>VXAA01005999.1:116735-151342 GCA_013399115.1 Anseranas semipalmata
GTATGGGGTGGGCACAGCCTGGCGGGGAGGCGGGGCGATGCGACTTGCGTCGTGCGTCAGGCGCGGCCCCGCGCGAGCCGGTGTCCCGGCAACGCGTGCGCGTGCCCGCTGCCGCCATGTTGGTGGGCCCCGGCCCCGGCCCCGGCGGTGGCCCTGCAGCCGGGCAAATGGGGGGCGAGCGGCGAGAGGAAGGCGGGGGGGGTGGACGCAGAGCAGGCAACAGGTGCAGNCGGCAGCCGGTGCGCGTCCCCGCGCCCGCCATGTTGGTGGGCCCCGGCCCCGGCCCCGGCGGTGGCCCTGCAGCCGGGCAAATGGGGGGCGAGCGGCGAGAGGAAGGCGGGGGGGGTGGACGCAGAGCAGGCAACAGGTGCAGGGACCGAGAGAGAGGGGCTGGGAGGAGAACGAAACGAGCACACAGCAACCTGAGGTTGAGGCGTTCGTTTTCAAATTAAACTCCTGATGGTTCTTGCCCAAACTCGCCCCAAACTCTAGGATTATTCTTGCAAAAAAATTCCTATTAAAGTATTTTTTCATCGTCTTTCGAAAATATAAAAGACACGCGGAAAAAAAAAAAAAGTAAATAGGACGTTATTCCAAAGGATGACTTCTATCAGCATGTAGGTTGTGACTTAAATCAAGGGAAATCTTTTCTCGTATCGTCAGTTAATTCACCATGTTCTTTGTTTCTTCAGATTTGCTGCTGAGGAGTTTCCACCTTTCACCGTGATTTTTTTGTACCACTCAAGACCAAGGCAGCAAATACATTAGTGGAAAAAGAATAAGGCAAACAAATGAGGTGATTTAGCTCTTATTTATGTGTCATCATTTCCTGATCAGTTACTAGGATCTTGGTGAATGTTATTTTTAACAGTTGGTTAGATATTTATCCTCTTGCTTAATCTTGCTCACACAGTAACACATTTCAAATGCAAACAAGTGACTTGCTTTTACTGAACAATCTTAATTTTTTAGTAGCAATGAAAAATTCTCTTTAAGGTTAATACAGAAAGATATTTGAAAGCATTTTTCTATATTCTTTGGTCAGCGTAGCTGTTATGCATGGAAAATGAAGGTCCCATAGCTGTGCCATACAGTCAGCATTGCAGTTCTGTTGTGATGCCATCCTGTCAGAACTTGGCTTGAAGGGGTGATTCAGGCAGCCTAGCTTCTGAAACCTAATAGGAACCTTTGCTGCCTAGGTATGGATCGAACATAGACTCCACCAGAGGGTGATAAGAGCACCTGTTTTCTGCTTTGTTCCTTTTCATCTGGTCCTTTTTCCTGGGACTGGGAGAGAAGCCTACACTCCTAATTTAGACACACAAATAAGGACACCAAGAAAATAATGTTGATCCTCTCTTTATGATTTTTTTCAAGTCCAAAAATTACAGTAATTTGAAATAGTTAATATTGCTTTTAGAACATGAAGACTAGTGTCCTATTAGTCCTGGAAAAAAATTATCAAAAAGGATTTTTACCTAGTAATAAAGCACCTGAAGAACCCGGTAGCAAATAGTTCATCAGGAAGGGTATTGTGGAAAGACAGATGAGGTACACGCCCTCTTATAATCTCAGATTTTCTTTGTGATGATAGTTTTCATTGTTCCATCTTAAAGAAAATTCCTCCATTTATTTACTGCGGTCTCTTTATAGACTTGATGAAACCAGGTGTAGCAGGAATAAATATTTGCCAGCCTAATTGGGAAGTTTAACCATCATATTATAGGATTGGGCAATGCTTCTCAATGAGCTGCTGATAAAAACAGCAGGCGGTCCTTATTTGTTAGATTGACAGAGTGAACTGTTGTTGGGAGCAATCTGAGATGAAGTAAGAAGACCGCAGTTTGTGCCTGCCTTTTCTTTGTAAAGCTTTATTGTATTTTTCTGCTGTATTTTACAGGCAGCAGCTGATGCTTGCAAGTTAATGGGATATCAGAAATATTTTGAACAAATGGTACAAGATGAGCTTTGGTACCAACACATTTGATAACAGATGAAATAGATATTGCTACAGCAAAAGATTACATGCATGTAGGAAATGTTTTCAGATATTTTATTACAAGTTTGATTATGAACATTCTCTCTTTAGCAAGGAAGAGTTATAGCTAAAATGTACATACATAAGTGATCTTTGGTTAAAGAATAATGATGGGCCTCTTTCACCATTGAATTGTACTTTGTGCAGTCAGTTAAATCTGTGGAAAATAAGCAGTCAGGGTGTGGCAAACATTTGTGGAAAAATGTTTTTTCAGTGTCTTATGGCAGCTTTGTGAGAGTGTGAAGAGCGACAGGGTAGTTCGCAAAGCAGGCACATTTCTTAATGTATTTTATTTGTCAATGTTGTATATGTTACGAATACGTATTTTTGTGATCTGTTTATATGCAGTGCCTACACAGCAATTACTGATAGTTAAATAATGCAGATATAAATATCTGAAGAACAGATAGTTGTTTTATAAAAATTTCTAATGCAGACAACTTTATCAGCTCCAGTATCTTGAGTGTATTTTTTTCTTTTATGTGAAAGTTCATCTTTTAAGGGATTGATGTGACTGATTAAAGAGAATGGGAAAATCTTTATAGAGAAGATCAATAGAAATATATTAGTTTTCATGCAGATGGATTGTTCTTTTACAGTATATCAGTAATCTGGATTAAATCCCTGCATACTTTGGTGGCAGAAATAACTGCTGAAGAAGGTCGTCTCTGCAAAATTTCTCTAGTACAGTGATAATATACGACATAATGGATTGTGCACAGTCCAAAACATTGTAAGACAGACTTAAAAAGGAGCTGAAGTTTCTGCTGCTGAGGCCACAGAATAAAGACCTTTGGCATGATCAGCTCATGGCTGTTTCCAATGTTAGGTAAGAACCTATACCAAGTATGAGTTCTATTTTGCATGCAGTATTTTTCCCTTTCTGTGGTAATTAGCTTTTCTAAATACTTGTAAAAGAAATATTTCCTTTAGAAAGCTGCAACTCAGAGAATTTTGAAAACGTTGTTGCAGTTCATAAATTATGTCCATCCACACAGAAATAAAATTTAAGATACAAATCCTTTGCCTTAGCCATTAGTCTGATCTTTCATAATGTTGTATTAGATTGCTTATTTACAGTTTAATTTTTTGTCAGTAAAATAAGAACAATTCTTTGGTAGCAACATGACAGTTATTTGCTACACATTTATAAGTACAGTAGAAAAAAATGGAATTATTGCACATTCCTGTTAAAATCTGAGTTTATAACATCTACACATTAAATATCAGTACAGTTACCTACTGACACAGATCACTGGAAAACATTATATATCTGAAAGGCTAGCTTATTTTGGGGTCCTCCTTCATGATAAATCTTGTATATTTTTAAAAATATACTTTTTTTCCCTGCACCTTTTCTTCACTAAAATGAAATGGTATTCTTCGCTCATTTTTCACTAATGCCATGACTCACCACTATTGTTTTGCCAACCTGTTTAAAACTTATCTTTAAAATCTTTTTAAAATAAACTGCTTTTCTGCCTCTCACTGCTTTTTTTGTGTGTGTTTTAAGTTAAAGGAATGCTGCTTGGCAGGTCTCTTTTCATTTCAAGTTACTTTGAAAGTATGTAGTTAATAGAAAATATACAACCACAAGGGCTCCAATAAACTGAACTGAAAGTGGTTGTATATTTTGGTGGGCTTTCTAGATATTCTGCACAAAGCGCAGTCGGATGTGACACGTCAGGTATATAGCTTTACTAGGTAGGTCTCCAAAGCACACAACCCATTTCTTGTGTTCCTGTCACTTTTAGCACATACTTATTAAACAGCTAATTGAACTGTCTTTTATAGGGGTTTGTAATGACAGACCTTTTCGAGTTCCGTCCTGAAAGGACGGTAGTTTGTATATTCATAAGCATCCTATTTAATTCTATTTTATTTGTTCCCTAATTTGAAGAAAAAAAAAAGTGTTAATTTTTATTTATTTATTTATTTAATGATACTGTTTTATCTGAAGTGAAACTTACCTCGTGCTTTTGCTTTTCATTCTTAAACATGAGTAGTTCTTAAAGTATTTTTAATTTAATGCTTGACAGAGTTGCTATTTTGGAAGCTACGAGGTCTGAAATAATACATTGAGTAACTAAATTGAATGCTAAGCACAGAAGCCATCGCGGATTTCTTGCTTTCCCACTGACCTACCTTTAACTGCATCAAAGGCATTACTACATTTTAGTGCATGCTGTGTCATCAACTTCGTCACATTCTGACAGCATCCAAAATGTACGCAGTGTTTCTAAAGCCTAAGAGGTGACAGGTAAAAGAAAGAAATGTATCCTGCAAAAAAGAGTGTAATCCAACCAAATATAGTTTCACTTTTGATACTGCCGTGTTTAAACACCCTAATGTTCCTTCTGTAATTCAGATCCTTGTCTTCTTACTGCGGCAATCAGTAGCTCCGGTTCCAAATTTTTGAATTACACCCTTCCAGCACTGATGAATAATTCTTCTGTTAGCAAGTTGTTGATACTACCAGCAGAGATGTCAGCTGAAAGTGTGGTGTAACAATCATTTTCAAGTGCACAGTTGTAACGCTACTAATAGCAGTGAGAACATATAAAGTAACAAACATTTTTTTTGATGTTTTTAGCACCCATCACAACAAAGTCCAACTCTTTTCAAAATATAAATGCATCTCAAATTTCAGTTGATCTGGATACATTTTGGACATTCACTGAGGCTAAAATATAAAAGATGTTGCAACTGTTGCCAATCTCTATGTTATTTACTACATCAAATCTTTTTAACTTAATAAATAAGTTATTTTCACAATAATACTTAATCTCTTAGCAAGGAAATGTGATATCTTTACCTTATTTGCCTGTAAATATATTAACATCAGCGTCTACATATATACGTATTAAATGTAGTATTTAATGTTTCTAACAGTATCCACACACACTTCTAAGGGTGAGAGGAGTTGCATGAAGTCCGTGGGACTTACCAACTCACACACATGCACAAAAAAACTTCCTGGAGAATGCAAGGTAAACCATTATATGCTGTGCTACATCTTGCATGATGAGTTAGCTGTTCCTTGAGAAATAGATTAGTATATGTTGAACAGCAAAGCCTATACTTATGCTGTTAGTTAACTCTTGGTTTAAACTCTGATTTGCTTCCCTATTAAGCCCCTAGGCTAGGGCTTGAAACCTTGGAGGGTCCCAGGGATCATAAGAGAAGAGGACCATTCTCTAGAAGTTTGTTGTACAGCGTAAACAAGAAGGGAGACAGAGCTGAGTAGAACATTAAGAACAGTCCAGATTTCTTCTCCGCTGATGCTGCCACCATCATTTGATGTAACAGGAAAGAGAGCATAACAAAAAAAATTATTATTCTGTTTCTAGAAGGTAAAATTTGGTTTCATGGCTTTATTTGTTCAATCTAGAGTAACACCCTTTTTGAGTGGAAAAAAACTTTATTTGGTTATTAAAAGATTTTCTTTTCTAGATCTTCATTTCCATATAATTCATTGGTCACCTCTTCATTTTACTCATATTGGCCCACTGTGGTGTCCATGCAGTCAACACGTTGCTCTTCTCAAGCTCGACAGAAGATAGCAAAAATGAAGAGGGTGTATTTGATTGAAAAAGAATGAGAGGTATGAGGCAAAACTGGAAGCATGATGCATTTTTCAGGACATAATCCAGCTTTTTTGTGGAGTACTCATTAGCCAGCAAGTCCCACTACAGCTGCTCGCTCTTTGGTAGTGTGGCAAATTATATTTGTTTAGGCTGGTTTTGCACCTGTCCATTCCTTTGCTTTCTTTGCCTCACATTCATCAAAAACCATCACATCTGCTACCTTCAAGTACTGTTTCCATTCCGGGAGTATTCTGTTACTCTTTTCCACAAGAGAGTAACATTTTTCACAGAAGAGTAATACAGCTTCATGCACGTTCAATTCAGAAGCGCATTCAGGAAGCTCTAAGACACATTTCATGGGTCTTTCAAAAGCATTAAAGAAAACCATCACCTGCATAGTTTCCCACAGCTTTTTCTTCCAAAGCGATCATTGGCAACCTTATATCTTTACCATGTTATCATCTACTACTTCTTTTAATGTGAACTAAGTTACATTTTTGCCCCTACACCCTATAGAGGAGGGCTAGGATTGCAGTTTCTGTTGTATGAACTAAAGGGGCATATGGTAGTGGTATACAGACTGACAGTCTTTAACTGTTTTTCTCTAGTACAGCATTTGGAACTACCTCTTCAGCTTGTCAGCTGCACCGGTCTTGTGAATTAGTACAATACGGACCTAGCCCAGCTAAAAAAAACAATGCTTTAGCAGTTCTATAGATGAGAAAATGTCGCGTTTTTCAAGTGTGATTTAATAGGTTCTTATTCCTGTATTTTTGTAACAATGTGTGGTACTTTACAGGTACAGAAACTGGATGTTACAAATAGGAATGACTTTCCTGAACGTCAAGAAATGGCAATTTCACAAACTGAAAAGCCTGAGGATGAATCTATTGTTACAGCAGAATAGGAATATGAAGCGGCTAAATTGTATGCCAGGTCCTAGGCATTATCTCTTGAGGTTACTGGATGATTTGCATCCTCAGCTGATCCTCTGCATAAGTCTTCAGAAGTTAAAGCACTGGAAAATTGCTAACCCTTGTAGTCACTTTGACGCATTCTGTCCTGCTTTGAACAGACTGCAAATAGGAAAACACAGCTTCCTACACCTATTTAATAAGCTTAGCAGAACAGATATATTCATTGTAATTATTTTTAAAAATTTTGAAACAAAAACCAACTCTGTACTGCAAACCTAGGATAAAACTAAAACACAATTATCACACTTGCTTAGGTTCAGAACTTCTCTGAAGCGCACTTGGTTGATTATTTGGGTGTTAATAAGCTTCTATGGAGATTCCTTTGGCTACAGTACTTAGTTTATTTAACTTACTCGCCTTAGTTTCAGAGAACAGTATTGAGCCCAAATCCAGCTCTTTCAGAAACCAGCTAAAAATTTCCAATAAGCTTGGTAATAATTGGATCAGTTCCCAACTTTAAGAACATGCAGATTAATTAAAATAAAAGCTTTAATTCAGTTAATTATCATCACCTATTTTTTCTTGACTACACAATTCTTTTCAGCGTTTTGGATGATTCGTCAGGAGAAACAGTGAAGGAAAAACGTTACTTGACAGTAACACTTTCCAGGTTTCAATAAATGAACCGAGAGTCAGGGGAGGGAGGCAGAGGTGGGGAGAAGGTTTTGCGCTGTAAGATGTCTTCTTCTAAAACTTTAATTTTTAGGGTTTCATTATAATATTAAAAATTACCACTGGAAGTTAAAATAAGTTCCTGGTACTAAGTTCCACCTGTGTTAGATAAGACATCTGAGGAGAATGACCTGCAAGAGCCAGAAAAAGAAGCAAGAAGAGCTCTTACACGAGGCAAATCACACAGAACATCCACAGCTGGCCAAGAAGGCCCAAGTGATTAGGACTCCATCCTGGGCATAAATTAGCCAACAAGGCTTTCTGAGAGGTGCAAAAAGATGGCAGAGCAATTCCTTGCTTTCTAGGAGTGAAAATGAAGGCTATCACTACTACACCGATATAGGGGAGAATGCTTAGACCATCCCTTGTGCTGGCACCAGTGTCATCACCACAAACACAATTCATGCATTTTGTATGACTTCAGCAATCTGGGAAGGTAAACACGAGAGGAATAGACTGACCACCTTGGAACTCCTATCCTGAGATTACGGAAGTTAAAAAAGCAGCACATGGGTGAAATGCTTGGTTTCAGTCAGCATCATGCAATTCTTTTGACAAAGAAGGGATGTTAAAGTTATGAAGTGTCATCAGTAGTACTCAAATACATGTAAACACACCCATAACATGCACAATTGACCACAGGAGATAACAGATTCTCACAGAGTAAAGAATTATACGGTCAGTTTAACTCAAACTTGTGAGATGAGCTACATGACAACAAAGAGTAAATGAAACAATGCTTACACCATGCCTGAGGACATACTGAAAATAGGTGTGGGAAAGAAAGTTGCCAGTTTAGGTCAAAGATACATCTGTCTGGTAAAATTAAATAGTGCAATAAAGGGGTTAACCATTAAAGCCTTCTATCTCATTAGAAAACAAGTATTTTATTCAGCACAATCTTCTTAACATTTATCTGTAAGAGAACTGTTACCAAGGGTGACATCACCATGAGACACGTTTGACAGATACCACATACACAGCAAAGAGTTTTTTCTTAGTTTTTAAAGTAATACATAGCATTAATCTAGAAGGCTAGAGACATCAGCATGAGACACTTAATGCTGACATTCATTCCGGTGGACAGAAGACTGAAAAGTCACGGGGTACTTAAACAGAGATCACAATGAGATTTATCTTTACCCATAAGCATCATCAAAAGCACCTCTCAGTGCAACTAAAGCGGCAAAGGTAGAAGTGAAAAGTGTTAATAAAAATAAGAAATTAGGGCCATCTTTACACATATTCCCTACCCTCTCCCTTGAATGAGCAAAAATTTTGCACGTGCTAGCAAAGTTACATTGGCGAAGCAGGTACTCAGGTCAAAAGATGACACTGAAACATCAATAAGACTTAATAGGGTAAAGACTTGATAGGCAGGAGGCGAGGAGGGGATATGCCAACAAGTATGTTATGAACTCAAAAGGTCCAAAAAAAATACAGAATCTGTGCAACACCCAAATCAATTTTCTTTTTAATATTAGTAATCTGATGGAATAAGAAAAAAAAAATCCAATCTGTAACAAACGGGAACATCTGTTAAAATTAAGAATTTGAAGCCAACAAGGGTGGATACAATACCAAAAATCTAGAAGGAATTAACTGAAAATTACCTTTGCCAAGCTAACATTAATTTAATATCACACAAAGCGAGTGAACACAGATAGGGAACTACTGCCAAAAAATAAGGCCACGTATTCCAAAAAGTAAAGGATTTGATAAGAGCAACTATGAGCCAATTAATCTGAGAATCTCTTTAGAGAAACAATGGAAGCATTATTTAAGATTCCTAATCAACTAAGCAGGTGCTAACAAAACAGTAAAGTCAGCCAGTGTAGTATCATGGTAGAAAGGTATTGCCAAAAATGACCTGACTCACAAAGAAAGGAAGCTAAAAAGATGAACAAAAAATAACTGTAAATAATACATTTGCAATGTGGAAAGATTGCTGTCATCTTCACTTCCATTGCAGCTGTCTAATACATTTGGTCTCCTTTTGAACCAGAAATGGGGGACACATGGCAACTCAAAGAGGCCCTCTCTCTGGTGACGCGTTCCACGGGGGCCAGCACACCAGCCCTGTTCTCTCACTAAATCGCACTACTCAGTGTAGCACCAAGCCACCAAAGAGGAAGGAAAAAAAATGACTTCATGCAAAAAGTCTTAAGACATCCTATGTACCAAAATAAAATTAAAATACTATTTTAGAACTCAGGATTAAAGAAAAAATGAGACCACCACAGTTATTTTCAAACATTTTTCATAATAGATTTTTAAAGCGGGGACTTCGGCAGCAAGAGAGTTGCTGAAGAACAGCCACAGGGAAAAGGAAAAATGTGGCAAGGGACTGACGAGGAAGGCTTATATTAGACAGCTTGAGAAAATAAAGACCACAGCCTCCCTCCTGTTTTACCTTACACCCTCCCTTGTTGGTATTGAATGTTGTCCTAATCTGACACACCAATCCTGAAATTAATACTTCATTATGGGAAAGTCAAAGCAGTATGACCTAGCCTTCAGGGTCCAAGTGTGTAATAAATGCATGTTGTCTCAGAGCCCTCAATTCCATGTATTTGATAGATTTGATTGAACCATCTCTGCTCCCAGCCTCTAACACCAAAAGCGCCATTTTTGTGGTTTAAATGTACGCCTTGATGCTGGGTTACAAATGTAACTATGAAGTAAACTCAGAACATCATTTCAAGCTTGAAATACAGAATAGACACATGAATGTACTAGGCAATTAAAACTGGGAAGATTATAAAATACAGCTGAAAATATGAGCTTGATGCTCTATAAGGACATTAACTTTTCTTGTTGCAATAATTTTAGCTACCATTAACACAGAATTATGAATTATAGCAACACGACATTTTTGAAGACTCGTTTAACTTAATAAACTTACGTAAAGTCCTGCAATCCAGGTACACTACACTAAGTATTACAAAGTATACACAAGAGTGTTTAAAGCTTAAAAATATTTTATTTACACTTTTCTTTATACACATTTTATACATTTTTTTTCAGTTTAAAAACCAAACACAGCGCATATGCAAGTCTGAGCATACTGTATCCATAGCTAGGGAAAATTACCTTCTGCCAAAAAGATACAAGAAAAAAGTTTTTTTTAAATGGTTTAAAAGAGGCAATTCTTAAATTATTCAGAGAAGTTTATAGCAGCCCTGGCATAGTCATTAGACAATTAATCCAAATGTACATATGAGGTCATATATATATAATTTTAATTTTATATAGGAAAAGTATTTCCAATTGCTAGACACAAACACAGCAGACTCTGAAAATAACTTTTCCTGTTAACTTATCAAATACATTCCTTTCAAATACAAACAATCTGATATTGTACACTGGAAACAAGTGGGATACTATAGCAGAATTGCATTCTTCAGCATGTAATAATATATTTTAAAAAGATCTAAAAAAATAACAATATATAGGGAAAAATATTTAAAATAAAAAACATAGCTCACTCTTCCCTCCACCTGTTCCCATAACTGACATAAAAGTTAGGTGGGTTCCACTGAGGTAATAAAAGCCCCCTAAGTATAGCTAGCCTTACAGTCCTACATAACACTGTATTTCCTAGAGGTACAACAATGCTTTCCACCAGAGCCATAAATAAAAACTACCATCTGCAAATAGAAGTGGTTTTCCCCTAGCTACCAACTTAACGTTAATCCAAAGGTATTTGATCATTGAAAGTTATTTTAAAAGAAAATTTGAAAAAAAAAAAAAAAAAAAGCAGAGAGAAATCCAGGAAAGCTGTACACAAAAAAAAAGTCAATTTTTCTGCCACCTGCCACATATAACTATGTTTTCATGAAGTTTACCCACACAAAGGGAAATCTAAGTTGCTTACCAACTTCCAAAAATAGAATACAGATGCAAAAGTAGTCATTAGTATTTAAAGCAGCTTCAGATTGTTTTTACAAACATTAAAACCTCAACATGTTAGCTACAGGACACTGGCAAGCTTTGTTTTTAATGGATTACATGTACTTTCCAGTTATGTTCTTTCCCATATTCCTTCAGTGAGCCCTGCCACACGTGATGGACCATGCTTATTCAAGTTAACTTCACCAGGTATTTTTTTTTATTATTAAATGAAGAACAACACGGATGTTTTCTTTGATGACCCAGCCCTGTAAACACTTAAGCACAGGTTTAATAACATCTGTGCCTTTATGTTTTCTTTTAAGTACCTTACAGCTTTATGCTTTGTTTATATCGGACTGTCCACATATGCGAAGTACACATTTGAAGTGTTGAAAGAATGAGGGGCCCAATTCACTACTTTTGTTTCATAAGGAAAAATACATTAAAAAGGCAAAACACCTCTACAAATGTCATTATTTCTAAAAAGACTTTGTCATTTACAAAGCTGACACAAGCTTGAAGTTTATTTTTTAAAGAGCCATTAGCATCTCCCCATAAAGCTTACCTTCACTTTGCAAAAGACTGGACATAATGAGTTAAGCAATGTTTTTCTTTTTAAACTTCCTATAATTTGTACCTGCTGAATTTTATCCTTTGCTTCCTGAGTGTCAGTGCTTCATCCCTGAAGCATATATTTACTGTATTATCAGCAGGAAGAAAGGCAGCACTTGTGTTTGTAAGGCAGGAGGTCCGTAAGAAAAAATGGCTGCAAACCTCAGAGACCAGAGAAATATTGAAGTCACAAACCCTTAGAACTAGTTATAACAGGACTGTTACCATACTGCAGAAAGTAGGGCATCCACACGTTTCAAAAGAAGACACACAAAAGCAGGTTGCCAGGTACCTGATATGCTGCTACTAGCCCCTCTTGCTAGCAATGCTTTCTGAAATAGCAGATCCTTTGTAAAATCAAGTACTGCCTTCCTCCAGTTGAATCAACGGGGAAAGAATTTCAAAAGGATTTTTTTCCCACCTAATACCTCCTACTATGAAACTACTGCCAACACTTCGTGGGGAAAAAATGAGCTATCCTTTCCTTATGTAGTACTTTGAAAAGAATTATCTGTCCCATAAAAACAGATATAGCAGCATGCTGAATGGCAACTGGCAGTGTTCAACCAACAGAAGCACTACACTTTTTGTCCATTCTGGCTCATTTGGAAACAAAACTCCTTCCTGGAGCTAGTTGCTAAATTAAGACATGAAGCTGATAAATTTTTGCTATAAATTTGAATAAGCTAGACTGTAACTCACTATGTCCACCTTTTAAAGAAAAAGCAAATACACTTGCTACGTAAAAGGAGGTCATATGTTAAGTTTTAAATATGTAGGTGAGATTGGATTTGCTGGTATTCCTTTAAGGGTGGGGTTGAAATAGAAGAACCCCCCAAACTTACTAATCAAATATTGTAACTTACCTTTTCCTTGATGAAAGAGACACATTTAGATGTTCTTAAAACCCATCTTATATTAATCTACTGATAATGCTTAAAATTTGATAGTAACAGGCAATTTGTTTTAGTCAGACTAATTTTCTTTTTATTGAAACACTAAATAATCTGGAGCTAAATACTAGAAGAAAATACAAACAGAAACTTTCAATAAAATATCTCTCTGAGATAGAATGTAACAAAAATAACTGCCTCAAAAGTTCCCACTGCAGTGGAAAAGAGAATGTAAGCTAATTTTATATTTCATGTTTGAAACAATAAAAGCATGGTAGAAATGTTAACAAAATCAACATAACATTCTCACGTACCCCCACATGTTCTAAACCCAAGCAAATTCCAATCATTCCTAATGCCCAAAGGTTACAGCCAGCTTCTGAACAGAGACACAACTTCAGGGAAGCCGAAACCAACAGTTCAAGTTAGAATTTCACAGAATATTTACTGTTACAATCCTGAACAAGATCTTTCAGAACTGGGCATCTGAAGATAAATATAAACTTTAAAGCAGAGCACCTAAAAATCATCTGGTTCTTCATGTCAGTGTCAATACTCACCAATGACTTCACTGGCAGTTGCTTAGCCCACAAAACTCAGAAGGTGCTTAAATGCAGATCTGAGAACATAATTTGAGACACCTCCATCCTTACCATTATTTTTAATAAAGTCTATATCCATTTACTACACCTGAATCATGGAAGACCAGATTTCCAGAACCACATCCATTCCCCAGACTGGCCCTAGAAGTAAAGTACTCCATGCTAGTAATAATATGCCCATTAAAGCTTACTCGAGCAGGATTAGTTTTCTGCTGCCCCATACATTTATTAAGAAATGAGCAGGTGGCAAAAAGAATATGAACAGTTAAAAAAAAAAAATGTTTTTTTTTCTTGTGCCCTACTATTCTATGAGATAGGTACAGCAGAACCTTTTTACTCACACACAGCCAGCACCTCCTGGAATCAGGTAATCTCTGCACCCACGCAGGGCAATGTACACACAAGTCTCACAATGAAACTGAGGTTTTAGTGTAAACCAAGTTGGCTTTAAGTTAAACTATTAATTAAATTATATTTCTTACTCAGTAAAGACATAAATATAACTGCAAACATCAGTCTGCATCAGAAGGCTGAATATCAATATTTGGTCCAGTCTCTACTGGCACAGTTAACTTATCACTACTGCTCTGATGGCATACATTCTCTCTTCCTGTTAAAACTTATGGAAAGAAAATACTCTATCAATAAATCATTTTTAAAGAAAAAATTCTGCTGACTTGTCACGTAGCTCCAGATCCTCACATCTGAACCCAACATAGTTACTACAAAGGTATCATTAAATATGCGGATGAGGAGTTTTACACATTGTTTTAACTGCTACTGATGATTTCAAATTTAGTTTAGGCAAGTAGGTGTTATGTTTAACACAGGACATTTCGGGTGATTTTGGTCCCTCTGTAAGTGCATTCTTCTGAACTCCCTGAGTACTGTACATTCCTTTTCTACAGTGATTTCTAACTGGAAGATGCTGAATAAAGCGAACTTGCATTGCTGCATATGAAGTAAAGTCTCTTGCTTAAAGAAACACAGTAGAATAAGATTTTACAAAATATGCAGGTGCATGTTTCAGCTTTTTGCCCCTACACATCTGAACTAAGTGTAAGCCTTTGACTTTCCCACATTTCTGTGACTACTTTCACATCATTAAAGAAAATAAGAATTGAACAATTACTCTTATCATTATTTATGCCTTGGCAGATAATTCTTACCAATGTACTGTCAGGAATATCTGCAAGTTAACGCAATGGAGTTATTAAAAGCCTGCTTGGACCACACATCTCAATTCAGGCACTCTGAGGTCAGTAGCTATAGTTGTGAAGTTTTGTTTTTGTTTGTTTGTTGTTTTTGTAAAAGAAACATAAATGGTACTAACCATCCAACTACCTTGCTCCAGATTTTCAAAACACAGTAGTTCACAGCAGCCAATAATTAAAAAATTATTATTAATAAAAGATTATACCACTTCAATATGAGTACAAAGTCACTGCTGAGAATAAACTATAGTACAACCAGTTCCAAAAATAACTGTGGGTCAAAGCAGTGCTGATGAGCATTTGCTTACTTACATTTTCCATTTTCATAAAAATGGAGACTGGGCAGCACATTCAAACATAAAAGAAACTCAGATAAGATATGTTTACTTTTAAAAAATAATTTATAAAATAACAAATTATTAACAGTTCATTATGTAGAATCAATATAAAGATTTTAAAGTTACTGAATCAATCAGTATATGCTAAACAGAATTCGATACCAAACGAGGCCTCCAGTTACTTAAGAACTTTGAATTATTTAGCTCATTAATGGATAATACTATACCTTAAATTCAACAGATATGGCTGAATCTGTGCACTAGTTAAAATATATTATAGCTGCACATAAAAAGATGCATTTTTTTTTACAGTGTATGCATGTGTGTGTATATATTTTACTCACCAACAAACACAATGCAGACAATAGAAGGCAGCATAGAAGTAGTGTTTTGAATAAAAAAAAAAGTCAATTCAGTAGAAAATGTGTAATTTGCATTTTGGCAGACTTACTGGTACTACTATACAAAACCAGGAAAAAAGCCATGCAAAGGGGTTAAGATTATTCTTGAAAGTACTTAAGGGAAAACAGAAACACCTAGCAGATTTGAGAATACTTTGCAATTAATGGGAAAAGCATCCAAAGACAACATAAAACACAAAAATGGTTTAGTTTCGTTGTTTTAAACCTGGCTGTACCCTAGTATAGCTAATGGGTTTTACTTTGATGCTCGATAAAAAAAATGAGAACAAAGTCTTTCTTCTCTTCCTTCCACAAATACTTTGTTAAATTCAATTGGTTTCAGAAGCAGTGTGGTATCATGGCCATAGAAGAAGAAAAAAAAAAAAAGTATGCGTTATGGACATGAAATGTTACCAAAAAAAGTAAGCACACACAAAAATATATTTTTCTTTCCCCTACTTACAATTATGTTTGTTAAAAAACAAAGCTTTTACAATATCAGACCAACTATTGGCTTTTCTAATAAACTTGGTAAGTACTCTCCCTGTACATACTGTTTCTCTTAAGCATTTAGCAGTTGTTTGTACACACAAGGTAATGTCACTGAAGGAATTCAACTGGTTTGCATTTTCTGACAGAGGAGTTCAGCTTTTCATATTTCACTGGGTTGTTCATTCTGTTTTAGCTGCAACGTCTAACATGCTCCAAAACATATTCGGGAAAGTGCAAGCTGCAGACTTGTAAGCCATCCAGCTTGCACGGCATCCTTGGGTATTCATCTTCTTTCCATTTGTTTTCCTCTGGATCAAAGGTGAGAATTGAATCACTATAATGACCATTGTAACAAAGGCCTCCAAGAACCATTATCTGTTTGTCCAGAACAGCTACACCATGACCACTCCTACCAATGGGCATAGAAGCCAATATAGTCCACTGATCGGTATCTGGGTCATAAACCTCTGTAGATGGACATCCTTGAGATTCAAAGGAGGCCCTTAGGATCACACAGACACCACCAAAGACATAAAGCTTACCATTATAAGAAATCATTTTGTGAAAGCATCTTGCATAATTCATTTTGCATTTGTTCTCCCAACAATTAGTGACCACTTGAGTTCTCCTTGTTCGCTGCTCTACTGTCCCTTCTTTACTGGGATCAAATACACACACTTGCTTAGAAGTTGAAGATGATGTAATTCCACCAGTGATATACAACTTGTTACCAAGCACAGTCCCTTCATGTCCGTATTTATTGACTGGATAGGGATCCACAAATTCCCATTTATCTTCAGTAATATCATACCGTTCAGTTGAGTAAAACGTTTCATCCCTGGTTCTCCCAGCCACTGCATAAACATACCTCCCAATAACTCCAACAGCAAACTCAGAACGTGGGACAGACATGTCTGCCATTCGTAACCAAGTGTTCTGTCTTGGGTCATATCTAAACACTTTGGATGAAGCATGAAACTCACCGTCTGGCCCCAGTTCTTCCCCACCTAATAGGAACACAAAGTTATTCACAATGGCAAGGCAGTCTGGTCGCAAAGGTACTTGAGGGCCCTCTAGTTCCCACCAGACCCTTGGTTTGTGCAAGAGAAGAATTTTACTGTTTACCATACTGTGTCCTATCATTCCTCTAAATACAGCAGTCTGGGGTTTGGCAGAACGAATTTTGTTCGATTTCATTTCCATCAAAGGCTGTTGGTGAACGCTATGAAAGTAATTCATGGCTTGGTCAACCTCATGTCGCAGCTGCCGGGAGTATCGATAAAACTCTGATGTTTTTACCTATGAATACATTTAAAAGATATTAAAATTCTGACCAAGAGAAACAATCCAGAAAACCTAAATGACTATGTGTCATTCAAAGATTATTTCACTTAGTTTTATTCGGGTATTCTTGACAGCAATTGCATTTGTGTATGGAAGGTTAAGCTAATGCACTGTTATCCAAAATCCAGAAGGCAATTTAGTAATTAACAGCAGTGGCTAAAATTTTCAGTGGAATACTCACGTGCAAAATTTAAGCAGGGATTATGCACAACTGAAATCCCCAAGTCCAAAAATCATTATTCCTTCTCCCCCAAAAAGCCTGTTCATCTTCTGCTTAATCAATGAAGTGCCTACATCAAAAGCACACTATTTCCCTGGTTTTGAAAAATATTCTACACACCCATTTTGTGTTTGCCAAAGTCTACTCTAGACTAATTTCTGATGAATTCTCACTACAGAGCCCAGAGAGGTATTCCCAACACTAGGCTCTGCTCACGGAGCTATTTAATGGTGGAGGAAAGGGAAGGTACACAAACCCCTTTCTTCAGAATATGTGATTACGCTAACCACTCTTCATCATGGTTCCTTCTGGTTCCCCCTCTGTGCATCTCCATAGGTCAACACACACCTTTAACACAAGAGGAAAATCAACCAATATTCCTTTGCTTGTACAGTTTATTGGTAAATTGCAGATGTAGGTTTGAACTTCCACTTCCCAGGTGAGCATTACAACCTTTGTACCACTGCCTAGTCGTGAAGCACTCCTCGCTGCCATCTCTCAATTTGAAACAAGCTATCCCTGCTCAGTTTTTTTGAAAGAATGATGGTAAGAATTTACCTTCCCTAGGACTCTACCTAGTATCTAAGCTAATTCAAGTTCCTGAAACTGGTCCTGAGATTATTCCAAAACATATCCTCTGATTTGAACATTTTCATTTATGTAGCTCCAGGCAGCCCTCGGGTCACCATGTGACTCTCTTCAAAGAGGTTTCACTCGTCCTGTACAATCTGGTCTAACACAGCGTTCTGAATTACACCTTTAAAACAAATTAAAAAAAAAACACTAAATATTGCCAAATCCACAAATCCTCTATCAGATTTGATCCTAACTCTCCATATCTTCCACAAAAAAAATGATTGCTTTCAAATGCTCTCAACACCTTTAGATCCTACCAGCTCCAAAAAGAGGAGCAATGCTCTGAAAGAATGTCAGGCCACTCCAAAATTTCCAAGCGACCACAAGATAACATCAGAAGCTACTATATTTCAACATCTGTTCCCCTACTTCCTCCTATTCCCTTTCCCAAGGGACAAAAGCCTGTACCACCACTTATGTAAATGGTGACGGTGTGAATGAGTTTTTGTGTATATGAAAAGCAATTTTGAAACAAATTTTCTTTATACCTTGTGAATAGAATAGTTGCTTGTTCCATAAACAAGTACTCTTCAAATTTTGTTAGCTTTCTGGTAATCACTCCTCATCCTTGTATAGTAATCAAGACATTCTGCTGTCAGATAAACATTTTTAAAAATCCTTTGAACTGTTACTATTGGACATGACTTGCATGCAATTGCACAGTTTTGTAGATTCTTCTACATACTAGATTTTCAGAAAAAAAACTGAATATTAACCTACCACTGTACAGCACTGTATAGTTCAAGAGTTACACTGAATCAATGTTTTTATTTATATATTATTTTTAATGGGGGAAAAAAAAAGTTATATAAGGATTAACTTTTGATCTCTGGCTCTTACAATCCTAAAAGATTCTAGAGCGAGACTCAAGCAAACCACTATACCAAACATACCATCCACATTATTCATGCTTTATGATGCAGTCTTTAGTCGTTTTTTCCCCCACTTTGTTTTGACAAGTTCAACTAATTTTTTCTTGGGGGAAAAAAAAAAAAAAAAAAAAAGGACGGACATATNCGGTCACATGCAGACTGCATGTATTATTGTCAAGGCAATATCCAACTTCTTTCTACCCTTTTTACCAGAGGCGATTATGGAGCAAGAAGGTTTACGTTGGTAGTACAGTGCTTATAAAACACCCGCAGTAGCCCAACTCTTCTGGAGAATAACAGATCTACTTTCTTATTGAATATAAAGAGAATATCATACAAGCCCAGGAGATCTGCTCATGTGGAAGGAGAAGGACCATGGCATGTATTTTCCTTTTGTTATAATAAACCATATTCCTTGCCTGACTGAAAGGATTGAACAAAAATGCCAGAAAATAGGCAGGAAAAAAAAAAAAAAAAAGCCACAGCCCCCCCCAGGAAAAAAATAAAAAAACTTAAAGATTACAAAAAAAACAAAACAAAACAAACAAACAAAAACAAATAAAACCAGTAAGTTAAAATAACAAATAAGGCTGGGTGGGTATCCTCAAGAGTAACTTTCAAATTCTAAAACAGCAGTATTTCACACTATGTGCACCCAAACTGGAGCTATCGTTTCTGGAATTAAACAAAATGATACACAATTTTTGTTCCACCTATATGTATCTGAAGTTTTCTTGGAAGATTATGGAAGACAATAGGATCAACATGCTTACAACAAGAAGCATGCCAGCCAAAGGCTGGCTGAGATGGGAAGTGTTTTTTCTTTCCCTATCAGTCTTGTCTTTACAACTCTGTCTTTAGACCTAGAAATGGAAATGCCAGCTGGAAACTGGAATAAGCCTCGTATATCCTCGCTACTTTACTCCTTTACTTAGCCTAAACCTCATCCCATGAGAGTACACAAGAAGAAATGAGGGCTATCTCTAATTTCAGAGACAGCCTCTCAAGACCAGGGAGCCAATCTATTAGTAGTTTACCACTACTGTTCTTGATAAGGGCACTAACATCAAAGCAAAGCCTTGATCTCTTACCTTAAACCAGTAAGACATCAAGAAGCAAATGTAACTACCAATTATAAACAACTCTCTCAGACTGAAGTATGTGGGGAAGTTAGCTACAAGCCCAGTCTTGAAGGGATGAAAATGAAAATATATTAGCACTAGGAATTCTTACAATATTCAGAAATGACATACACCTACACTTTTGAATAATTCTATAATACTTTTAATTACTTGCATGTATAATCAAAAAGGGAAGCAAGCATTAAAATTTAGGTGTTTAGTTATTAAAATACCACGGTAAGTTGTGTATGTTTTAGTTTTAGTAAATTAAAAAAATGGCCCACAACATGCCTTTTTGTGGGAACTGCTGCCTGATACCCAAAATATGATGAAGGAAATCCCTCTGCATTCAAAAGTAGGCTTCTGTCATTACCTGTAAGTAGCAAAAAGTAGTTGACCAACAAATATCTAAGTGCTTACTAACAGACTAAATTTTCCTGTTAAGTTCAAATGAAGAAGCTCTAGAAAGAACATGACCTAATTAGCAACATATAAAATTAAAACAGAATGCTCACAAGTTTGTGTAAAACATCTGACAGATGGAAATGTACATTAACTGTGAATTGGAAGTAAAACAAATGTGCATTGTTAAGAGTACATCATCAGCTCTGCACTGATAATAAAAATATAAGTGCTTCACAGCATTCTCAGAGTTTAGAGAGACTTTCTGTTCTCTTGCTGAAGGGTCTCACAGAAAGTTTAAGTTGGACTTCTTTACCAACACCAGTATTACTGTAAAAATGAAATTTCATCCAGACGATAAAGCTTCCCTCATGTGAGCTTTTGCATTCTTTCCAGTATTACTCTTCAGTTTTCTGGACAAAACCTTTTTACAGAGGGTCTGCTAGGACATAGCATTAATGTAACAGCTACCCAAAGAACCACAGGAGAAATATCTCATTACATCATGTACCAGTTACAGTGGTTCACAGTCAGACTTCTGGGTACATAGTCAGAGAACAGCATGAACAAAATGAACTGCGTCATTCCATAAAAAATGATGATGAAGAAAATAATTGAAAACATCCACCTCTACTTATCTCTCAGGTAGCCAATACCAAAACCATCAAAACTTCACCAAAATCAACATCACCCCTCCAGCCACAGTAAATTGGAGCTGGAATGCATTTTCTCTTCTTCATTTTGAATCAGTGAGACATTCAGTAAAGACCTCTGGCTTTCCAAAATAAAGCAGCTATTGATCATTGCCAATTTCCCTGCAGAATTGCAATGCATGCTTTTCTAGTCCCAGCAGCTTTGCAAGTTAAAGAATTTTTCCAACTGTATTCTAAGAAGAAATAAAGCCAAAATATAAGCCTTTACATTAGAGTATCTAATCCGAAAAGTGATCCCTGCAAAGGATCAGATGTACCCCACGCTACAGTAATCTTATTTTTCCCCCTTTTAACAATTAAGCAAATCAATAAACAGAAGGAAAGGTAATGAAATGCAGGGTAAATTTTCTGTGACAGAAACTTGTCTTCAGTGCATAGCTTATTTTTTTCAGCAGCCATTACAACTACTGCTCTATTTGTATTTTTGTTATTTGGTCTTTTAGTAAAAACTTTACAAAAGCCATATAGAAAAGCTACTTCTGAAGTGCCCAAACTAAACACCTATTATTTGTAAACTCAGTAACTAAATCTTAACACGTTATTATCTTCTGTAGAACTGGTAAAAATACAGAAAAATCTGGATGGCTCATAATATATTACTCTACTATTTCTAGCGACATAAGCAGAAAACTGTTTCAAAGGTCATAAAATAGTACCTGAGTTTTCTAAAACTGCTAATTCTGAATGTGTAAGTGAAGCAACTCAAACTCAACTACCAGGAATACAGAAGCTATGCTATGTCTTTTCAGTGAAGATGTCTGTATCAGATTTCTAGAGCTAACTCTTCCTTTTACTTGCAAAAATAAAAAAATAAATTAAAAAATTGAGATTTGACTAGAGATTAAGCTGACTGAAAACTAAAGATCCATCAGCCCTGCTATGACCCACATTATTTTCACATCTACTTATCTCTGGCCATATTCTAAACACAATTATAAGCCTGTCAACAAACGTTATCAAACTTTTGACCCACTTCCTCCAAATCAAAATTCAGTCAAATAGAAAAAGTTATATGTACATCTCTAAAATGGCAGCAACCAAAATTACTTTGCAACCAAACATCAGTATACACGACACTAGACTATTTGCTGCACTTAACTTTTCCTTTTTCTAGCATGGGTCATTACTTAGTTATGGCACACAGCCAGTGTGAAAACTGATCAGTACGTTCATAGGACTTTGAATGGCTATTCTGCAAGTGCACTTAGTGTTTTTCAGCCTAGCTATAACAAGACAAAAAGACATAGCCTCTGTGCAGCAAGAACAATGCCCTCAAACTGCGTGTCTCACCAGTTTCTAAAAGGGAACAGCAAGAGAAATTATCACAGTCAAGCTGGAATCTAACTGCAAAGAACTCTCAAATCAGAATAGAACCAGCAATCTATACACCAGAATTGAGGTGCTCAGCACATAATACTGCTAGCAAGTCTATCCAAGTCAGTGATAACCTTCAGACAGAAAACTCTCAAGTGCAGCACCTAGTTAAGAGAAGTGGGGACCACTAACCTTATCCACTAGACACTTCTTATTCTAAACCTCAGCATATGAAGTATGTAGAACACATTAATGTGTAATCTACTAGACATGGAGGTGAGAAAAAAAATATAGAAATCCGACACATTTATTAAAGACAAAATCACAATGACAAAATTATAATGTCATCTTCCTGAAAGTGATGATTTGCTAGACACAGGAAAGCACATACTCAAAGATGGACTAACTAACGTGCTTTTCATCTTATCTCTAAAGTACAAATGTATGTACCTAGTGATTAGTAAGTTTCTGACTTAAACTGGGAATTTATAAATCAGCATGGACTACTCATAACAAACCCTACAAAATGGATATTTGAAACAACTTCCCAGCTTTAAGGACATAGATTTTTGAAACAACATTTCTATCTGAGTAGTACACAGAAACTAAATGGAGCTTAATCAGAATATGAAGGGAAAAGATAACACGGTTGCTTATAATAATAAGAGAGAGAAACTCAACTTTCCTCAAGACTTACAAGAACTACAGATAGGTTTAAAATAAAGGCAAATGTGACATATAGTGGAACTTGTGCTTCTCAGCTATGAACCTTTCCTTTATTTTCAAACAATTTCCCCGAATCCTTACCTCATGTACCCTTCCATTTTCCTCATGCATCTATTTTAGGGGCCAAACAACAACATAAGTATCTATTCCTACTTCAGAAGCAGCTCTTCCAGGACTGTTTAGAGTAAGCACACAGGCTACACCTTCTCTTGTGCATCCCAAATGCATGTCAGTCTTGAGGTATTAACTCAATCACTCATCAGTTCCTTTTTAAAAAGACAAGCCATCCCACTCAGATCGTAAATCTCTTAAAAATGCTGTAAGAAACAGAATGGCTTAAGATACAAAAAGTATCCTTACTGTGACTTGCAAAATTAAGTTATGTAAGTTATTTATGTACTATGACAGGCATCTCAGAAATGCCTATTAGAAAGGTTACATAAGAGTACATATGACAAGTCAGTGAGTGTATTGTGAATACTGAGTTTGCTGAACCGTAAGAGTCAGCCTCAGACCGTATTTGGTACATTTATGCAGGAGTTTACCATGTGCTGGCTTCAGGAAAAGGATGAATTCTTGTCTGTTTTTTGATCTCCAAGAAAGCACGGTCATCAATATCTTCCCCCTTCTACACACAGTAGCGTGTTTTCCGAGTTACTGACAGAACGGTTAACAGACACGTTCTTTTATTAAAAAAATAAAATAAGTGCAGTCTATATTTTTATGTTGGCTTCAACCGCGGTTGTCCTTTGTCAGTTGTCATGCTGGATTACTCAGTGCTCTCTAGCCAGGTCAAAAGACAAATACATTTCTAGCTGCAGTGATGAATGACATACAGATTTAGCTGTGCTTCCCTCTACTGAATATAGCACAGTCCCACTATAGGAAGTGCACTGGCTTCTCTCCGTTGCCACATACAGTTAATGGATAGGGCATTCACAGATAAAGCTCTTTTTACATGTGGGCATATGAAAATGACTTCTCTCCTTAAGTTGTATCTGTTTGGTAGCTGCCAAGAGAAACTGTGAGAAGCAGGTTATGCAGGACAGATACCAGTGTATCAAAAACAACTTCAGAAGTTATACCTAATACAATCCTAAAAATCAACATACACTTTTCACTTGTGCTTACAGAAATTTCACTGAAGACAGCTTGAAACTTGAACTTCTATCCCAAAGACTCGAAGAGCTGAAGCAGACTCTTTCACACGAATCTTAACCTATTAGATCGACTTTAAGAATCCCTGGTGAATCCTATCAGTTTTCCTACCGAAAGGCTTAGATTATGTAATAAGGTAAAAACTTTATTAAAAACAAGACACTACACAGTATCTTGTGGAGTCCAGCTCTTAACAGTTGGAAATGTTTTAACCCAATATAAACATTACACTAGTGTTCTACAACAATTCTAGGCAATTAAATTTATTTTGTGTATGTCCACGGGCTAATATGGGATCACCAACATCTTTTATGTATTAAGCCCTCTACTCAATTCACACACACACACAAAACAAAATGTAAAAATTTGTTAGTCTCTGAAATAATTAATAGCTTTGATCATTTAAAATACAAATAAGTGTAAGCATTACTGCTATATAGATACCAAAGTAAAAATATATGGGAAATTAATTTTTAAGAAGCCCAACAAAATACACAGGGCCTTAAATCCTATTAATTCTCTGAGAGGTGAAAAATACACGAGTTAAAGTTCATCTGATCACACAGAATTAATAACACTGTTTAAAAAAAAAAAAAATAGCACAAATTAAGTAACTCCTAACTTGAATACCCTTATTACTACTAGCCTGTGAGAGAGCTGCTTCTGAGCTTTGTAGTTCTCTACTGTTGACGAATATTCCTGAGATTCTCAGGAACAAGAGAACAATTTTTGTCTATTCTTCAACAGAACAGAGGAAAAAGCAAGTTCTCTTTTAACCTCTTAACACACACAATCATCAGATGAATTTTAGATCACCTATTACAAAGATTCCTCTGATATTTGCAGCCATTACATTTCACACTGTCAATCACTTTTGATTGCATTATATGGCTTGTGTAAAATCAAATGTATGTGTAACTTTGCAGGATCAGGGCTTACTTCCAACTGCTGTGTAACAGCACAAGTACTGAAGATACAATAACAACAAAAACACCCTGCAGATTTAACAGCAGATGCCAGTTTTCATTTGTAAATAAAAAAAAAGTACTTAAAACACACAAAATCTACAGTGAGTACGTTTTGATTATATCATTAACATTTGTCACGACATATGCCCTACATAATGTATGCAGTCCCAAAATCTCTGGAAAGCAAGAAGCAACTTACGGAAAACAGTAAGAATCATTGAAATAAAACTTGATACAGGTGACCTTATTTTAAAATGTTGTTTCCATACGAAGTCATTTAAACACATGTATTGTAAACCTACCTGTTCTCCACCCAATGTACATACTATTGTCTAATCATCAGATGACAATACTTTAAGATGTTTATCTTCTATGGGTATACTAGAAAAATAAATGGTATCTTTTTGTTCCTCCTAACAGGACTGGAAATCTTACCTATTTAATGGCATGCTGCCCTAGCTAAATGATGAATCCTGTCTATTGCTTTTCAAATGCACCAACCTTCTCAAAAACACTGGATGGTGTCATCAAACAAAACCTGATGTTCTGAATGATGGTGTCCGTATGCCTCCAGCGTCTTCTATCATGGCGCAGCCAGGCCTGAACAGCTTCATACAGCTCTATCTCTGGAAACCTGCTCAGATGATCATTATCCAAGTAAGACATGAGCTTCTCAAAGCTCAGATATGAAAGGAAGTCAGGTCTGGACATGAGCGGCACAAAATTTTCTAGCAGAAAGGAGTCCAATTTTTCCCTGACTCCTTCGATGTTTACACCAAAATCATCCAGAAGTCTCATAATTTCTGCACAGTTTTCTAAGCAGATTTTAGCTAAGAGAAAAGAGCAGCAAAATTTTACCACCTCTATAAGCTGGACATACATGGCAGCCTGAAGGATTTCATGAACAGTGTTCATACTCAGTTCAATAGTTCCATAGTACATGAATTGGAGGACATGACTGAAGCCTGTAGCTGTCAGACCTTTCAAATGGATTTTGTCCTGATCTCGTTCTCGCATGTCAGCTGTGAACATAATCCTGAAGTAATCACTCTGGGTGGCAAGCAGGGCTTTATGGGCCTGAAATTGGTGGTCTTCAATGACAAGTGTGACATCAAGAAGCAATCCCTCCTCATACAGTGCTCTGAATCCAGCAGAGACACTGGTGTCATGGATGGAGGAGCTAAACCCTTCCACGTCCCCTGCCATGAATCACCTGGGGGAAAAAATAAACATAAAAATAAAAATAAATTGTTATTTCTAATAATGAACATATCACAAGCTCTTCCTGACCAGATAAATCCCAACTGAAGTTGCTTTCATTAAGACTTAAAAGTCTTCCCCATCCTTTTTGTTTTCTCTTCAGCTGAAAAATTAACTGAAGAAACAACTTTAAACTCAAACTTTAAATATTTCTCACTCAAAAATATTCTCCTTTTAAAGAAAGAGTAATGAACAAGAGTAACTATGCAATAACACCCAAGTGATTCCTCACTCCAAACTACCTAGTGGTCAGATAACAAATATACAATGCTAAAAAGCTCGTCATTGTTCTCTCCCTCCCCCCTCAATCTTTCTAAAGAAGTTATCTCTGGAGAGCAATAAAGCACCCACTCTTGAATATCAAAGGTTTCAGAAAGGAAGTACAACTTCCTTAACTTCAGAAACAAGCTCTAGAAGAACTGTACAAGGTGTAACCTAAAAAAATAAAATAAAATTAGCCACTTTAAAAATATATGTCAATTTACTCAAAAGTTATTTCTAGGAAACTGAACATTTTGCACTTCGGATGTACTATTTAAGTTTGTGTGTCTCATTTCTCCCATAACAATATAGTCCAATTTTCCCTCCTATTTCTTATTCTCAGAATTATTTACCTAATGAGATTTATAAACTGCAAAACAGTAAAGGCCATAGGAAGCACTGACAGGATTAGGTCACAATAAATAATGTTCTATATACTGAGCTTAGTGAAGCTTAACTGCTTTTTAAGCATTTGAATATTTTCAAATGCGTAGTGCTACTTCTGTGCAAGCTAGGGTCAACCACAAATAGCTCAAAAAGAAATTAAGGACTAGCACACTCCTGTCCTGTTAAAGTTAAGGAAGATAAACATTCAGTAAAAAGCTGTATCAAAAACTACTTAAAAATCCAAAAATTTGTCAAAATCTTGCTCACCTTCCTGGGGTCTAGCTAGGGTGCAGTTCCATTAAACAGCTTGAACCAACCTAACAATTTATCACTATTCGCAGGGCTACTGTGCACTCCATTCTCCCTCTCTGTCCTCATCCTGGCGTCTGAGCTCTTGCTGCCTACTTTGCACCATTTCTGGTACTCATTGGACTGCTCTGGAAAACTCATTCAATTCGTAACCCTGGCAGAAAATAAACCACGGGCAAAAGCAAAAACAGAAAGTTTTGGCACAAGAACTGACCTGATGCAGAGGGCAGGACATCACACAAGCAGGAAAAGGGAAGAAGAGTAACATCTTCCCCTTTTGGTGTTAATCACCCATTAGAACCGGTTCAACCATTTTTGTTTAACTTCATTGCACTTTACATTACACTGCAACATTCACTCAGACAGTTATTTGTGCATTTAATTATTTAACTCTGAATTTCCTATGACTGTAGCAATTAGAAGTAATAATGTATTGGTATGGGTAACCTACATAAAAAGCTAAATAACATCAAGATCAACACATTTAAGAAACTGCTAATATTCAGGGCTATAGAACTTTAAAACAGAGTACGGACACAGAAATGACTTGGTTGGCCAAGGTTTCACAACTTCAGAGAGCAATTACCATGTTGTGCCCAATTCCCCAAGCACCACATCCTGACTGCTGCCATTTTAACGGCAATGTATTTTATTGGACTCCACAAACAGACATTCACTTCCTCTCCTTAACTCATCCGCACCCATTCTGGAAAACAACCTCGGAGATTTTCTTTGCCTATACAGAACTACAATGGTGAGTGGGTGTTTGTAGCCACACCTCATGGAATTGGCACCACTCCCACACTGTTGAAGCCTGCTGACAATAGAGTTAAAGCCAGGAGCAATTCATGAAAATTAAGGCCTTAAAACAAAACTCAAATTCCTCAGAGTAAGAGCAAGGTAACAAAGCTGATAATGCAATCACTTTCCAATGATCCAGTATCCATGATAGCACACTCTTTCAATGTCACTGAATATCAGAGAGAAAATGCAAACTGCTCTGGAGCTTCCTATTGTGAGTCCCTTGTTCACACAGCACATCCCTACCAGAAAGGAAAATTATCAAATATTTTTCTCTTAGCTGTTGACAATTCTTGTATAAAAGCAAACAAGGACAATTACTTTTCTAACTCTTACCACCTCAAAAGAAACAACAAACTGAAGAGGAAGCAGAAAGCCTGGCTTCAGTAATTTGCTTTCCAATAGGAAATTGTGATATGAAATAAAAGACGAGCGCTAATATTAGATTTTTTTTCTTTCGTTAGAGCTCTTCTAATACCTCCCCTTCCACCACCAGTTCTCTGATGTGTAACAATAGTTGAGCTCACACTTCAGTCTTTTCACATAATTTAATGGTCACTTGGCTTTAAATGAGCACCCCATTTTCAAAATATACAGCAACTTGAAACAACTCCTTCTCAATTTGGTTTCAAATTGGCCAAGGGGTTCAAAGGCTAATAGGATTCTCAGACAGTAAAACTGGGTAAGGCACATTTCTTTAGAAGACCAACTAAGATGTATGCCTCAGCTTCAACTCCAAGATCAATGGAGATGACAGGACAGGAGGACAGTTGAAATTTGCAAATGTAAGACATGAACAGAATAACAGAAAAATATACAAAAGAAGACAAAAAAGTCACAAGTGAAGCAACATTCCCCAGGTGACTGAAGCAACATATAATAATCTGAAAATAATGGGATCTCCCAGCACACGGGCTCACACAGGTGACAATCTCATGGAAGGGATTTCTTCAAAACAGTACCTACGTTACTGCGTACATAAAGAACATAAAGGAATAATACCAGTAAGCTCCAAAGACATGCTGGGGTCTTTTCCCTTAACTTGAGAAAGATAATTACATTATACATACCCTGCAAATAAGAGAGAAACTCAGGGTTTTAAAAGGGTGCTCTCATCACCCTCAGAGCAACAAAAAGGAAAAGCTGGCATGTGAAGATAAGCAGAGACAAACTGTAGAAGGTAAATGTACCAACTCCAGGGGAGCACCTCCAGTGTTCTTTATAAGGATCAAAATAAATAAATAAATAAATTAATTAAGTCATAATATCCAACAGCCAGCATCTGACAGTGTTCTAGGCAACTGACTGTGGATGGCCCTGCTTGAGGAGGAGGCTTGCACCAGACGACCTCTCTAGAGGTCCCTTCCAACCTCAGCTGTCCTGCGATTCCATGATCAAGTTGCTTTTATAGCAACTGCATCTTTTTTTTTTAATTTGATTAAGTAACAGTAAAAAAAAAAAAAAATCAGAAATAACGTATTCCCATTCAAATTTAAAATCTATCCAAAAAGTAAGGTGGTAAGAATCACCAAAAGATATTAAAAAAAATACTGCATTGAGGGAACACCTACTAGGTTCCAATTTTCACACAACCCTAAAGGGGGTTATTTGGTAAAAAATATATTAAAACAAGAAGTCAGCCACAAAACTCTACAATGATAACAAGGTGGTCAACACTCTGAAATTATTATTTCAGAATGTTTCAAAGAATGTGAAGTTTTAAGTCACTTAATCCTTCTTTTCACATCTCTGCTTATATTATTTTTAGTAAATCTAGTTTTCAATCTCAAAATGTTTCCTCCCAAACATCAAACTGAATTTAATGGATTACTTAAGATACACAAATAAGACTTCTCCATAACCCCGTCTAAAGAAGCTTCAGAATTTTATGACTAACAGGGAAAGAACACTTGTATTCCTCTATTAAATAAATACCTTTTTTTGGTATAAAGCTATACATAATACCAGAACTTACATTTTTCTTTAGAACTCAAAATTACATTGGCCAGTGCATATACTTTAATAAGTGGATAAAATAGTCTTCTACAGAGCCTTCAATAGAGACTGGAAGACTAGATAGTTAAATGCATATTATGACCAACTGGTAAAAATCTTCATTTCTATATCTAGCATTCTAAGTCAAAAGCAAATAGCAATGTGGTAGCTCAAATATTAAAAAAGCAATACAAAATACTCTCAAAGGAACTCATTTTTCTAAAGCATAGCTATCCCATTCCTCCCACGCAGACACTTGCAATCTTAGATGTAATTCTATGCACTATTCAAATACTGCAGCTTATTTCCCAGAAGACAATAACGTAACAATTTTTTCCTACTTTCAATAAAAATGCAAAATTCAGAGTTAGATTTTTTTGTCCACCCATGCAAATCACAATAGCACACTTGATTTGAAGGAAGACATGTAGCCTACAGTGGTCTGTAAGAAAATTGGAACAAAAAATTCCAACGTATAAACAATAAAGGGAAAAAATCTAAGGTGACGTTCTGCATTGTCCTGCGCATGCTAGAGCTGATCAGTGTAATGCAGCACGGGAAGCAAGATTCTCTGCTGAAAAAAAAACAAGAGAAATACACTCAACCTTATTAGCTTTTCCTGACATTTCTTCCTCTTTCAGCACATAATGCATTACAGAGTCTACTCTGCTGCGACTGTAAAAGCTCTTTCTTGGAACACTGATTTCTCATCTTTATTCTGCAGTTGTAATAAGAGTCTGAAAACCCTGCTCCAGACCGCTTTTTCTTGCCAAACAAGGAGAACCTTCTTTCCTCAGGGTGTCTGAGGCTTTTAGTCACAAGTAGAAATGGAGGCTAAATGCACAGGCTACTGAGAAGGAAGTTATGGAATACCTGCTTGTATTCCATGGCTCATGGAATGGCTTGATGCCTTGCTTTATTTAAGAATCTATCCAAAAGCAGTATTTCCGGGGGGNAGTACTCTAAAAAGAAGCGTCTATATTTAATGTATAAGCTTATGTGCACTTTCTAGGGATAGAAATATATTGTTCTAGTAAAGCACTGATATGCTTTAGCACACCATCTGAAAGGCAAATTTCTGCTTTCCTTTCCTGCTGTTCCTTAATAACTCATTTGCGATGCCGAGACAGAATTAGCAAGCTTCTTATGAACTATGAACTACTTGTTCATTCTACCTACCTCATAGAAATTCTAAGAAAGCATCTACGTGAACACAGCTGAACAACAATTCTTCACGTAATAGAACACTGTATCTCCAGGTTACACAAAAAGATATTTCACTAGACATACATAGCTGTGCTTTCGTAACACAAAGTACTAAAATAGAGCTTAAAAAACAAAAATCTGTTCCACCTATCCCATTCCCTTCATCTGTCAAATGCATGCCTTTAAATGTAAATTTTAAAGCCAGTATATACACTTTATATAGCAAGGCACGTAGCAAAAACTGCTTTGAGGAAAATTCTTTGATCCTAATTTTATTTAAACTAAGACTGTCCTGCACTAACAGGACATTTCTCCATAGTCAGATTTTATACATATATGTGAAAATACACTACATACAAGCAAAACATTCACAATTGCACAAACTCATCACTGAAAACTGGGCCTCTGAATGCAGATGGGCAATGAGTGTATAGACATGTTTATACAGTACAGATAATTTATCCCCCAAATTAGACCTCTGTTTACATGTTTTGACACTAAAACCATCAGACTTTGTCTGAACCATAATTTTTCCTCACAGTTCCCCACTAACAGCAACGGAAGGAATTACGTAAAAGTGAGAAGATGAATAACTAGTGGATATCAAAACTTTCCATTGCTAGAATAATTGCAGATGTAGGAAACAAAGAAAAACATCAAGTTTCTGCATATGTAAAATCCTTTATAACTAATATGCTAAGTTTTGGAAACAATTTATCTTAAACCTCTCAGCATTATCTGGCAGGTTCACGCTGAGACTTCACCCAGCCCAAGGTGAGAATTCCAAAAGCATTCGGTTACTTCAGAAGCGAGGAGTTGCAAGCTTAACAGTCGCTGCCAGAGGAACGACGATACTCTTGAAAACTACCCAATGCACGAAGAATTTCTTTTAGTGGCACGCATCAGACACTGACAGCTCCTCTTACAGTCTCTACCTGTGTAACAGTGGCATTTTTGTAACACATCACTTGCCTGTGAGGTCATTACAGTTACGCTTGAAGCATTATCAGAACTAGTTATAACCAAACGTACTAAAACTAGATAGGGATCATCTCAGCTCAGCATGCTTATACGTCACACTGGAAGTGTGCTTCAGCTGTCTTCATAGAGTACAGTACTAGGAGTGTTTTGTTTTGAAAAAATCTCTAACCCAAAGCAGATGTGTCACTGCTTTTACATACATGCATTCATAATGGATAAGGTTCTCAACTCATATTGCTTACTGTTCCTAAAAAACAGCATTATAACCCAATTTAGTCTTTTTGCACTAAAGAATCCAAATGTTATAAGCACACACACACAAAAATTGAACCATTTTGTTTTAAAAAGGCTGTTGAAGAGTGTAGGTATCACATACAGTGAATTTAGATGAATACTAACAGATTTTATGTGAGAAACTTCCCATTTTACAACACTAGCCACCAGAGAACAAAATATGCTCCCCACATGAGCCCTTAAATCAAGCTTTAGGATGCTAATCAAAAGGTCTCTGATTAAAGTAGATGTTTGACAAACTTTTTAAGACTGCCAGACATACGCAGCAGCTGTAGTTGCTTGACCAGTTTAACCTCGCCTAACTGAATCTAAACTCAGTTTCTGTCTCATGAATTAACATTAATGACATACACATTAGTTTCTCACAGTATTATGTCCATTAAGTGGATGATGTAAGTGTACTTCACAGACAGCGAGATAGTCTTAAACCATTTGGCTAAAATATCACTGCAGCTACACCTGTACATAAAAACATGCTCCAGACCTAAGAACAAGATCAGCCCAATGCTGTTCCAATTGCATTTACTGATGTCAGACCAGGTACCTAGTCCCAAATATTTTTAATAGAACCATAAGAATGAGAATCGCCTCTAACGAGAAAAACTTGTAACACTAGTATTTAAGAGTTAAATGATGGCAGTGATGAAAGCTATGAATTTGCCACTGCTCTCAAAGAGGACAGGACCGCCCTAACCACCCTATCTTAAGTGTCAACATTCTTTATTATATATATTCATAACTTATATAATGATTAATTTTATCAAACGTCAGAATTATTAATAACCAGTGATTTTCTCATTGTCAACATACTTATTAAGAAAATCACAGCATATTTTATACAAAAAAGTATAAAGTTAAGTATTTCCTACTCGGTAACAAAAATCTAATCCTACATGTTTATCGCAAAGTGTTCAGGCTCTTAGCACATAAAATTTAGCATAATAAAAGATAATGAGCTGTAAGTTACTATTTTAGTAAAAATAATTTTAATATAATTTAGGATAATTTTAACTACCTCTTAAAACTCACTGACTTTCTTGTTATTATCAGTAAATTTATTGCTAACTCAGTCATACTTTTTAGTAGTCCTCTGAGAAAATAAAAATGATGAGATCGTGCCTTTTGTCCGAGATGCACAGCTTCTGACCCCACTGCCAAGTGCCAACTTCGTTTGTCAGAAGGACAGAAATCTCAGACTTCTACGAACTTCCCCCAAATTGGCAGCTACATAAATAAAAAGACCCAGTACCTCCTGTGTGAGCTCAACAGTTATCCATTCTGCTTCGCCTGCTGAAAGGCAAATCAGCACGTGTAGATCCAAACCAGCCATAGGATATAATTAAGGAAAGTGAAAGGAGATGAGTGACAGTGGGAAAGTTTATAGGACAAGTGGTAGAAATTAAACACATTGGCTAGGTGTTGGAATGAAAAACACACAAAGGATGTTGATGCATGGTGGTATGCCGAGAGGATCTGAGTGTGAACTGGGGCAATGGTGGTGAAAGAGCTGGTTTACGTCTTGGGAACAAGTATATGACACAACAAAGAAGTCAACAGGATGCCAGACTTCAGTAGTTCTGCCTCTTTATCGAGTAATAGCTTTATGGGTCCCCTATTCTTCTTTTAAAAGAAAGAAAAAAAACTCAAAGTTTTTAAGCGACGTTTACATATTTACCAAAACAGGTCGAAGCCCCAGCACCAATCCTGAGCGGCAGTCTACTCGTTCTACTAATAACTGCTATTTTTTCCAACACCGCCGATCGCAAAATAGCCCTTCCTGCGGCAGGCACTCGGCTGACCTACTTCAGCTCGCCTGCTCGACGCGTTCCACACGGCTCCGCGGCTCGGGCTCGTCCGCCGAGCGGCCCCGACCAACGGGGCAGGAGGGCCGGCAGTTCGAGACGGGCCGCCGGAGCCCG
>VXAA01005999.1:174695-187328 GCA_013399115.1 Anseranas semipalmata
GGGGGGTGTGTACAAAAGTAACGCAATAAGAGTTCCTTCTAGCTCACTCCTGGAAAAGGAGTTTTTACTGTTTTTTTTTCCATGCTGCTTCATCTTGGCAATATGCCGGTGTTGACCACATGAAAACTTTCAGCTTCTGCCCCACTGCTGCTGATGCGCTGCCCTCCCATCGGTCCTCCGCCAGCGTAACGCCCCAGCTACGCACACCCCTGCCCTTCTGGGTCACATCTTGCTGCAAGGCCAAGGCTGAACACCTACCAAGTTTCAAACAGCTGCCCCCTGCCTTTATAACAGTAATATTTAAACATTGTGCTAAGCGCTGGTTTCCAGAGCTTGTTCTCTTCCTGACCATACGATGGCGCTTGTGCATGCACGATTATATGCAGTTGCCTTTTTACTGAAACCGCCAGACTCCCTATGTAAGACTTGTCGTGCATCAGTTCTTCCATTACCATCACTATGTTGGCTCAGCTGGCTTAAAAGCTTATGTTCACATACCATGATGCTAAAATTATGAGTGTGTTCTGGCTTTATGTTGCTGCTCTTGTTTCTGTAAATCTGTATGTGCACATCTAATTTCCCATATGTCTCCAGTCCATCTTACTGGCATAGTAAGAGTGCTTGTTCCACATCTTTCTGGACTAAACCTAGGTAAAACAAACATTTTTAGAGAGCTTTTTGTATGTGGTGAATAATATTTCAGCTGTAACAGTCAAAAACTTACATAAGGGGCACAAGCGTGTAAATAAATTATTTCTTACCTCGGAAGGATTAGAAAACAAAGAAACAAAAGACCCCAAGCCCTAACGCGGACAATGTGCAACAAAGGAGGAGTAGGTAGGATAATTTTGGTGCCAAGAAATAGGAATCTTTTCAAAAGAATTACTTCAAGCATTTAAATAAATACATGTTCTTCAATGTCTTTTGTAAGACATAACAAGGAACTAGAACACCAAGCTCAAGCATGGATGAAAATTGTCAAAACAGTTGAAATAATGTTTATATATGATTTTTTTACTTGTGTTGAGGAAGGTTTCATTAAGAAATGGCAGGGTATGCACTTAGAAAACACCAACTTTTCAGTTCAAGGAGTTGCTTTCTAAAGCCCAGTGTGTGTGTATATATATATTCTTTTTAACATTTCAGTACTTCTACCAAAAATAATGATAATTTAAAAAAAAAAAACAAAACACAAATTTAGGTCTCATGTTTTCTAATCCTAAGGATAATAAATATCAAAAGAAAAAAAGTATGGGGTAGGCAAGAAGGTAGCTGTCAGTCATTTCAGTTCTCACATTCGCAGAAGGAACGAGGCCCACCAGACTGTTACATGACTTTATCTCCACGTACCAATCTAGGGGGCTTTTTACGTAAGACTTCTCTGAAGGGCTTTTGGGGTGTTCAAATTAATCAGGGCACCAGCTCTCCTGTACTGTCTCTTGGTTGACATTTGTAAAGAAATCTAGGATACTAGGCAGGAGTCAGTCTGAACAGAAAGACATCCTCAGCCTCTTCCCCTGCCAAACATTGCACAGCTCTATGTTTAGTTACTGGTTCAGTTTATTTAGTTTATGATGAAGACCTGAAAAGCTTTTTCTTCTGCAGATGTGCCTTAAGGTTCTATGATTCATTTTTGTTCCTGGTTTTGCTTAATCATCTATTAGACTATGTAATCTATTATGGATCTCAAAATGTTTCATTTGCAACATAGTCCTAACTACTACACATTCAGAATTAAAAGTCTCAGCTCTTGGCATTTTTTATTCAAGAAGCTTTTTTTTTTTTTTTAAACCTAATGTGACTATACTGCACATACAGAAGTAGAATATTTTTTCTTTTGTACTTTTTCCTGCCTACAGCCAAAATGCTGCTGATAAAGTTTAGCAAAAAGTATTTCCCATTTATTCCTTTGGCGGTAATTGTATACAACTTAATCCTTTATAAATCTAAAATGGAGTCGTACTTTTCGCCAACAAAGGTATGAGAGCATAATTATTCCTTCCATAACAATTGCAAGCATTCACATATTCTCCATATGGTTTTGGCTTCTTGCTTCTTGTCTGGTTGTCTGATAACATGTATGTTAAACATGCTGAGCCTGCAAATGCTGGTACAGCCCTGCAAGCCATGTATGTGTGCACTTCAGACACACAAATTGTCCTGTTAATAGCAGTAGGACTATTATGCGCTTAAAGGTAAGCTTGTGTTTTATGTGTTATGGAAACTTTGATCTTAAATTACTTCAATTTTCCTGAAGGTATAATTCTTTCTTTACAGGACTTAGTTCGTGCTATCACTATTCCACCAATGTGTATCTTCATGTTGGGAATTTATTTTTGCAGTTAAAACCTCACATTTGACTTGTAAAGGATTTTTAACTTTATGTCAGTGTCTGTTTAAACACTTAATACCACAGAAAAGTGGACTCTCCATACTTACTGGTGCTACTTGGTAAGCTTAGGGACTATTGACAAGCTTCTACACATACTAAGCAGATCTCCAACTCCTGTCAATTTAAGTAGACCACAGACTCCATATCCCAAGTCAGGTAAGGACAGGGAGAAACAAGGGGCTTCTTCAGAGAACCCTTTACTTCCAGGAGTTTAAATTTCATTTGTTTTGCTTTTTACTTTTGTTCCATTCTTGGGTCCCATTGGTCCAGTCCGATAGGAGAGTGTCTTGTCACAACATGTATTTTTATGTAAGTTTAGGAAAGAGATTGCTCCAGTCTGTACTGGAGGAACCAACTTTTCATTTTTATATGGTATCTGTCATTTGAGGGTTTCAAAGTACCGTTGTGGCTCACGTAGAGCACAGCTGAAGTAGCTACAAAAGAGTTTTACTTGAAGGAGAGCAAATAACACAGTTTTGAACTGACAAATACGACCCTAAAAAACATTTCATGCTATTCTAGCAGCAAATTTTGTTCCTATTCAAGTCACGCTGAAAACAGAGTTTGTCCCTTAATGTAATGGCTTGTTTTGTAATGCCCTGCTGTCTTGCTAAACTATTTATTAGAGAAACAGGGAGGGGCTGGCACAGTCCTATTTCAAAATACAATGCTTGTGTAGTCAGTGAAGCAGATAGCCCTCAGGGCAATTTGCAACTTTTTAGCTGAGGAGAGAAAATAGGAATACCTTTTAACTGGTTGAATCTTCTCTAGCCTTTCTTTTTCAAGATCTGTCAGGCTGTCTTCCAGCAACATATTGGGTTGAATGTTTACCAGTCCTTTCACCTTGATTATGTATGCTCACCAACAGCTCTGGAAGCGGTGTGTTTGACTCATGGTCATAAGGTAAATGAAACGTGAGCTTACAGAATCATAGGGTAAGCCTTGAATATTTTTTTTCCTTTTCTCCCTAATACAATGAGAGTTTAAACCAAGGGGATGTTATATGGGATTGCAGAATAAATAATTAACCTCCCTACCTAATTAAAAATTCCTTTAAGCTTGCACAGCACTTAATAAGGAAGAATTAGAACTAAAATTGCCTGTGGAAACCCTACCTTTAACAACTAAATATTAAGAAGTCTACTGAATATTTGTAAACCAAGATATTTCAAAGCTTTTAACACAGCCAAATCAGTTGTCAGTTCTCCACAGAATGCCAGGGACCCCTACTCAACACAAGGACCACCTTGCCGTTTAAATGTAAGATCTTTTTTCAAAACTTTTTTCTTTCTGTAACTTTTATTTTTATTTTTTATTTTTAACAAGGGAAAAAAATCTGCAGTTTTGATCTCAGGCAGCTGAAAAAACTGTGTCTGGAATCTTCCCAAAAATTCATTTTGAGGCCAACACCCCTAATGGAAAATTTCAGACTTGTGAAAGCTGGCAAGGTTTTATGAGCAACTAAAAACCTGTATAATGCAAAACGTCAGACAGCTTCAAAATAAGTGACGCTATGCTGCCTGCTTCTAATGTTTTTAACTAGAGAGGTTATCTGAGATACACAACTGTAGAGAGCTCATAGCAGCCTTCTAACATTTTCACCGGTTTCATCCTGTTAGGTCAGTTTAAACCTACTGACTTGATATAACACCACCATAAGAAAGCCTGTGAACATCCCAACCCTCTTCTGGTCTTTCTCTACAACTGTCTCGCGTAGCACAGCATGAGCAGACCAAATGCAAGCCCTCTGAATTCCCCTTCTGGTTCTAAACACACCTCGTGCTTCCGTCAGGGGCTTCTTTACATTGGACACTTCTCTAAGATGTGTGATAATACCTGAATAATAAAAAGTCAGCCATCAGCCTGGTAATTTTGAACACATTTTTTATTAGTCTTTTTTTCTAAGTAGGAACCATTAGAAGCTCTGTTGAAATCTGAGTCCACTCTTCAGATCCCAAGCTACACTGATAAGTATGATGCTTGGATCCCATTTCATTGTTCAGCATGTGTATTTCCCACTCCTTTGCTATTCAATATCCAATCCGTATCATGATGAACTCCCTCCAAATGAAAACGTTGTCGTTCTTTTATAGGTTTTCTCCTGATACCTTATTTTTCAGCATTACACAGATCCCAGCAATGTTTGTGCTGGGACCAGGAAAAATTACATTTTATAATGTCATGAAAATGTTCTTTGAAAGACTGTTAGTTATTTGATCAGCATTTTTAGTGGCAATTTCTTCAAAGGAATTTTGTGTACTAATAGATGATTGTTCAGGTCAATCTTTTTTTTCATTACTTCATTCACTACAACTAGTTTTCTCATCAAAGGAAAATATTTCTATTACATCTTCATCCATCTTCCTTTGTACCCAAGCCTTTGGCTCCCAAGCATTTTGACTGCCTGTATGCACAGGCAGTCCAGTGAACATCTGAAATTCAGCTGTCTAAATCTGTCCTAAATTTGGAGATGGATACACATGGTCCAATTCAACCATGCTGGCTGAAAAAAACAGGAGAGCATTTCTGGTCGTAGAGGTAATTATTAAGTTATACCATGGGGTGGCTCAGTATGCCCAAGCTCATTTGGCACTTTTGTCCCTCAGCTCCGTGGGCTGCAGTGAGTCAGTGGCTTCGTTCTGCGGGTGTTGGTATGGGCTGTAACGTGCACGTCTCGGTGGCCCAGACATTTGTTCTGACAAACATCAGGCCAGATGCTACCTGAAACCCGGGCGTTCTGACAGCCCGGGCACTTTTCCAACCCAGGTTGAGCCTTCCAAGCCTTGTTTCCCAGGAGCTATGTGAAGCTTCCCGCCAACATCAAGCCAGTTCTCTCTCCAGGTCTCTCTGGGGAGCACTCTGAAGACCAGTGGTGGCCGCAGAAGAGCAGATGGACCGGTCAGAGCCACTTCACAGCCTCCCGGGGGAAGGGTGATGGGCAGCACACCAAGATGCGGCATTCGGACAGCGCTCCAGCTCCATGGTGAGCATGCTGCCTGGTGGGATCATGCAGCAAACCCAGGAGGACTGCTAGGTGCTGAAGCCAGAGGACACGGCAGGTGCCTGCCCTGGAGTTCTGTACTGATTTTGTCCTGTTCTTAATGAGGCAGATAACTAGCAGAGCTACCTGGAGAACAGGGAAACCTCTGCTTGTGAGCAGTCTGTGACCATTTTAGTGCCAAAAAAAATATCAAACAGCTGTGATTTTGGAGAGGACTGCAAGGTTATAAAGCACTTGCCCTTTGGTGCCTATGGATTGTATAATGTATAGTGAGAGCTGGACAGCTTTGTAGGCTTGTGATTCCTTATGTGCAAGAAAGATTAAATTGTATATACCTCTCATTCCTCTGTCCAGCAGGAATTCCAAGCCCTGGCTCCTCTTAACATCCCTTCACACCTTGGAGTATCCTGTATCCTTTCTGTCTCACTGCATCTGTCCCGTTCTGTGATTTCTCTGAATTTGATGATGTTGGTTTCTTGGACATAAAATCATACAATGCTTCATACTGTGGATTAAAACATCTCGTGACTTCCAGATGACTTAAGCTGTCTTCACCTTTCTGTAGGCTTTTTCAAGGGACTTTGTTTCACACACTGAGACTTGTGCACGGCCATAAGCCTTTATCACAGCACACAGCAATAACCAGCACTGTGCTGGGAGGCTCCAGCAACTGTTCTCTTGGCTGGATTTTTGCTCCAAGTGAAAAAGAGTTACAGACCTATTTTGGGGCGTGGTGGCTGGGATCAAATCACAGCTGATGCATTTCCTTCTGTGGGCCACAGTCTGTTCTTTACTGGATGTTTCCAGGTCCTGCGTGGAAACACTTGAGGCCATCTAACCTGGGACCTTTTTGGTGAAGGACCAAGTGGTTGCCAAGAGATAATGACAGGCTGGTGATGGCACCCTGGTGGCAACTTTCTCATGTTGTGGACACCAAATACCCTTTCCTAAAGCAAAGAAAAACAGCAATAGCCTCTCAGTCTGCTAATGGAAGGACTGGCAACATGGAGAAATACCAGAGTGGGAAGAAACAGGCACTACTGCCTGTGTGCAAGCACCAGAGCATGGTCACTACAGGACTCTACTCAGATCTCTCCACAGGTTTGTATTAGATAATTACATTAGTTTAAATTCTAAATGCAAATTAATGTCCAGACAATTCTTTAGAAATTTTGAACAGCCCTATGCAGACTACAAAAATGTACAAGATTTTACCGTCTACCAAACAGTGACAACTACTGGGCATGTCCTGACTTGAAATATTATTCTTAAATTTTTAAACTATTCTTAAATAGAAAAAAAAAATCTGAATACTAAAAAGTATGACTTCAAGAAATGATATTCTTCTAGATACCTGTAATTCCTTCCACTTCTGAAATGACAAGGTCACTTGAATTTCTCTATGGTATAAGCTATTAAATTTCACTCACTCCCTTGTGAACCAAAGAACTTGGATTCAGGCAAAAAAAATACCAGAAAGCCATCCTATCTTGAGCTGAAGAAGCCAAGAAGAACAGAACCCATTCTGTCCCTTGTGTTTTGCTCACGGCTGATCACATTTTGTTGTTTAGAAAGTCTAATTTTTTAAATGAATACATCTTGTTTAAACTTCTAGCTATCAGTTTTGGTTATGTCTTTGTCTAAACTAAAATGATTTCCCTTACCAGGAAAGCGCTACCTAATTCATGTATCTCTGTTTTGTTGTTGTTGCTCTTATTAAACAGCAAAAGATTTTTTAAGCCTCTGGATCCTTTTCTGATTCTTTGTGCTCTCTCCAGTTTTCAGTCTATTTAGACTCTAAAGCGGGTATAAACTCACCTTATTTCTACAATCTATCTTCTCCACTGTTAGCATCCCCAAATATCACTTACCCTTTCTGTCCCAGTTTATACCAGTGACTCTCTTTGAGGTGTCTTGTAATTGTGTTCCTTTAATCTTTTCTGAACTCCCTGTTTTTCAGGATTCAGTAATATCTTCTAGGCACATGACTTGTGTTCATTAATCCTAGATACGTAATTTTGCATTTGGACGTGTTAAGACATAACTTATTTAAATGGTTCCATTTACAGAGTAATCCAGTCTATGCAATTGTTCTGTATTATTGTCTTTTCCTCCTCCTCCTCATTATTTACGCACCCCATCATCTTTGTCAGAAGTGGCAATACCATAACTACTTCTAGACCATGGATGGAGCTGTTGGGCCAGATACCATAACTAAGGCTCCGCCTCTATGAACAACCCAACCGTTTTGTTATTTCTTCAGATCTGTCAGTCCATCAGCTTTTAAACCATTTAATATATTACACTGAAACTAAGTGAGACTCACCGGTATGAAGCATTTTACCGAAGTCTACTCGGTCTACAGAATTTTGTGCTCAAGTTTCTCACCTACGCAAGTAATGAAACTCAGTATGTTTGCCAAGATCTTTTTTCCTTAAACCACACTTACTGGTGTTAGCTATATCCTTATCCTTTTATTCTTTATCAAATAAATCCTGTTTTCTTTTCCATTATTTTAATGAAGACTGATTTTAACATGATGGTCTGTTTTATTAGTACCTGGCTCATCCTGCTCAGCCAAATGGGAACCAGCCCTGATATCACTCTTTCTGAAATTGCTCAAACCTTTTGAGATTTACATTTATTATTGTAAATGGATCAGCTATCTCCTCTGCTGACAAAGGAAGGCAGGAGTGTATTTTGAAGAACATACCCCTCTATGCTTGCCCTACACTTATACTTCTCATTAGACATCTTCTACTGATTACTGTCCAGAAACACCTTATGAGGTCTAACAGATTTTCGGTCCGACAGCCTTTCCTTTATGTTCACTTTTAAGATTCCAGGGTTATCTGGACCTGTTGATTAAATAATAGCAATAGAATGAATGACTGCTTATCCCTCAAACCTTCTTCATTTTCGCACATCCTTTTACAAGGAATCCTTTTCAGTATAGCTATCCCAAATACACTATGCGTGAAAAATGCTCCTAGTACCGTTGTAGCTGCTACTGTAAGCCACCACTTTGGTTGACATGATTTATGCCACAAACAGCAGGCAAACCTATCCCAGCAAAAGTTCACAATTTAAATCTTGCGTGGTTGCTTTTACACCGAAAACTTCTTTATTTAATCTTCATGAAATACAAATCCATTTAGCTATTTTTCCTACTTGGAAAATGACAACACTTGTTCCAGCACTCCTTTTTCATCTACTGATGGAAACACACCTTTGCTAAAACCTGTTGTTCCTAACATACTACAAAGCTCTTTGTCGTCTACTTTCCTTGTCAGGGCCAGTTTTAGTGGTGGTAACAAGCAGTTTAAAAACAAGAACGTTACTCAGCTGTTTGGGTTTTTTGAAATCCACATTTCTTTAAAATGGATGTAGTCTTTGCTGCATATCATGGGTTCCTTGGGTGAATAGCTGAGATATTGCTAATAAAGGTAATTTATTTTTCCTGCAAATCACTAATGGTTTATTAGATAGTAGTATCACAAGGACTCTGGTTTTCAGCCTCAGAATCACATGTGCAAGTTTTTGTATTTAACTACATAGAACTTCTGATTCTTACGTAATTAGTTTCAATTAGTTTCAAAGGTCGTAATTAGTTTCAAAGGTGGACCACAGCCAGCTAAAATGAAAAGATGTTTTTTTCCGATTCTTCCTCTCAGTAAGTTAGCAGCTACCACAGTTATGAAGTAAACCTTTTTACTGCTGCTGTGAGCTATCTTCTTAATCCTCCTTAGTCATTTCTTTTTAATCAAATGATTGCAGGTAAGTATCGAAGCATGAGCAATACTGTTAGTAACTAAAATAGAAAAAAGTGTGGAAGAGCTTAGACCCTGGGATAAGACAACAGTACTTCGTTTTTATAAAACGGTTTCAAATAGAAACAGGAAGACAGAAGACTTATTTGTAAAGTTTTTATGAAAATATATTAACAAAATGCTACTCTGGGAGAAATTCGAACAACCTCCCCACTTCCCTTCCTAGTCAGACTGTAATTTCCCTCACTCGCTGTGGCTGCATAGTAAAAACTTGAACATACCATGTCAACAGGCTCAGAACATTTACTGTACAGTGCTTGATTTAACTCAAAGTGACCACTTGTCACCAGTTGATGGGTTTGTCCAAGTTGAAAAACTGCTACTGTTAAAGGAAACATGATAATGTCACTGGCCAATAGCATTACTCAGTATGGTTGTGGATGAAGAAGCAAACAGGTCTATATGTAAAGGCCTACAAAACAGCCAACACAAAGCGGATGACCCTCACCTTAGCATCCCATTTCTTTAACTTAGGGCAGCTGGCAACAGAGGAGCTAGAGCTTCGAAATTTGGCAGTGTTTCTTGGCACACTTGTTTGCTAAGCACGTTGCTGATAAGCAGGAAGGGTTCTAAATAAGACACAGGTTAAATAGGAAGGAACTGAGACTGAAAACAGCTCTTTGTTGATTTTTAGAATTTGTTTGCATGTAAATTATCAGTGAGATGGATGCAAACATTATCAGCCATACTGACTTACAGCCACACCAGTTTTTCACGACTAGAGGGACACACACAGTTGGTATTACTCAGACTTACTCTTTTTAAGAAAACCTAGATGGAACCTGAGCAAAACATCGTGATAACCAATGCCAAGTTAGAAATTACCAGCACATATCTTCAGAACTAACCCAGTGATGGCTAATTTTGAGTAGAATTTAAGAGGACATTTCAGCTAAAGCTGCAGGCTTAATTTGTTTTTGTGAGGATAAAGTCAGATACAGCGAGGTTACCTACTGCTGAGTGAGAGACACTAAAACAAGCTCTAGGGAAAAAACATAAAGAAACATTGGACCACAGGTAAAACTAGTCTCAGAAGGCACGGGCTCTGTTCATAGGACTGTGGAAAAATTGAGATATAAACTTCCACAAGCAATCTATATTCTGTCTCTGTATTAAATGTGACCCAGACTAATCTCTGATTAAGGTCTGAAATCCTATTGCTTACAATGTATTTATTTATTTTTCTTTACCATTTGCCTACTCCACTCCAAAAAGTGCCAGTTACAAAAACATTTCTGCAAATACATTAACCTGTTTCTACAAAGTGGTGCCAGTACACTTATTTTATCTGCAGTTTTCAAGCATGTTCTGCCCTTGGACTCCTCCATTAGATGTGAGAGCAGAAATGGCTGCGAGTATCAGTTGTAAACATGGCTTCCTTTCTGGCAGCTCAACAGCTGGGAGTTCCCCTGTTCCTGACCACACCAGGGTGTTTGTGGCCTATTGGTTGACATCAGAAACGTTAGTGGCTGGGGATAACATTTAAGTGATGGCTATATCAGGACAAATTGTTTCTCCTTAATGACTCAAAAGCTGCTGGTCTCTGACGCTAGAGTAGCAGGGAACATGGGGATAAACGTGAAATAATTATCCACAGACAGGGTGAATGACCAACAGTGACCAGACAAGAAGATTCGGGCTTTCACAAAACATCTGGACATATGCCTTTCAATGACATCACAGCCTTTCAATGACATCATAGCTTTTCTGACATCTCTCCTTGCAATGACCTAACACCTGGATGTACCGAATCTTCAAGGGTAATGTGTCATGTATTCTGGACTTCCATTCCTTATGTGAATGGCTGATTTAAATGTCCTTGGAACCAAAAAGCTTACAGGATACCCTGCTGTCCATTATCATTTTTATTAAGTTTAAATCTGTTGGAAAAACTGGCTTAAAATCCATAGCAACACTGAAGTTGGAAGCTACCTCTGGTCCAACCCCTGCTCAGAGCAGGGTCCACTACAGCAGGTTGTTCAGGGCTGCGTCCAGTTGGGTTCTGAGCATCTCCAAAGACAGAGAATTCACAATTCTCTGCGCAACCCGTTCCACTGTTTGATCAACCTCACAGTATTTTCTGTTCTATTTACGTTTAAATTAAATTTCCAGTATTTCAATTTGTGTCATTGCCTCTCATCGTGTCACTGAACACCACTGAGTATTGTCTGGCTCCGCCATCTGTACTCCCCTCATCAGGTATTTATATACAAAGATGAGATCCCCCTGAGCCTTCTTTTCTCCAGCCTGAGCAGTCCCAGTTCTTACGGCCTTTCTTCATATATCAGATGCTCCAGTCCCGTAACCATTTCAGTGGCCTAGCTTCTATGAAAGTATTGTATAATACAGGCTATCGGAGGCATGTTCCAACCAAGGAACTTACCAATGCGTAAGTAAAAACAACAAATGCTTTGATTTTTGTTATGAATCAATTAACATCTTCTGCTCTTGTTCCTTTGGCCTCTTCTGTCCTAACAAAAATGTTAACTTACGTTACATTAATATCACTCACGGTCAAGGTTAATAAACCTTTTTAAGGTAAATATTTTAGAAACCTCTCCTGTAATACAACCTTGGTCTGATTCTACAAAAGTTTAACTATGACCTTCATGAAATGAAATAAATTAACTTTTGAAGTATCATGGTCAAAATTTGCACAGTTCCAGGTACGTTTACCATATACTACACCAAAATAAACTACAAGCATTTCACAAGCATTGCCCAAATCACTTTTTAAGCCTGGGTGTTTAGATAGGAAAGGCTAGTGTATATAATTGCAGCTGAGTCAAAGCTGAACCCAAAGGCTCGTTCCCAGCATAAACATTGCATGTGTGCTGTTCAGGGCCAGATAAGTCACGTTTGCATCAGTTGATAAGTGCAACAGTCTACTTCCAGTTTACTTAAATGGCAAGAACAGCATAAGAAGTAGTCTCCTCACGCCCTGACCCCACAACTACATGAGAACTCCAACCAAATTGAATGTACCTACTCATCACCATGAGTTTGCTCATGTTATGTAATTTCTGATGCCTTGAACACTGTGGGTTGCATCTTTCATGGCTCAACAGTGATTGTTTTCTTTTAAAAAAAAAAAGGAAAAAAAAAATCTGGTTAACTTTTAGGACAAGGATCAGAAAACACTGCCAGCCAAGCACGTTGGATGTGACAGTACATCCTTCCAAATTCTCTACAGTCTATGCAAGGAGACTCCCTCCCCGCCTATTTTCTTCGCTTTTTGTTTCCTCGGCAGGAGCAGCGCCGGGCCGGGGCGCCATGGCCGCCTCTTACATAAGCGCCAGCAGCCCTCGGGGAAGCGCCGTTCCCATCACGTGTGCAGGAGCCACTTTCCGCACAGAAAAACTGGGGCCCCGGCTGCGCCCGCCGCCCACCGGGCCCCGCTGCTTTATTAT
>VXAA01005999.1:188372-214944 GCA_013399115.1 Anseranas semipalmata
GAGGCGGAGGGCGCCGGGCGCCATCTTGAATTAATCGCTCGCCATAGCCCGTGCCTCCGCGCAGGCCGGGCCGGGCCGGAGGGGGGAGCCCCTGGCCCCGCTCATCGCAGCGCTGGGCCGCAGGCTCCGGAGAGGGAGAGCCCGCAGCCTCCCCACCCCCGCTTCTCCCCCCTCTCCTCCGCCTCTCCCTCCTCCCCGCCTCGGCGCCTGCCAGCCAGCGAGTCGCAGGGGAGCTCGGCGCTTTCCGGCCCGTGGCGGCTTCCTGTGCTGCAGCGCCAGGGCTGCCAGCCGTGCCCCGGCTCCCGGCCGCCCGCTCTCCTCCCCCGCCTCCAGCCTCCCGGGGGTTTGGGGCTAGGCTGGGTTTTGGCGAAGCCAGAACGACGGCCGGAGGTTAGCTCTCGGCGTCCCTCGCCCCGCCGCCCTTCGAGGACCCGGGTGAGGAGGCACCTCTGGGGCACCCGCTTGGTGCTGGCCTCTCCTCCTCCTCCACCCTGACTGTCCTCTGTGCTGCAGAGGCCCCCAGCAGAGTGGAAAGTAGTTTCAAAGGGACACCCGGGACTGGTTATTTCCCTAATTTAGGTTTTGTTGAGAATTAGCTTAGGTGTCACCTGATGCCCACCATCTCTATGAAATCTGGAGGAGGCCTATTTTTTTAACCAGTTTCTGCGAATACCCACGCCACTGAACTACAACAAAGAGAAAAAGACTTGAGATTTTTTTTTTTACTAAATCACAATGAAAACAGCAGTGCTGATTCTCCTGCCAAAACTGAGGGAGATGCATAAAGAAATAAACAGCTAAATGATTACACTGTCACATTTGTAACATTGTTTTTATTCTTCCATTTATTCACCTAATAATGGTGGGGGTTGCTTCCACGATAAGGGTTAGATGCTGTAGGATTATAATTTTTAACCTTTCATGTGTGTGTGATTGAGAGCGTGTGTGCACATTGCATTCTCCATAAGTGGGTCATGTAGGGAGAGTTATGACACTGCAGCAGTGATGTAGAGTGAACCCACAGTAGTCTCTCTCATAACCACCACGAAGCTTCAGGAGCTCGAGGCTCCAACCCAATTGGGACACACAAGGCGTGCTGCAATTTTTAATGTGATGTAGCAAAGCATGATGGGGACTTGGCTGTAGTTGTACTCTTAAGTATTCTAGTGTAGGTAGGGGCTGGGGCTGTTGGACAAAAATGGGAAATTTTGCTGGTCTTTGCCTTTTCTGGGATGGGTGAGAATTTTGCTGTGCAGGTACTTGTTTTATGCCTCTGATCCTAAATGAACAGATGTACTGTTCTTTCCTTAGGAGTAGGCAAAGGAGGAGCTTGTATATTTCTTTATCATAAGGATGGCTTTTCTGAGGTTTCCCCTTTTTTTTCACCCCCCCTTCTTTTTTTTTGTGAGAGAGCAGAAAAACGGACAATTTTGGCATATTAAAGGTCTTTTTCGTAAGTAACTCCATTTGTAAAGTTGCGCTCTCTTTAAAACGTGCCAGCTTGTCCATTTCTTCTTATTTCATCTTGATTACCTTGCTAGGCCTATTACGTCAAGGATTTGTGTGTGGCAAGACTGTTTCAATGTCTGCATTGCCTTTCTTGACTGCTTGTACTCAAGATCGGATTTATGGAAAATACCCTATTTTATTGGGAGGTTCCTGTATTGCTAATAGCTTAATACTATTTCTTCCACAAATATATATGTTTCTAGTTGTCCTTCCACTTGAAAATACTGCCTTGACGTTCATAAAACCAAAACCAGCCAAGTCTCTGAATAAGTACATAAAAATCAGTTTGTAAGAACTACCTTTACAAATTGAATTGGGTGTATTTCAGGGTTGTATTAATTTTACATCCACATGTGGCTGGCAGACCCAAGCCAAGTAGAAGATGTAGGTGTTTAGTTCTTTGCAGAGATACGAAACGCAGTGTTAAGGTGGCTAGGCTTTTCCCATTCTAGTGGTAGTTAGAAGAGCAGTTCCCGAATTTACCAAGATTTGAACAAAGAGCCGCATAGATTTGGCCATGGAGAGGGGACGAAGTGTAGTCCTTCAGGGTACCTGCCTCTCTTCAAGAGTTTCAGTTCCCAAGCCAGAACTGGAAATTGCTTCTGTTTGCTTCATTGCCAGGACCTGCTCCTGAGGTAAGTGCTGGAATATTTTGGAAGAACTGGGAGGAGTTTCTGCCCTTCTTGAAATCTTGCAGGAAAACGAACTGCTGGAATTGCTTCTTAACCTCATGATATCACAGAGCCTTAGGGCGCTTGCCAAGGAATTTGAAGGCGTTTGGTGTGGTGCTCACGGCGAGAAGCTTTGGTATTTCTCATGTCGCAGAAGAGTGGCTTCATCACAGAGCTGCCGGCTGGTACAGAACCACTGGGCATGCCTTCCTTTGTGTGGCTGAATCTGGGACTGCTGTGCTGGTCCACTGATCAGAAGAGCAAGCAGGAAGAGATGCAGTATTTTCTCGTCTGCTGCTTAGAAAGTTCAAACCCTGAAATGCTTTCAGGAAATTTTTAGGGATTGTTTTTTTTTCCATCCATGGACAAATGCCTTAATGTCTTTTTAGACTGCAGATTTTGATTTAGGCACCTTTATGGATTTAAACAGTTTACTTAAATCCCATTTTAAATGCCTGCCTCTTTTGGTCCTCTTCCCACAGCATATTTCTGTGGGGGGGTGAGGGTCTGCACCCTAGTGGAGCAGTTTTAAAGTCCTTATGGCCCTGCACAGGTGTAGGGATTTGTGTACATGAATTTTTTGACTGGATCTGTATACAGAAGTTCACTATAAGGAACCTTATTTAGGAAGAAACTCATTCAGGGAAACATTTTTTTTTCTTTTTCTTCTTTTGAACGTGTAACAAAGCATGAATTTATGGCCTTTTAAAGACTCAGTTTTGAAAACTCGCTTGCCTGGGAAACTTCTCCAGTCAGTTTGTGTAGAACATGAGCCTTCGTTGTGCAGAATATAATGCCCCATAGGTGAAAAGAGCTGGCTAATACAGAAGAGATCGTGCTGGTATGCAGAATATGCAGTTGAAGGTCTGCTGGGCTGTCACTGGTGGTGGCACCGTCTACGGAATTGCACCGTCATGAGCACCACAGAGACTTGCTGGGTTTAGCAGCTGCCACCTGGAATCTGGGCAGCAGTGAGAGCAGCAGCAAAGAGATGGTGTCAGTGGGCTCGTCTGGAAGCTGGGACGTAGTGGTGGCAGCTTCTGGGTCTCACAGGTGAAGAGGATAGACAAAAGGAAGATGAAGGAGAGCCTCACTAGTAGGGACAGTGAGGAATTTGGGGAGAGGTTAGGGTAGAGAAAGTACATGCATGAATCATAACAAGTAGGAATTTGTGGTGGCGTGGTGGTCAGGTGGGTGATGAAAGCAGGAAATAGAGAAAACGAATGCCAGTTTCTCCAGTGGCTCGTGGTGAACTGACTCTTCAAGCTGGTTGGGTTCCAGCTGATCGGAGGCCAATATGTATGATAATACTGTCCTCAAAAACACAGTCGGAAACAGCATCTTGACTTTTCCCAGAAGCCTGGACAGTGAGCGCTAGCTTCTGATGTGTGTGTTGGCTGAGGGGAGAGGCTGTGTATTTCCACCAACCCTTAACCCCCTCTGCCGCTTCCCAAAAAATCTCTGAAATGCTGATATAATCTTCGCTACAAATTTAGGAGTAGCATGGTTTTGTGTAAATGGTGGGAGTGTTCTGTAGTTAGAAGCTGGAAAGATTAAATGAGCGGGTGAGAAGGTAATGAACGTCATAAAGGTACAGAGATGCAAGAAGTTGGAGAAGAAGCAACAGAAAAACTAAACACTGAAAACATCTCAAAAGATGACGACATGATTAAGAAAGAAATTTGTAACAGGTTGACAAGGTGTGTACTGAGTAGAGATAGAAGTAAACAAATTTGGGCATGAATAATTCTTGCTTAAATGACTGTATGAAACCTCGTTACTCTGTTCTTGTTTCTCTGGCCTGGCAGAAGTTGATCTCCATCAGTCAAGCTGTATCTTATCTCAGGCTAAGAAATACTTCTCTTCTGCTCTTAATCCTGAAAAAAAACATCTGTGTGAATAGATGTTCCTGTTCATAGTAGCGGGTGCCTCACCCAGAAAAGGTTGACATCCAAAATAATCGCATGAATTACAGAATGTCCAGCTGGACACCACAGCAATTTGTTGGCACCACTGTCTTTAAAATACAAGGGCCTTCCAACTGAACATCACACAAATATGGAATCCTTTGGAAAATTATTATACTATGGCTGTTTTTCCTGTAATTCAGTTTCTGGCTATATTTCATGCTCACCTTTTGAAAATATGTTTTCTCCCACATAAGTTAGGTGGTTAACTGTAAAGAGTTGAGAAGTTGAGCTGGAAAAACGGTGAAGTCTAGAAAATATTCAGATTACAGTTGTAGCTTTGTGTTTTGGAGTAGTTATTTTTTTCTTTTGCATAGATAGCAATTATCCCCATAAAGAGTTAATGTAAATGTTAGTTGACATAATTTTGAAAAGGTTATGATTCTTGTGGAAACCTTGGGCAGAATCTTAATGTTTCTTTCTAGGCCTTTTGTGAAGATATCACAAAAGCGGGGAGATTTCTGTCACTGAAAAATGGCTGGAGGAAGGAGAATCGCTGAAGTCTGTATCGTCCACTTGTACAGAAACGTGGGCAGAAACATTCAGCAGCATTCTGGTGCCTCTTGCTGGTTCAGCACTTAGGAAGCTAGTTGCCCTAAGTGCAAGGGACTAGTACAAGTTTATATTAGATCACATTTTACCCAAGTAGGTTTGTCTTATCCTACTTATAATACTTATATATAAGCAGCAAAATTTAGATTGGAGTTTCGGATCTAGTTAGTATTTTGACTTTGTAGTATTGTTTGGTTCTTTTGTTAAGAAGATTGAAAGCCTTTATGCTTTGAAGAAAAGTTGACATTCTGTCCATAGAAATTTGGTAGAATTTGACATTTGGTAATTTTTGAGAACTGGTGATATTTTAAATATAAAAGCAAATAGGTACTTTGTCTTGAGGTAGGTGTTTTTTAGATATTTACACATAAGAGGTTTGAAAACCCATGGGTTTATATTCTGGAACCAGTTTACATTGATGATTTCAATCCCTGAACTGGCATAAGAGTAACTTCCTCTTGACTGTCCAAGTTTGAACACAGGGACATCAAAAGCGATGGGCGTTTCAGATTACTAGCTGCCTACCTTTAACTTAACCTTCCCAAGCTTTATTGATTTGAGAACTCTAACCCCTGCCATCCAAAAAGACTTGAGTGTGAACTTGCCTAGAAATCACATTTCCATATCCCTTTAACAGCCTTTTCTGTGTTTTCTGTATTTCTGGGGTTTTGACAAGTGGCCTGAGATAGTCGGAGGTTACACTCCTCATACTCAGTCATGGGTGTCTGGTGTTTTAGAGTGGTATTTCTTGAATCCCAAGTGGACATACTCTGAGTGATATCTGGGCCATCTTCAAGTCAAGAGGTGTTCTCTGTTCACTTTCATATGCCCCAGATTTCAGCGTTTCCTGTGATGAGTATTGTATAGGCAGAGGCAACCTTCGTAGCATAATACTTACGAGTTAAATAACCTTTCTTCTTTACCTTCTACAGACACTGTGACTGATGAGAGTTAAAGGCCATGGATGAAGATGGGCTTGAATTGCAGCCACATGAGCCAAATGCATTTTTTGATCCAACAGGTCTGTCAGGAGATAATATGTAGATAAGAGTGCGCACATTAGATGCGGTTGACTGTAGTTTATGTTGTCTTTGCTTAAAGGTGCTATGCTACATCGATGCTCTTGTATAGAGTAGGCATTTCAGATATTTGGCTGTTCTTATTACTCAGAGCAATATAAATGAGCTACCATTCTGTGAAGTAATAGTTATTTGGATACTGGGGGAGATCCTGGAAATTGGTAACCTTTTGTTCATTATGTTGTTCATCTTAGTTATGTTAGCATCTGCTGAGGACTTGCTCTATCAGCTCCTGTATATCTGCCTGTCTTAATCACTTATAGGCTATCATGACAGTTTTGCTAAATGGCTGCATAGTGTAAAAGCTGAAGTAAAATAGAAGTAATTTCAGTATTAACTGCTTCACCTGAGTTAGTTTTACAATTTAAACGCTGTTTTAATTATATTTTTCAGGAGCTGATCCAGCACATATGGACGGAGATCAGATTGTTGTGGAAGTACAGGAAACAGTATTTGTTTCAGATGTAGTCGACTCAGATATAACCGTGCATAATTTTGTTCCTGATGATCCAGATTCTGTAGTAATCCAAGATGTCATTGAGGATGTTGTTATCGAGGATGTTCAGTGCCCAGATATTATGGAGGAGCCAGACGTATCTGAAACTGTCATTATTCCTGAACAAGTGCTGGACACAGACGTAGCTGAAGAGGTTTCTTTGGCTCATTGCACTGTCCCAGACGATGTTTTAGCTTCTGACATAACAGCAGAAGCAATGTCAATACCAGAACATGTACTGACGAGTGAGTCAATGCATGTACCTGAAGTTGGACATGTAGAACATGTAGTTCACGATAATGTTGAAGAAGCAGATATTGTCACTGATACTCTGGGAACAGATGTTGTTTCTGAAGAAGTCTTGGTGGCAGACTGTGCATCAGAAGCAGTGATTGATGCCAATGGAATCCCTGTGGAACATCAAGACGAGAAGGGCAACTGTGAAGATTACCTGATGATTTCTTGTAAGTGTCTGGGTAAAGCCATCAAAATTCTTATGATCCGGGTTTGAGTGATTCTTGAAGTATCTGAGCGAAGGCTTACAACAGAACCAAAAACAGATTTTCTGTATTTAATGAAATGCAGGTCTCACAAATGCACTCAAATGGGGGCATCTTTAGGAATGTGTACCAGTTAAAATTCTGGTGAAGCTAATGGAGAGAACTACTGGCAAATGCATGTCTGATTATAAACTATTTCTGTAGCGTTTGGTGGCATACGAACAACAGAGTAAGAATTCCAGTAAACTAAATGCCATATACTTAGTAAGAAGTGAAAGAATATAAATATGATGTTGTTTGAAAATGCATTTATATGCAGGTTACTAAGATTACTGCCAAGCCATTAAGAAAACCAAACACTTATTTCATGGAAAAGCGAGTCAGAAAATTGTTTTTTGGAAGCCTAAATGACAATTTGTTATCCTTGTCTTGTTTTTTTTTTTTTTTTTGCGAAGGCTCCCCCTTTCACCCCACTTACAGTTAGATACAGACAAGAATATATTTTTCTTTGCTTTTTAGGATGTGTTCTCTTCTTTCCTTGATTAAGCAAAGGACAGAGGTATGCTGCTGCTAAAAAGAGTAGCTATTGCTGCTCGTAGCTGAGAAGCAATTGTGAATATCTTACTCTTCCTTAGAAACAGTGGCACAATCCATCTGAATCATGTTTCAAAAGGCTTAAAGTAGAGGGTGGGGAAAAAACACAGCATATTATCAACCCTTTTTCCTCTGAGGATATCCATTAGTGTGAAGTGGAGCCTATTCTAAATATGTTACCTATTGTAATGTTTACTCGGTGCAGCACCTGGGAACATCAGAGTGTCACTACTGAACATTTGTTTGTCATAGAAATAGCAAAGCTTTGTTAGGCTGATTTGTTTAATTGCCATTTTAGGCACTTCAGTTTTGTCTAGCATTAAATGACTCCATTGATGAGGCATACTTTATGCTCTGCTTCAGTTACATTTTTTTCCCATGTTTTTCTTTTGCTTTGGACACTTCTTTTGAAATGTATGATAATTTGTTTTAATTTTATATTCTTTGCTTATGGATTTTAATGTTGCTTCTCCTTACCTAGGATCACTGCATTTCTTAATTTATCATCTCTTGAGTTCCTTGAGTAACCTTGTGCAGCCATGTTTTGAGTTTATATGAGGTACAGTTAATTCTCTATTATCTGGGAAAACAATGAAGTGGGATAATGCAAAATATGGATAACACAAAATATTGTAAAACTAAGCTGCAGGAACGTAATGAGGTGAAATAGAGAGAGGAGGGGTCAGGGATGCTGCTCCCCGAAGCAATGTTTATTCAAACTAATAAATGCTCTCTGTACAGTATGGTACATATATAACTTTCCAATTCTGGTCCCCACTTAGGTCAGATGAAAGCAGCTCAAATGCTTCTGCACCTGCAGCATAGTTAGGCAACAAAAGTGGATAATCCACCCATGGAATTGAGACCTGACTGTGTAAGGGCTCTGCTGGTGATCCTTACCCGTTTCTTATCCTTGACTGTAGCTCTTTAAAATGCTGTTGCTCCTGCTTCTCTGCTCACCCTTCCCTGCAGGTTAGCATCCTGCAGCACGGACAGCAGCGAGACCTCTGAGGCTGCTGTCACGGGAGCACTTTGCAAACTGCTGTCTGCGTAAATTTAAGGGAGGGGGTGGACAGATGCGTGTCCCGTTCAGCCGCTGCCAGCGTAGCCTCTTGTAGAGGGATGAGGACTGAAAGTCTTGGTAGATGCCGTGCTGCATGATCCCTAAAAAACCCAAGCAGCTAGGAAGCCTTCTTAGACATACCTGTTGTCAACAGGCAGTAACTGGCGGAAAACACGGGAATGTGGTTCTTCGGTTGTGCTGGGATAGTCTCCATTTTCAGTCACATGTTTCTGCATATGTATTTCCGCAGTTTGATATCTTATTTAATATTAAACTCCTCTTGATAGTCTTGCAAAGTACTTTCTTTAGATTCAGAACCTTAAATAAGCCAGCATTTAAAACATTCATTTTATTAGCAAACATGCACCTTCTTCATTTGAGTTTAAAATGTTAAATATGTGCTACAGTTCGTTTGAAAGGGAAGTTCCCTATTACCACCTACTGTGTTTAAAGCCTGCATAACAAGTTCTTCTAGTTGTGAAGTCAGAGGCTAGTGCTTTCCCGTCAAGTAAAGACAGTCTTTCCAAATAGTCTCTGCATTGTGTGGAAAACATTATCTGAATTCATTTCCATTTTTTTTGCATCAGCAGTATGTGTGTTTATTGATTTTTTTCTGTTGACTGTCCCAGTTCTTCAGCTGCCCTCAGTAGTAGGTGGTTTTTAAAAGGAAGTACAATCAGCGCTGGTTTTGATTTTTCTATCTTAACCTGTAAGCTCATGCTTGATTCTGGCAAACCTCCTTGAACTGCTAGGGCGGATGTTGGAATATAATTTTGTCTGCCATTACAGCAGCCAAATTGTAGCTGCTTCCCAGATCTGGGAGTTAGACTGCGTTCTTCAGGATGTTTTTGCCCATCTTCTTTTATCTTGTCACTTGTAAAGCGGGCGATGACACTTCACGTTCTTTCTGTGATCCTCAGTCTGTATTCTTCAGTGGAAATTAGGCAAAAACTTTTTGCTATCTTCCTCCCATCTTTTGGCTTTCTTTAAATGTTTGCATTTTTGTTCCTGATGAACTGAGTCTACATAGATTTTTTTCAAATAAGATCATTTTCTTAGTTTTATCCTGCAAATACCTGTTTTGAAATGACTAATATATGTGTACTTAAATGTTGTGTTTCTGCCTTCTTTCTTGGTTTCACACCATTTGGTCTCTTCAGTGAGTACCGTTCTTGTGGGTTTCATTCTGTGACTTTCCTTCAATAAACTCAGTAGTTTAATGTTTCTTTTCCTGTTCAGATTTAATTTAGCTTCTACATTTATATATCTTTGTTTTTCTTTTTTTTTTTCATTTCCAAGATAATGTTTCTTGGCACAGCTTACATTAGCACTTGTTGTTTGATATACTCACCTTTTTTCTTGGATACTTTGTCTTTACCCTCAAGCTTCCTTTTTTGGTCTGTGGTGGATTTGGGACACTTAAGCAGGGCTGAGGCAGGTATTAGTTCATTCAACAGAGAATGCAAACTGCTACTAATTAGTAGCTTGGAAAGGTTTCAAGGAGGTTTGATAAATTGGTTCTTCTTTCACGTAAGCCGTAACAAGCCAGTTCATGGGGATTGCCCATGACGTTTGGTCAGAAAAGGATAAATTGTGTTCTGACTCACACTAATCCAAATTGCTGGGTAGGAAATCTTAAGGCTTGTAAAATCATCTCTCCCTAAGTGAAACGGTAATGGTGAGATTAGCTAATATTTAGCAAAACGAATTAAAAACAGCACTTGCTAATGAAGGAGAGTAGTGCCATACGATGGAAACTAAGATTTTTGCTTGTCTGTTTTTTTTTCAATTTGGCAAAATAGGATGTATCCTCTGGCATGAACTAGTTCCATTAGGCAAAGAAGTTGTGCCCTGGTATACTTGTATTTAATTGAAGTAAAAACAATGAGGCACAAAGGAGGTTTGATAAGTGGTGTCTGGAGAGGAGGAAGGGTAGCCTCACAAAGTTTAAGCTGGAGTTTTAGGAAGTTATGTGGTGTTTCCAGATACACCAGGGGATATGTCATGTCCGTATCTTTTACTTTGACTGAGTTAGACATGTCTTTCTTTGTTGTACCTGAACTAACACTTTTCATTACAGGAGTCAAAACCCAGGGTACTCAAAGAGATACAATAATCATTGTCTTTTCATAGGTCTAGTTGAAACATATTTGTCCTCATCCTTGGATAACGTGATTAAGTTGAAAGCAACAGATCTGATCAACAAAGCCATAATGTTCACGCCTTCATTACTGCCACACAGCAGACTGTTAGTCAAGGAAACAAAACGTTTTTGTTTGCCTTTTTAGTGTAAATAAATACCCCGCTCCTTTTCCCTGGAGGTTCTTAAAGATGCAGGATATCCCATTTTTCTTTCTGTGAGGCAGAACTTGTTGCTGTGCTTTCTGCTCAGCCTTCAAACGGCACCAGCAGGCACTGCAGCCCGGCTGCTCGGGAGGGCAGCACGAGAGGTGAGGGAGAGGAGGGTTCCCTTGGTGGGGGTAATGCCTCAGAGCCTGGTCCGTTGTGTGGTCTGGGGAGAGCAGAATGAGAAGGATGAGTGTTAAATAGCAAGGAAATGCTCCTCTGATTGCTACCCGGAGGGGCATTCCCTGTGTAATGTGAATGGCATTAAAATCAAAATAGAACAGAGCTCTGTTTTCCCACAGGTTAGGGAACCTACTTTGCCATTAAAGAAATAGCTAGTCAGTAAAAATAACTTCTTCAGTGGACTAGAAATTCTTTGCTATCAAGTGAATTACAAGTAAAATGTTTGTATCACAGATAACTGAACAGTCTGTCCGGGAAATACAGCATGCTTTTAATCTATTTTAGCAAAAACAGGATAGTAAGCAGTGTCCTTTCTCATTAAGAATGGTTAATAGGATTGTTTCTTTTGTACACAGACAAGTATATTGGAGTAACACTAGTCTGATTTCTTTTTCTGGTATACTGTCTCTATTTGAAAAGAAATGGTCTCTTATAAGCTAAACTAATAGTTTTAAGGTTGATCAGGTTGTTTTTTTCGTGTTTTGTAATTTCCAAGAGGAAGAATTTAAGAAAATACCAGTCATGCATGGTCCAGATAGGTATCTGTGGGATCCTTGATGGGCTGCGAATTTGAATGAAAAATTTGAACATCATCACAGTTCCAGTTTCAAACATTGATCAGTCAACTATTTATGAATCATTTTCTCTGATTGTGGGACTGAGATATGTGGAGAATGCAAAAACGTAGGGAAAGTGTTAAATAGAAATCAACTTTCATAAATGCTGCCAGAGCATAAATGAATCAGTATAGATAAATGCTTATATATCCGTAGGACGAAATACTGTGGAAGCGGTGCTTTGTGTGATAGATACCCCTTCTGTTTTGCCTTGCTTATCTCTTCTTATCTTCTGTTCTTCCTTTTTCTTTCCACCCTACTTTTCTTCCTGCTACCTATTTGCTACTATCCTGCAAATACTATTACCTTTCCAAGTCCTTCGAGGACTTTAGTTTTTCAACTCTTACCATCTGTCAGAGTGATTTTTTTCCCTTTTGTATGAGAAAAGTTGGCCTCCTACTTCTACAAATCAATTTCATTACAGTTTAAAGGGGCCATTAAAGAATATTTGAACTAGTTCTGAAAATGCTGTTGGATATAGAGGGAACTCAGGGATAAACAAACTAGAAATTGCGTAAGGAATTCTTTTAATCATGTTGTTTAAAAGATGCCTTTGAATCTCGGAAAACTTATTTCAAAGAATAAATGGAGCATATATTTAAGATCTAGAATTCTTTGGTTGTGTGAATGTTGTCGATGGATACTTCCATACATACTCTGTTTTTGTTGAAAGAAACCAGCCTGTTTCATATGGTGCATGTAGGTTTGTTTTGTCTTTAATTGCTTCAGCCATAATTTTCCTTCCTTGAGTCTGTTCCAGCATCAGTTGAACTTGGCGGCAGACTTCCCCTTTGGCTTCAGCAGTGTAAAATCAGTCTACGCTGATTTGAAAGCCTTCCAAGTACACGTGCGTGACACTGGAAACAGCCAAGTTAAAGGAGAACAACTACATACATCTAGTGTAGGAACCAAAGCAAGTTTTCTTTTTGTCAGAGTTCCAGTGACGTTTGGTGTTTCATGCATATGCCAAAGAATTTATAAAAGTCTGCTCAATAACTGAATGTGTGTACTGTAGAGCTACGTTGTTAATGTGATTCAAAATAACATCTTAAGGTTTTTACTTTCAAAATGCTTTGGGGTTCAGCTACAGGATGTTATGTTGTCCCTTGCCACAAAATCATTTTTTAATATTGTACTACTTGAAACTTTCCGTATAGTGGCCATTGATCTTGAACTTGGAATAAGAGTATTAAAGGTTTTTCTGCTGCCATTTTTGTGAGGAGAGAGAGAGACTAATTTATTTTAGCGCTCATGAATTCATTTAATGTTGTTCATATTTCTTTTTGAATAATGATGCCTCGTTGAGAAATCATACTTAAATACCGTCGTGTTTGATACACGAGACAGAGCACACGCTAGTTTGTCTAATTTAAAGGCTAGTTTATTGACTTCCTGGCAGGAAAACAATAGTAATAATGTTCTGAGCTTATGTATTTTATTTTATTTTATTTTATTTTATTTTATTTTATTTTATTTTATTTTATTTTATTTTTAAGTAGATCTTCAAGTAAATAGAAGAGTTGCAGAGTTACTGAGTAGTAAAGCTATGATGTAGTTATGAGGGTAGTTTCGTGAGTGCCAGTGAATTGAGCATACTCTATTAAAAATTCTGTATGTGCTAGGCAAGGTAGTTAAAAATGCTGCAGCATTTATTGGATAGTTCTTACACTTCTTTTTAGTACAAATTTTACACCTTGTTGTTCTGAATCAAAGTTACGTGTGGCTCTGAGGGAGCCATACGAGCCTTCAAAAGTAACTTAATGAACAATAAAGTGACAGATTTCAAAAGTGTGTTGTCACATTAAGAATTCTTAAATAATCTCAACACTGTGAGAAAATTCTGGAGCTTTTGGAATTGGAAGATTCTGTAAAGGTTTTGAAATACTGGATTTGATTTTGTCAGTGCATATTTATTATTTTTTCTTGAAAACCCAGGCTTGGTAAAATAAGATGGTGTGTGCGTGCGCACGTGCCTATGTAGAGTATGTCTGAAAAATCAGAAATATGTTCCTTAGAAAACTGGCTGCTAGCCATGTTTATGTGGGAGGCCCAGGCAAGTTATGGCAATTAAATTGAAGTTGGGTGTCAGCACACTTCTAAAAGGAAGAGAACAAAATTTGAGATGATAGTCAGGAGAGCGTATACGCTACAGTGTAAAATCCAGTGCAGGTCCCTTTTGGTAAGGGTGCTACGAGCAATTAGTTGAATAGGTTCACCAGTGCTGCAGTGTCAGGGCAGTGCTTTGAAACTGTGAGTGGATGAGAAAAGGTGGAGGTTTCTCATCTAGGTTTCCTCTCTAGACAGCAGAAAAAGCATTAATAACACCTCCTTGCAAGGAACCAGGTCGGACTGTTGGAAACAGTACCACTTGCGTTAGGGGCAGGGTTGAACAACAGATAATGCTTTCGGAAAGAAGCAGATAATATCTTGTTAGATGTGGAGGAGAAAGCACATAAAACTGAGAATAAGTAAAATGATGCCACAGAGTAAGTACTAACGTGCTGTTTCTTGCTACCACCATCTTGCTGCAGATCACCATTTCCCTGTTAGTGTTGCCTGGTGTGGTGCTCATGCTTCTAGTCACCTCACTGCAACACTCTTGCACTTCCCCCTTAACTAGAAGATATGGCTTGAATTTATGTGTTTATTGTTGTTGATTTCAAGGATATGAAAAAAGTACTTATGGGTAGGTTCTTTATTGCGATGTAATTTTAAACTGCTTCCAAATTTGAGTAATAAAGTAATAAAGTCTTTCATAAGTCTGTCTGTATATGACTGGATAATTGTAATAACTTGTTTTTGTAGTGGATGATGCTGGTAAGATAGAACACGAAGGTTCTGCTGAAATTACCATGGAAGCAGAGTCAGAAAGTGGCTCTTGTAAAGTGGATGGCATTTGTCCAGAAGTCATCAAGGTCTATATATTCAAAGCAGATCCTGGAGAAGATGATTTAGGTAAAACATGCTCATTTTAGAATACTCCAACCTGATATTTGAAATTTTGCATAAGTAGAGACGGTGGTTTCTCTCAAGTCATCTGTAAGGAGCTGTGGGTCTAAATGTTAAAGAGTTGCAACCTTTCATTTTCTTGCAGTTCAGAACAGGATTTGAACAAAACGTATTAAAATAGTTTGTTCTGGTCTTCCTAATTAGGGGGCACAGTAGACGTCGTGGAGAGCGAGCCAGAGAATGATCACGCAGTTGGCTTACTTGATCAAAATAGCAGTATTCGTATTCCAAGGGAGAAAATGGTTTACATGACTGTAAATGATTCTCAGCATGAAGACGAAGATTTAAGTAAGTAGGTGGCTTTCATTTGGGAACAGGGATTTTCACTTTCAACAGTGCAGTGTTCTTATTAATTTTTTCTTGATTTCTTTTTCTCCTAGATGTTGCAGAAATAGCTGATGAGGTTTATATGGAAGTGATTGTAGGAGAGGAGGATGCAGCAGTGGCCCATGAACAGCAAATTGATGACAATGAAATTAAAACTTTCATGCCAATAGCATGGGCAGCAGCTTATGGTAAGTAATATTCAAAAAATTCTTCCTGGTGACACTGTAGCAAAATGTCAGGGTTTGTTTTTGGAGGGTAGAGGAGTATCTGTGCTTTTGTGCTTGTATTTAAAGCTTTAGTTTAAGAATGGTTTCTTGGCATAATGAGCCTTAAAATTAAAAAGAGAAGAGAGAAGCTATAAAGCAGGCTTCTTTGTATTGCTATTTTAACAGGTATTTTCCTTCATATTGTCATGATGTGGAAGGGGAAGTACACAGGCTTTCAGCTGAAAAATTGCATCTCAAGTACATTTGTCCTTCACAGTTTTAGGACACAGTAAGAGTTGGCTTGGGAATAGAACCGAATATTTTTATTTGGAAAGAAAAAAACAGATGGGAATATGTAGGATTCAGCGTAACAGTGGAAAGCAACGCTGGCCTCTAGCTTGATTTAAGTGTTTTCTAGGAGGAACATATAAATATGTGATTTCATTAATGGAAATAACTAATTAACAAAAGATAAGCTGGAGGGATACATCTCAAAATTATAGCAGAACCTTGAGAATATTTCTAGCATGAGAATAGTTCTAGCATTGAACATTAGTATCTGAGCACCAACTGTTGTGCAAACTGATTTCTAAAACTTACGTAAGTTGGTAGAGCAAAATCTCATCTTAGGAATGTTTCTATGTTGCCCCCATCCTCCTTCTAAGCATACTTTGAGTAAATGAAGCAGACAAATTAGTGGAGTAGAGGACAAAACCTAGGTTATGTGTCTGAATGATGTGAATTTTGGTAATGGTGCCGGTAGACAAATGGCAGGGAAGTGCTGAGAATGCAACACGGGGCTGGAATCATGGACATAAGTCAAGGGAGGGCAAGATTTCAGGGAGCAGTGTGTGTTGAAAGTTGCTTGGGAGATGGATAGTAACACCCAGAGCCTTACCTTTGGCCGTGTACTGGTCAGCATAGTTTCAGTGTAGAGGAAGGGACAGAAGCAAGGTTGAGTGGGAATTCAAAATGAAATTAAGAGAACAGTTGTAGACAGAACATTCAGTGATTGTGGAGAAGGAGGATAAAATTGAGCAGACTATTAAGAACAAAGAGATGGAATTGAAAGTGGAAAATAAGAATGTGGGAAGCACTAGAGTGGTTGTATTGTCAGCAGTAAGCAACCTAACATGCAACATGAGAGATGGTGGGGAAGGGAAGAAATAATGAATCAGTGAAGGCATGGAAATGGCAGAGGTTTGGCATTTGCACTTCTCAGAACTCTCCTCCACTTCAAGAGATACTAAAAGCTGATAACAAATGAGATCTTAACATGTTAAATGCGTTTTGTTGCTGTATTATAGCAAAGCACCGTTCCACTGTGCTTTATATTCCAGCAAGTTCTGCAATTTTATTCCAGTATTAACAAATCTTTAAGGCCTGTTGTGTGTTACACTCTAGAAGGACTCTACATGCACTTGTTGCAAATTGTACTTTCTGCGTGTAAGATGTGAAATTTCTTTTTGTTCTCAACATTTACGTCACTTGCTACATTTGCTGTTCAGCACTTGAGCTAGCATATAGATCAGAATCTTCAGGCTCTGCACGTGTCTGTTCCTGGCTCTGATTCTTCTTACATTCAAGCATGAATATTCATTCCCAGCACTCTACAAAGGGAACAGCTATTGAGCATCTTGCACTGTCTTCCTCTTGAGTCTTCTGTCTTGTTTGTGTGCTCTTCTTTGACTAGGAACTGTTGCCTTCTATTGATTCAAGTAAATACTTATCCACAAAATTTGTTATTAAAATTTACGTAAGCCCTTAAACCACTAATGTTAAACTAATTGCCAATAAGTACCTTCCCAAGTATGTAGATATATTTACTTGGAATTGTCATGTTTGTTTTACATCCTGTGATACCATTTGTGTATTAAACACGAAGCTCTGTGAGGCAAAGATTGTTCCCTTCGTTGCGTTATACAATACCGAGCATGCTCTTTGTTCCCAGTGGGAATAACTTGTGTTAAAATACTAGGTGTGCAAATAGCGTGTAGCGTACTTTGTGTGCAAGTTTATGGGCTGTTCAGAATGATTCTTTGATCACGGTTCCTGTTTGGAAACTTGGTGTGTGAGGAACTTCAGTCAGGCGAATTCAGATGCCCAGAAGTGAACGAGTGCACACGTGAATGTATTTCAGGACTGAGAAGACCATCAGGCACAATAAATATTGTGACGTGTTTTTGTTTACTGACGGTAAACGTTTTGTGCATAATTATCAATCAAAGAAATGCAAAAAGTACTACACTTACTCCTATAAATTGTGTACTTCTGTAAAATTAGTTTTACAAAGCCAAGGCTTCCAGGTTCATAATACCAATTATTTGGTATTATACCAAAATCGTAAGTTACACACAGAGCAGTTTTTCAACTCATCCTGTATGTTATTATGGTCTGATTAAATGTCAAGGCGATAGTTTATCAGTTTTTTAATTAGTGTTGCAGAGTTTGTTGCTTAAATAATCTACATTGTGATGACAGGAGGTAACTTTTTAACTTATCTTGTTAGGTAATAATAGTGATGGCATTGAAAGTCGGAATGGCACTGCAAGTGCTCTTTTGCACATAGATGAGTCAGCTGGACTTGGGAGACTGGCTAAGCAAAAACCAAAGAAGAAGAGGAGACCCGAGTCCAGGCAGTATCAAACAGGTGAGTAGTAGCTGCCTGTGTTCTCATTTGCGTAGGTACTTACCCATAAACAAATGTGATTTGCTGATAGGGTGTACAATATCTTTTAAAAAACAATTAATATTTTGCAAATTATTTTGTTGGCAGCACTTCTACATCATAGATGTGTGCAAAATTTTATTTTAAAGTTTTTAAGTATAGTCGGTTTGGATTGTGGGTTTTGGGTTGTTTTCTTTTGTTTGTTTCTTACGGAAACCATGTCAAGGGATGAAGAAACCCAGTGTCATAGCAAAAGGTTAAAAACTTATAAACTTCACTTGCTATGCTAATTTTAATGTTTGTTTAATGTAACTTTTTTAAAGGTAAGGCTAGACAGGTAAACAGTGCTCTGTAATAGTACTTTCAAAAAATCTTATTGAAATTATACAGAACAATATATTCCATTATACCATCTCAATTAGTAACTGGAAAATCTGAACATTATATGTTACATTAAACAGTGTAAATTCTATGCTCTTTTCTGTTTTAATTGTGAAATACATTGTCTTGATGTTCATTCCAGTGTTCTTACTTGCATCTGTAAGAACAGGTATGCTGTTTTGGCATTATTTGGTTTCTGCTGTTACTGTGTGATGGTCTGAAGGGTTTATTTGGTCTGATAAAGCTGAAAAAGCACAGGACTTTTCTTTAGTAGTCCTGCCTTAAATTACACTAAAAGTTTCTTTCCAAATCATGACTTAACTGTAGGAGTTCTGTTTTGTCTAGCTCTGAATTAGTAAACCTGGCAAATTTTAATTTTAAAGTTTGCTTTTTCTATTTCCAGCTGCCTACTCAGTTCTCCTAAAACATTTTTGGATAAGAGAGCTTTTTAGCATGCCTAGACAAATTCAGGATAAACAAAACAGGCTGATGGATCAGTGCAAGCAAGTTCCAAGGCTTTGAGGTGTCTGTGTGTGAAATGTGTTCTCATTGATTCCTGCTTGATACCTCTTCAGATTGTAACTGTGACAGATGGCACAAGAAGGAGGTGTTAGTTTGGGGACATGTGAATTGTAGTCAGTGGTAGGTGATTAAACTGCCAAATTAAACTTTATCTGCAGATTCATGGAAAGTCAAAGAAGATGATGTGGTAGGCTTGCTATATAGTACTCAACAAGTTGGCTGCTGTTCTTTGCACTAGCATCGGTTCCTGCGTGTATTCAATGTGTGAACTCAGAGTTCTTTAAAGTAGAATTACTCGAGGTGAAGAACGGTTAGGTGATGCTTTGGTTGTCTTCATCTAAAATCAGTATTTTCTTTCTCCTGATGATAATAATAAAAAATGAAAATACTAATTCTCTCCCTGTGTTCTGCCTAGCCCAGTTACACACGTGGTTATTACATAGTATAGTGTATGTGTCTGACTTGATCTCATTTAGCAATTCAGCTTAGTGTTAAGGTTGAAATACAAAATGTATTGAAGCACAGTACTGATGAAAGTGTTTTTTGTTGTTGCTGTTTTTCAGCAATAATCATTGGCCCTGATGGTCATCCGTTGACAGTCTACCCCTGCATGATTTGTGGAAAGAAATTCAAATCTAGAGGTTTCTTGAAAAGGCACATGAAAAACCACCCGGAGCACCTTCTTACTAAGAAAAAATACAGATGCACAGACTGTGATTACACTACGAATAAGAAAATAAGTTTACATAACCACTTGGAGAGTCATAAGCTGACCAACAAAACAGAAAAGCTTATTGAGCGTGATGAGTGCGGGAAAAGCTTCTCTCACGCGGGAGCTTTATTTACACACAAGATGGTGCACAGGGACAAAGGAGTTAATAAAATGCACAAGTGCAAATTCTGCGACTATGAGACAGCAGAACAAGGATTACTGAATCATCATCTTTTAGCTGTCCACAGCAAGAACTTTCCTCATATTTGTGTAGAGTGTGGCAAGGGATTTCGTCATCCGTCGGAGCTCAAGAAGCACATGCGAATCCACACTGGTGAAAAACCATACCAGTGCCAATATTGCGAATACCGATCTGCCGACTCTTCTAACTTGAAAACTCATGTAAAGACTAAACATAGTAAGGAAACGTCATCCAAGTGCGATATTTGTTTCCAGACTTTTTCAGATACCAAAGAACTACAGCAGCATACACTTATGCATCAAGAAAGTAAAACACATCAGTGTTTGCATTGTGACCATAAGAGCTCAAACTCGAGTGATCTGAAACGACACATAATTTCAGTCCACACAAAAGACTATCCTCATAAGTGTGATATGTGTGACAAAGGCTTTCATAGGCCTTCGGAACTGAAAAAACATGTGGCAGCTCACAAGGGTAAAAAATTGCACCAATGCAGACATTGTGACTTTAAGATTGCAGATCCGTTTATTCTGAGTCGCCACATACTCTCAGTTCACACAAAGGATCTTCCATTCAGGTGCAAGAGATGTAGAAAGGGCTTTAGGCAACAAAACGAGCTGAAAAAACACATGAAAACACACAGTGGCAGGAAAGTTTATCAATGTGAGTACTGTGAGTATAGCACTACAGACGCCTCAGGCTTCAAACGGCATGTTATTTCCATTCATACAAAAGACTACCCTCACCGTTGTGAGTATTGCAAGAAAGGTTTCCGAAGGCCTTCAGAGAAGAACCAGCACATTATGCGGCATCATAAAGATGTTGGGCTGCCTTAAAGTCTCTTTCACAGACTTACGGCTGGAATTATAAAGGAATTTTGCCTTTCGGGCAGTTAGCTTATTTTAAAGCCAATCACCTGCGATCACACACACACAAAAAAAAAAAAACAACAAAAAAAAACATACTGTGCATTTGATTTGTTGCTGTATAAAAATAGGATTATTGCTTCTAGTTGACTTTTATACCTTTTGTTCAATAGCGTGTTCTGAATTCTATTCAGTTTGTTTAATAAATGAAGAAAAGATGGCAACAATAAAGTTGCATTTAATAAAGTAAACCCTGTCTCTTAATGAATTTTTCAACCGTAATAGTTTATTTAAGTATATTTATCTTACTGACCTCGTTGATACTCACAGTGTCCATGTTAATGCAGTTTTGTCGTGAATTTTAAAAACATTAAATTTCTCTTGCTAAAATTGTCAGAGGTGTGTATAAAATGGGGAATTGTGATGCTGAAGATAAAGTCACTAGGGCCCACCTAATTGTCTTGTTTTGACTATACAGACTTTGTGGCAAGTTAACTATTTTACGTTTAAGGAGTTACACGTCTAACTTTATTGCGGAAAGCTATTCTGCGTTTTAATTCAGGTTTCAAAGATAAAATTAAAAAAAAATGGTTTGGGGCATTTTTTATCTTTGACAAATTTAAAAGTATGCTCAAATATGTTTATTGTTCTGTGCTTCTTTGTCTTTGAAAGGTTCTGTGTGTTACAAATGAGTTGGTTTTTCTTTTCAATTTGCTTGATGTTGGAAACATAAAATACTGTCGTTCCATTTGCAGAGTTAATAGATCACAACTGTCTGTACGTGCCGGTAAACGTACCTCAGATGTAATGGTTTTATGTATATTAGTATTTCCTCGAAAAAACAGTTTGTGGTTCAAGTCACATTTTTATTCTGAGTTGATTTAGAATAAAATTTGAGACCAAGAGGTGCCTCGATTTTGGAAACTAGATACTTAACTGAGAGCTTCGGAGGGGGGTGGAATGGAGCAGTTGCATTCATAAGGAGTAGAGATGGTTTAATGTAGATACCCTTAAGAAGAGTAACTTATCATAGTAACAGAACTGTTTCTGAATTTAATGTTTTTCCTGAGCCATTAGCAGCTGTGTTAAGCTGCTGTTTATTAATTAGTACAGTATCCAGAATTAACCCAGTTCTTTTAATCTGTTTATAAACAGCTGGGAGAACATTACAATTATTATATGCAATTTTGCCACCTGAAGACTATTATAAAGTAGTGCTCTATCATTTGCTAATTGCAGAATAAACGTACAAAGCATGAAGTCACGCACGTTAACAACAACTTTTGGGCAAAAAACCTGACGTAATTACACGCCAGCTTTCAGAGCCCGGCCCCACTCCCCTTTCTCGAATTCCTCCGCAGCCACTAAGTTGACTATGGATTGCGGCATTCGGACCCGACTGACCGTCGGGTTAGGATAGGTTTGTAACCAGCAATTCGCTAATGGAAAAGATTCAGAGCCTGTCCCAGGGCTTTCTCTTGTTTCTAGGCAGGTGGCCGTCCTGTCCTGTTCAACAGGAATTGCAGTAATGATTTCAGCTTTGGGGCCATAAAGGGACAAAGGTTTCCTCTCAGATGTGCATCTTCTGAACGTTCTGTATTTGGTTTCGTTACTGAGCCCTGCACCTATTTGCTCAGCCCTTCTGTTTCACTGTAAGCTTAAATACTTGTGTTTAATTTGATTTCATCAGTCCAGGAGAGCCTAATGCCACATCACTACCTTTCTCTGTCATATAGTGTTTTTTCTTTTGATGCCTGCGTGGCAGTGCCCCCAGCCTTGCCCGGCGTGCGCTTGTATAACCCTGCTAACGACGGGCCGCGACCCGCTAGCGTGTACCGCGTAGGTGTGCTGCTCTGTGCCTTCGCTGAGATCCCCGGTGGAGTCAGTGGATTTTCTACGTGGCCGTAGCTGTCTGTCTGTTGCCTACTGGTTGCCAAATCAGATGCGTTAAAACACAGTAGAGGTTTCCCATGCGCGTCTCACCAAGTACCCTCGTTCGACTTTTTTCCCCCCCTTACGTTCAAGCATTTTCTAACTGGAAACCTGAAATGTGTACAAAATCTGCATTAATTCCCATAGCATTGCCGAGGAGTTTAGCCATTTTTAACTTGATTTTTTTAAATAAGCTGAAAGACAAAGAACACAATTTTACACATTTTCTTTCTCTTACGTAGCCTGGAATCATAAACACACTTTTTTTTTTTTAAAGCACAATGTTGAAACTTTTTTTTTTTTTTTTTAATAATTAAGGGTTTGGTCAAGTGGATTTTGTAAAATGTATTTGTCTGTATAAAGAGAAAATGAAAATATAGTTATTGTTAATGTACTGACATTAGTTACAGGTTAGTTTTAATTCTTAAATAATTTGCTTAGCAAATGCTATGAAATGGATGTTTCAGTTTAATGTTTAAAGAAGGTACAGATTTTTACAAGGACATAATATAAATTATTGTTCTGTAGAAAATACCCTGTTAAATATTGTATACGTCCTTCCCTCTGTACACTTTGTAAAAAAGACAAAAGAAAAAAACAAAGTACATAGAATCATATAGGGATGTGTGACATTATTGTAATTGTGTACTTGATAATAACGTGAAAAAATAAAATTCAAAGTATTTTCCTGTTAATGTTCAGTCTATTTGATGCCAGTACTGAGATTAAATGTTGTTCTTAGGGATACATTCATCTTGAAATCTGCACTTTAGCTTATTTTTCTACTCCCCCATTTTTTCAGCTCATTTTGTATAGTACTGGGATGCAAGTGATTAAATCCCTCGTTTGGTGAAACACGCACTTACGAGCAAGTCTACGAAAGCAAAAGGTATAGATGACAGGTCTTCGAAATCCATCTTCATGTTTGTTTTTATATTGAAGGTTTAATGTCTGTTAAACATTTTATAATGCCTTAATCTTCAGCAAGGTGGCTACCTACTAAGTGCTACTACATTGTCAAAAAAAAAAAAAAAAGCCAAAAAAAAACCCCACAAACCTTGAGTCAGATGAGGTGTACCGCTGTCGTTTACATTAATAAACTCTATTTCCCAGTGCCTCTTCTTTTGGTGCGGGAGCCGCCGCTGCCTCCCTCGAGCTCACGGCTGGGGCAGGGCCTGGCCGGGCCTGGTGGCTCTGCCTGGAGCCATCTTCTCCTTCCCCTCCTCCGAGGCTCCTGGCCGGGTCTCCTCACAGCCGTGCCCCGGCTCCTCGGCCCGCTGCTCCTGGGCAGGGCCGGCACTGACCTGCAGTGGGGATGGAAAGGGCTCGTGGGGTTTCCCACTGCTCTCCGAATGCTTAAGCCCAGTTAAATTAAACTGCGCGCGTGGGAGCTGTGTTGGTAACAGCTCCCCCAGCACGGGTCAGCCTGCGCTACCGGTGTGTGTAACCTGGTGTCAGCCCATCAGCCCCACAGAGGTGGCACGTGGAGGCGGCGTCTGCTGGCCAGGTATCTTCAGGATGTGTGGTCCAATTAGTCTACTTGCATTCGATACCTTTAGGAAATGCTTGCTCATTCACTCCTAATCCCGGTGTATTATGCAGTGAGACTTGCACTGGGCAACTCTTTGTAATAAGAAGCTGTCACTCAGCTGCCCGCAATCTGCTTTTTGTTTTGTTTTCTCCGTCTACCCGGTGTTCCTCAACCGCTTATCGTGAAGCCGCATGTTGAGTACCAGAGATATCCAGGGCACTGGAGAATAAATACATCTCTTTCTGGCTGCTGTGAGGAGGAGGCAGGACCATTTACCACTTCCTCTTGCTCACGCAGCCTTGCAAACCCTACCCTCCTCTCGGATTTATGTGGCTGTGAAAGCTCCGCTGCTTCGCTGCCAGACTCCGCTGAAGAATTCCTGACTCGGTTAGGTGCCCGCAGCCTGCTCGGGTGACATCTCCCTTGCTAGGGCTCAGCAGCAAAGGCAGGCACCTGGTGCGAGGGGACGGAAAAGCCTGGATGCCGATTTCAGAGTTCTTTGAAAGCCTTATTTGCGAGCCAAAAGGCTGTATCATTCATTAGGAAAATAAGCCAGCTAACAGGTCACTGTGGTTCACTGGCTTATTAAAGGTAGTAATTAAAACTAAATTATATATAATTACTAAGAAACAATATGTTAACAATTATGACAGGGAGAGAACAGATTGAGGCGTGGCTGACTGGACGCCAATAAGCAACAAGTCAACAGTGGTCCGGAGCAAAGAATCAGCTGCCAATATACATTAAAGGCAGGCACGCTCAAAGCTCTTTATTAGGTGGAAGAGTATGCAGGGAGGGTTCTCTTGGTTTCTTTTAAATGCTGATGCAGAAAAAGCAAGAGTTTCAGTACTTTTTTCTTTTCTAAAAGTAGCAGAAGTGTTTTGTATCAAATGAAGCTGGGGATGTTTTCTCCGGACCTGTGGCAATCAAGAATCCTATTCATTTCTGTAGGTGACGAGCATTGGATGATCATAGAATCATAATCATAGAATCCTGTAATCACAGCATATCCCGAGTTGGAAGTGACCCACAAGGATCATCGAGTCCAACTCCAACGGCAAGGACAGATGCCTTGTGCACAAAACATTTCAGGGGCCATGTAGCACGTAGGTATTTGTAATATCTACTGGAATTCCAGAGAAACTCCATGAGTCTGGAAAAATGTTGCCATTGTATCGAAGGCAAAACTTTGTGCATCATTTTGGCACGAGCCCACACAAAATAATGGGGCAAAGAATTGCTGCCTTTAGGACTAAGCGAACAACCTTAAGGGGAAGGGGAAGAGAGGCAATCGCAAGGAGCGTGCCCCGCGCCACAGACACTTGCGTTAGCTCAGAACGAGCCCATTCAGCGTCTCGGCAGCACAGAACCCGCATGCCAAGCTGTCCCTGGTGGCCAACACGGTGTCAGCATCCAAGCCCTGCGCCCCACCACTCCTGCTGTGCCCGCTCTGCCCCGGCCGTGCTTCCTGCTGGGCAGCGGTGTGAGCAGAAGCCCCTTCTCCGCCCCAGGGAGCCCAGAAGCGAGGCCTGGCCCCAGGCTGAGCGCTGGAGGCCCTCAGGCCGGGGTCCGGAGGTTAGGACCCACTCCTGAAATGCTCTGAAGACAGAAATTAGACTTTAGCCGTGGTTCAAACGTTGATTTAGGCTGACTTAAGCCAGCACCATGGAGCAAAGACTGTAGCATCGTGAGCTTCGGAACAGATGAATACTCCAACCAGCCTCCCAGCGCCATGTTTTCCTCTGCTTGCCCCTTGCTCGGTGCTCAGCCTTCCTGGCCACCACTCCCAGGCACCGAATGCCCCCATGCTGGCACCTGACTGAGCATCCCAGAGTCTATTTTGAGAAGGCAAGTGCTTGAAATTAAGTTTTTGATTGAGAAGCGTAGTGTCAATAATTAAGCAACACCACAGCAGATTGAAAACGGACCAAAGACCAAAACAGGTCACCAGAGAGCACCGGCACTGATGAGGGCATTTCCTGCAGGGACCACAGCCTTATTCATGCATCAGGAAACATAAAGCCACACAAAGTGCTTATTTTCAGATTTTTCAACCAAAGGCTACCACACTGTTTGGAAGCTGGTAAAACAACCTACATGTATGGTGGCATGGGTCCAAAAGTCCTGCATTGTCCTATTCAGACTACTTGCTCTCCGGTTCAGTTGCTCGCATCTGGGCACCAAAAGCCACCTGAGATCATAGAATCATAGAATGGGTTGGGTTGGAAGTGACCTTAAAGACCATCTGGTTCCAACCCCCCTGCCATACGCAGGGATGCCACCCACTAGATCAGGTTGCCCTGGGCCTCATCCAACCTGGCCTTGAACACCTCCAGGGATGGGGCATCCACAGCTTCTCTGGGCAACCTGTTCCAGTGCCTCGCCACCCTCACAGTGAAGAATTTCCTCCTAACATCTAATCTAAATCTACCCTCTATTAGTTTAAAACTGTTCCCCCTTGTCCTATCACTATCTGCCCATTTAAAAAGTCCCTCTCCATCTTCTTTATAAGCCCCCTTTAAGTACTGAAAGGCTGCCATGAGGTCTCCCTGAAGCCTTCTCTTCTCCAGGCTGAACATCCCCAACTCTCTCAGCCTTTCTTCACAGGGGAGGTGCTCCAGCCCTCTGATCATCTTTGT
>VXAA01005999.1:215148-228397 GCA_013399115.1 Anseranas semipalmata
ATCCCTTCCTTCTTTTGTATCGACTGCACCACACAGCTTGGTGTCATCTGCAAACTTGCTGAGGGTGCACTCAATCCCACTGTCTGTGTCATTGATAAAGATATTAAACAGCTCTGGTCCCAGGAGGGACCCCTAAGGGACACCATTCGTCACCAGCCTCCACCCAGACACAGAGCCATTGACCGCAATTCTTGCTGGGGGTGATCATTGTGGGTGTGCAGGGATTGCTGGGTGCTACGCAGGACCCAGAGGAGACTGGCACCCTGGCAGCATGGTGGCCAGGAGCTAGAGCACCTCCCACCGCCCGTGAAGCTCATGGCAGGGTAGCCATATGCGCCGGTGACGTTTTCTACTCACATCCGATGGGCAAGATGAGTCCTTTGAAACAGGTATGCATGAAATGAAACTTGGATGACATGCAAAGGAGGTGATAGCAGACCTGATTTTTCTCTCGCATAGGCATGAATCAAGAACTTTGTTAAAGCTGATACTGTCAAGGTAGCTTTAAGAAAACTGGGACGTGTTATATCTGACATAGGCCCAGGAAAACAAGGAATGTGAGGATTGTATCCATCTGAAATGATGAATCATTCCCAACAAGTACTCACAGGTATGGGAGCTGGGGTGTTACAGCAGGTCAAATGATTGGCAGAAGCAGAGAGAGCTAAGAGGAAAGAAATACTTGAAACTGAGGAAAGTTATGTGTACGTTATATTTTTACTATACTTTAAAACGTAATTATGGTATTATTAACACAATTTTGCATATCTATCATGGATCTAGTAACAGAGTACTTTTCCTTAGCTGTTAGCCAGCCTCTGCCAAGGAACAGTTTGAATTCTTTGTGGCCATGTGGAGCAATGCCTATACTCGACCAGACCCGCTGAGCTCCTTTTCAGCAGCACCCAAAGCTGTCACCTCTCTGGGCAGCTCAACAGTATGACAACAAAGCTGACATGTACACAGGAAATGTATAAATCTACATGGCTATACAACAGACCTTTACATCATCCAACGTATACCTTAAAAGACAGCAGCAAGCTGGTGCAGTCTTATCCACAAAGGCGGACCCAAACCTGCCCCAAGACGTGGGCGTGAAACGCCTGCCACAGCGCGGCTAGCAAGCGGGATTCCCACTTGGCCGCGTTCCCACTCGTTGCAATGGCTGTGCCGGGTGGTGGGGCCTCCTGGCAGCTGCTCGCGGGGAAAGAGCGAGCCCGCTCCCCTGCTCTGGCTGGAAGGATGCCTCTGGGGCCAGCAAGAAGACTGGCAGAATTAGAAAGCTGAACGGCAGCCCCTTGTTTCATGAGATGTCCCTTTTGCAGTTGAGAGCTTCTGAAATGAGCTGCAGACAAACTAATGCAATGCAAGGACCTACTTGGGCACTCACAGGGATAAGGGAGATTTCCTTCCTGCTGCAGGCAAACGAGGAGACAGTGGCTCGGGAGGGGAAATCAGCAATTAGGCACCAGCTGCATTGCGTTTCCTGGCACTGAAGATGCATTCCCAGCACAGAGAAGCCTCCCTGTGCTGGAAGGAACATCCCCCGCTCTCCAGTGAGGGGAAAAGCTTGACTCTCCACCTCTGTTTAAATATGAGCAAGTGGCAGAAGCTAAGAGATGTCCCCCAGAGAACACACACTCCCATGAAACAACATCAGTGTTCGAGGTAAAAAAATTTGGCAAGTTGTGTCCAGTGTTTCATGTAGTTTACTTAAAAGAAAACTAAACTAACCTGATCTTGACTCTGAAACTTGCAAACAATCTTGGATTAGACAGGAGCCTCTTAGATTTGAGTTTCAAGTTCCTAAAAATAGCATTTTTTCCTTTTTTATTTTTTTAAGACCCGACAATATGCTGTAATGCAAGTGGTAGTTACCATATAATTAGTCCTAAAGGCTCTGCCTACCTTAACCAGCAAGCTGGATCAGTACGAATGGACCTGAAAAGGAAAAGGGTCAGTGTCATGATGTCCACCCCATGCTCAGTTCACTGGGTTTTGTACATTTCGGCCAGGATGCCCATCAGGGTCACCCCTGGGCTGCACCTTCCAGGTTTGCTTTTCCCTGGCAGGCCTCAGCTCCTGTGCTGCAAAAGCAGGTGCTGGGCGAAGTGCTGGAGGTGCAGGGGACTCGCTGCCAAAGCCCTCACCCAGCCTGTGGAGCTGGGGACTTTTCTCCTGCCCCTGAAGCCCCTGAAGAAGGGGGTCCAGAGCCACACGCTGTGTGCTGTGCCAGCAATCCCCAGGCACGCACTTGGATAGGTTTTACTTCCCTATCGCAAGCTTAAGTAAATTCTTGTATCCAAATCCTCATCAGACCTGACTGTGCTTAGCTCGTTAACACTAAGAAGCTTGCGAGCCCTTAATTGGTGATCCCTTTAGTGGGACCAGCAGTGGCAAATGCTCAGTGAGTGTGTCTGGGAGAGGATGCTGCCTGCAGGAAGGGAGCTGATGTCTGCAGCAATGCCTGCAGCCTTGTCTGGTGCACCTGCTCGCAGCCTGGCCCCAGGTGAGCTGGCTCTTGGAAAGAGCTGAACGTGCGGCAGATCTCCGGCCTTGTGGTGCTCATGGTAAGGGAGGCTGGGGGCCTGCCCTGAGGGGACACCCCTGCAGCAGGAGCCCCACTGGCTTTGGGAAGCAGCTCTGATGGGAGACTGAAAAGCTTTGTGGGGTCTTTAGGGGTCTTGCTGCTTCCTTGGGCCTCAGGAGTCCTGTTCCCTGTTAGGGCTGCACAGTTCAAGGGATAGACAGAAATCACTGGGGGCTGTTTTCTTTTGTTTTTCAGTTTGCCTGGCCAAGGTCAAGCTAAACCCTGGTGACCGACCAAATGATGGCACAACTGAGCTTCCTGAGGAGTGCACAACTTTTCCTCCCTCACCACAGAGGAGACCCCATCAACGTGTGAAGTTCCTGGCTGCACAGACAAGGTTTGAACACCAAACCAACCAGCCAACCCCAACGCCCTCTCCTTGCCCCAGTACTTTGAAAGCTCTGGGGAGAGGTGTTGAGGAGTGTCCCCAGACAAGAAGACCGTTCAGCACTCCCAGCCAACACGCACTCGGGAAGCTGGTGGCGCTCCTGACCTACCAGGGTCCTGCTGCAGGGCCTGGGAAGTGGCTCCTCACCCAGCTGTGATGGAGCAGCCAGCCCTGCCTGAGGCACTCCGCCCGCCCAGGTCATGCCCAGGGGCTGCTCTCAAGGGAAAAAAACCTTTATTAAAAGTGAGGAATCGCCTGAAGTAATCGTTGCCCACCTCACCCTCGTCCATGCTGGGCTCGGACCCAGCCTGCCAACACCAAAGCCATCTGCAGGGGGGCTGCTGCAGCAGGGCACGGGGAGCACCCACACGCTCCTCCGGGGTCGGGGTGGTCTCAGTGGGATGCCCTGCGGCTGCAGCTCTGGGGCCACTCGGGTGGGCTTCCCTCCACCGGAGGTTCTCCCAGCTCTGCTTTCAGCCCGGGCCGTGGGGTCCCTGCCCACCCGCGGCCCTTTCTGCCTGCAGCTGAGGCCGGCGCCTGCCCAGCGGGGCCGCGGCGGGCTGGCACGACGGCGGCAGCCCCACAGCGGCACCTCCGGGCGGCCGAGCCTGGGGAGGCCTCGTCGCTAGGTGGCAACACCGGCTAGGGCCTAGGCCCTGCACCCAGCGCCGAGGCCGGCAGGCGACGTCCCGGGCATTCGAGCACCTCGCCCCGTGCCCCCAGCTCTGCCCCGGCCTGCAGGGAGGGAAAGGAGGGGGCAGCCCTGCCGGGTGCCCCCACGCCTCCGGGGAGACAGGGACGGTGCTGGAGAGGTCGCTACTGAGCTCGGCTTGGCCGAGTACCTTGGGCGGTGCCCTGTCCTGCAGGCATGTAGCATCCCTTCCCTCCCAGAGGTGCAAGGGGCAGGAAAAATCTCATAGCCAGCTTTGCCTACTACATTCCTCCACCGTACTTCAGCCATTTTGATGTTGACCTCCCAGGAAAGCCAAGAGCTTCCTTTAGATGCGGCATCCAGAGCAGTGTTCCAAGAGGAGAGGTGGGTGGCCCCCACAGGACCTGGGGGACCCTATCAAAGAAGTCATTTTCCAGGGGTGTCAGACCTGAGGGCGTCTCTGTGGGGGAGAGAGAGAGACCTCCTCACAGAGGTCTCCATCGCCCCTCAGGAGATGGTCAGTGTTTGCCCCTTCTGGTGTTGGCTGTTCTGTTCTGAGGAAGAAGTTAAGCATGTGGCTCCACACACAGCAATGACAGGGGATGGGCCTTACCCCAAACCTCTTGCTAAGTCTCGGTGTGACTGACAGCAAGGACATGTCACTGGCGACTCATCAGAAGACAGGTTAGCATCAGCCAAGGAGGTGGCCAGCTGAGCCCCCAGGAGTGGGGTGAGTAAAAGATGCCCATTGTATGGACCATGGCAGCAAGAGAGGAGACCAGCACACCAGCCAGTGGAAGAGCAAGCATCAATCAGTGCCGCCAATTCACTAGCAAGGGACGTTAGTTGATGCAGTGAGGGTGGGATTATACATTGTCTCCATCATACAGGCAAATACGTTCATCACAGATAATGTTGTTACAGCAAGTACCAAAGGCATTAATGATTCACTACTTAATTTCCTCTTCCCCTACTCCTTTCAGCTTTCTTTTGCTTTAATAAACTGGTCTGGAGCCAACTGCAACATCAGGTTGGTAATGACTTCAAGCACCATTTATGCTGCTATCGTGGCAATTTAAATTGTCACTTTCTATTAAAAGATCTAAGTCCAAATGGTTTTAGCTGAAAGCATCAGCACTGACAGTGCAATTAGATAAACTCTTTTCTTGGGATGTCAGTGCAAACACATTTTAAATAAGGGTTCAGAAACACCTTGCTTATTTTAACTACAGTATAGCTTTCTAGTGAAGAATAATACCTGATTCAGGGATTTTTTCCATTCTGTGTGATAGTTTTCATTGTCGTATCGAGACTTAAAGAGATGATGTGCCAAAGGAGCCCAGCAGTCTTTGAAAACTCTTATCTCCACCATAAAAACGGACAGTGCTGCATAAGCAGAAGCCATCATTTCTCAGCATATACCCATGACAAGATGTTTGTCCTGTTCCTGAAGGACTCTGATTTGCCTGCCTCAAGACAGCTTGTAAGAACTGTTTACTTTATTGGGTGTACATACAATCTTTCATCTACAGCTATACAGGTTACCTTTCAGAAATGTACTATGTATGGTGCACTTCACAGGTCTCACATTCCTTTTATCTACATATTTTAAGTCCTTTATAAAGCATTTATTTTTTCAGGAGAAGAGACTCCATCTGTGTCTCACATGAGAAAATAACACACATGAAAATCATGTGTGATCACACATGAAAATTACATCCAGTTCCTCAACTACCTTTAAAAACAAAACAAAAAACACAACAAACAAACAAACAAAACCAAACTTTTTGCAAGCTCTGTGCAGCAGCTGCAGTGTCTGTGCCAGGCTGTCCAGGCATCTTCTCCTTCCCCACCTGTCCAGTCTCAAAATTGTTTTCCTGTACCTCTGGCCTTTTCCTCCTATGTTGGGCGCAGGCTGGCACTCCTTCAGCAAACACCTCTTCCTGATCTTCAACTCCACCACACACATTATGCTATTTATCTTTTGGAGTCAAATAAAATCCTTTTGCTGTAAGAGGGAAGAGCTTACTTCCATTTCACATGTGAAAAGTGCTTAACATCATACATGAACTAACTAGCATGAATATTTTAAATCTCATTGCTAAAATGTGTTTGCTCAACTTGGTTGATTTTTCTTACTCCTATGATAGAGGCAACCTGACAGCATGGCTTTTTTATTTTAAAACAATTACTAGACTTCAAATAGGGTAACACAACTGCAATCTTTGGTGCCTGCGCCTTAAATGAGAACTTGAAGAATATTTGAACAGCTCTAATGGGTTGGGTTTTATTTTAAAGGCTTTAGAGCTTCTCCAGTACATCAGAGTGTACCTTATGTTATGACCACTATGGTTTCTCTGAAGTGTGTTAGATGTGCTAGAAATAACTGACTCATAACATTTAAGCCCCCTCTGCCCCATTCTCAGTTGCTACAGCTATTGCTCTGAAGGACACAGAGACAGATCTTGAGACAAGTATCTGATGGTGGTTGTGGATATGATTTTTATGTCTACACAATTACTTTTCTAACTACAAAGCACTCCATGTTCTACCACTTTACTGTAAAGAACAAATGCATCATTAGAGACTGATTTATGGCTGACCCTTACAAAAATGATATGCAAGGGAATAGGATCGACAGTAATTTTCTTTACAGAATTACGAATATTATTTTGCTTCATTTCTTTTTAAGAAAGGGAGAACATGCAGTCAAATATGCTGGTATTCTGAGGACAAACAAAGTAAAGGTACTGCACAGTTATAGAACAAGGGAATCCAGGGTATATGTGGTTAGGACATTCTACTTAACAATTTTGTCATCACAGAAGTGGTATATTTGTTAAAGTGAAAACTTTTCATGGGAACAACCCAGTTTTTTGGCTTCGGTGTAGCTCTCTGATTGTGCGAAGCCTGCATACTGCCTCTCCCCATTTGTCTTCTACCTAATCTTTCTGTCCTCAACCTTACTTTTAAAGAAGTTTATGTTCTAAAGCTTGAAAAAACTTTTTTTTTTTTTTTTAATATCAAAAGATGTTTATGAGACAGGAAAAAGCATTTACTGACCAGGTCTAATTTTGGATTAGAGGAGAAAGAGATCTTAGAAATGTGGTTAGACAGAAGTACTCTTCAAGGACAAAAAGTATATGCAGTATGGGCATGGGTGTGTGAAATGCCAACATGCTTAACTATTAGTCAAAGCAGGTGAAAGAAAATGAGAGAAATTTGCAAAAAAAAAAAAATGAAGTAAGCTACCCTCTTTATTCTGCAGATGTGCTCATAGGACTGAAACCAGGAGGCACAGAATGGTAATACCGTATGATAATGCAGAGCGCTACCTTTGGTAGCACCTGCGTAGCACAAGGCACTGGTGAACACGGCTTCATCGAAGCCCTGTGCAGGCTGAAGGGAACTCCTGTTTTCACAGAGATGGTAGCAAGTGAGAACTGGGACTGGGTTTCCCAGGGAGATCTTCTGTGTGGCAGTAACTTGCTAGTGGCAAGGTTTCTGCACCTGTTTCTTAGGCTTCGCTGGGGTTAGGTGGAGAGAGAGCCTTCCCTCTCCATGTTCCCGCTCCCCAGAAACGCCCCAGAGCCTCTCCATCAGCACAAAGTAGGTGAGGCCCCTAGTGTCGGGCCCTCAGAGCTGGGTGCCTTGTGTGCGTACGTGCATGTGAATACACCGGGAGTGGCAGGATCCCAAATTCCCCAGCTCCATCCATCCACACCACATGCCCACTGCCATCATGGATGCTGATCATCCTCCACTGTGACAATGGATCGCCATGACAAGCGATAATCACCATGACGAGGGTGACGGTCACTGTGATGGACACCCCGTGTGGCAGGCAGCCTGGCTTTGCCTGCATGCATTTGGTGGCCGCCAGGACGCAGGGCCTGGGCGCGGCGGTGTCTTTGTGCTGCCTCCGCTACGGGCCAGCAGCCCACCTCCGGGGCAGAAACGTAAGCTGCGCTCTGCCTTGGCCTCCTGGAGTGGTATGTCCTCCAGCTGAGGGACCATGGCTGGCCCACCTCGCGTGCCCACGCGGTCCTCAGAGCCCCACAGCCCGGGCACGTGCACGAGTAGCTCCATCCGGACGCACGTCCTCTCAGCCACGGTGCAATTCCCAGCAGGGCCGGCGCAGACTCACACGGAACTGGCACGGCGCTAGCTCCAGTTTTGAGCCTCTCCGCTCTTTGCAGGGTGCCTTTCGTTTTGAGACTTTACCCAGGTTATGCAACCAATAGGTAATATTTATTCGTGCGTTCTTAACGCAGTGAAACAATACTCCCGAAGAAGTAGATAGACTAGATTGTACAATTAATGGCTTTACGATGATTTTGTCAGAACAACCCTGATTGCAGGGAGTGGTTCTATCCTGTAATACCCAAGGGACCTGCCAAAGTTAAACCAAGCTAATAGCTGAGGACATGCAATCTAAAGGTGCCTTTTTCCCACCCAGCCCTACACCAGGACCTGACTGGGAGGAAGAAGGGCCACATTTAAATGGGGTCATTCAGCTCCCTTCCTCCACTTCTCACCCTCCAGGAGAAACCATCCTAGGGCTCAGCGAATTCATTTTCCCAACACATTCTCCAAAATAAATCAGTTGTCTTGACAACATTATTTCAGCTATGGACAAAAAAGAAAACATTTGTAAGGTAGATGGAAAGGTCAACACACAGCCCCTCGTTCCTAAGTGTATCTATAGCTATTTTACCCTTTTCTTGCCCCTCTGGCGGGGCAGCTGTCCCTGTGACCTCCAGAGCAATGCTAGCTGGGGTATTTGGGACTGCTAGGTCTCACAGTCTGTGCCAGCCCCAGCCCATAAACAGCTTAAACACCCATTTTCCCTCATGCTAACACATTTCGGGCCTGCCCTGGTCTTTTCTTTCCATCTCCTCTCTTCTCCATGGGGTATCAGTAGGGTCTCCCTCCTTTTTTAGGTTTCCCTTCCCCTCTGAAATCCTTTCAGGGAACAGAGTGGAGTAGGGGTTCGCTCTTGCTTTAGACCTCTGCCACCGATGTTGTATCAAACGCACAAAATATAATGTGAGCCGTTTTCCATAACTTTCTCAGGCATACGGGAACACTGTGCTGGTGTAGCCTACTTCTTGTTGACCAGTAGGTATCTGATGTAGATGTAGAGGTAAGAACATACTGGCATTTTAAAATTATTTGAGCATACAAAACATACACAGATACATTCATAAATCAAAGAAATACCCATGTTCTACAAACAGGCCTCTAGAAACCAGAATATCCCAGGGACGCAGCTGAGCATGTAAAATGGTTGGTGGGTATGCGTTGCAGCACATGTAGAAGGAGAGGCTGAGAGAGCTGGGACTGTTCAGCCTCGAGAAGGGACGGCTCAGCGGGATCTTCTCCATGTATGTAGGTACCTGATGGTTAAAGAGTAAAGAGGATGGAGCCAGCCCCTTCTCAGTGGTGCCCTGTGACAGGATGGGAAGTAATGGGCACAAAATGAAACAGGAAATTTCATTTAAACATAGGCAGAATTTTTTTTTTTTTTACTGTGAGGGTGGTCAGACACTGGAGCAGGTTGCCCAGCAAGGCTGTGGAGTCTCCATCTGTGGAGATCTTCAAAACCCACCTGGATACGGCCCTGGGCAACCTGCTCTCGCTGACCCTGCTCCGAGCAGGGGTTGGATGGGGCAACTCCAGAGGAGCCCTCCCACCTCTGCCGTTCCGTGGCTCTGCGTGACCCAATGTCACAGCATGACGTTTCTCTAAGACAGCATCTCTTGCTGGTTTCTGGGTGTCCTATGCATGGGTGATAGGAGCGGATGGAGAACAGGTGCTGGAACACGGCTGAGATACAGATGCTCTCCATGGGCAAGCAAAGGCAGTGAGTTGCCCAGGCACAGCCACATCTTTACTGACCTGGGTATTGCCTCTGCTGCATCGTGGCTTACCACAGGCCGCCTCAGCTGGCTCCACACAGATGTATGTAGGTCAGCAACTTTCCAGTGGGATAGAAACAGCTTCCACAAAGGCTACAGGCAGTAGGAACTGCAGGCAGCAAGCAAATAACAGCAAGGAAACACCCCTTCTTCCAGAACTGCAAAAACCAGAAGCACATTAATGCATTTGGGAACCATACCGCGTATGTAACAATGCTGTGCTTTATGTCTATCTATTTTTAAACACCAGAGGCATTATACCTGACTTTTAAAAAGGGAACAGGTTTGTAAAGTGTTGCAAAAAAAAATTCCCAGGAATCATTAAAAGCATAGTTTTGGTTTGAATACATTTTCTTCAGTATTCAATATGAAGCTGTTACAAGCCTGGTTCACAGAATTATGAGTTAAAAAGACATATGTATGTTTTACTGTATTTTTTTTTTTTTTGTCTTTAGTGTATAGATCACATTTACAATATTTTTTTCTGATAAAAAATGTCTTTAAATATGGAATTTTATTTTGAGCAAAAGCTGAGATTCTTGCAGAAAACTAGACCTAAAAAAAAAAAATATCAAAACCAAGTGTTATGAAGTTTCCATACTTTCTTGAGAGAGAACAATGTGGCTTCTTGCAAGCATTTCACTGAATTAGTTTTACTGACACAAATGTTGTCAGGCATAGCAAACTCCAAGCAAATGTTGTCAAATGTTTATATAAATTATTTTCATACCATGCAATCGATGTCTGCACTGCAGAAATCTGACCCTAAGTATCACCTGTCAGTCAGACAAGATAATTATTTTCTGTTGTGAGACTTGAATACACACCCCCAAAAATACCCAGCTCAGCATTCAGGTGGAACTCATTCAGCTTCCACTTACACAGTCAGAATGAACTGCTGGGAGTAAAGACTGGAGAAACTGTAAACTGACTACATAGAACGGGGGGGACAGAGGAAAGAAACGAAGGGCATCAGGTAAATTATTCTCTGAGAATTATTATATGGGAATGACATTTCTGAAACAGGACGGATATCATATTATTCAGCTGTCAGCAAGGGCTGAAAGATGCTGGGGAGCTGTGATAGTTGCTATATGAAGGTGCTAGTCAATGAGTCAAATGCTAGGAAAGAGGAAATTGGTGGCAAGAGGAGATAATACAAGAGGCGAGTGGAAGTAAATGTGAAAGATGTTAGACTAAGGGAGAGCTAAGAGATGCCAGGAACTGCCAAGCAAGAGAAGAGAGCTTACTTGGGTCTCAGTGTGTTAGACCACACACCCTGCAACTTAAACATTAACATGAACAATTTATCCCCCAGAAGAAAAAGATACTCTAATAAAATTACAACAACAACAACAAAAGATGAGTGAAAGACAGAAGGAGGCCATTAGGAATGTAAGCAGTGTCTGAAAATATTTGGTGAATTCATCAAGAATTTCAAGAGAAAGATGTACAGAAAAGGTTTCTGTAGTGGCTAGCTCATAGAATGTTATAATTTCTTCTGCCTTTTAAGCCTATCTGCAGTTAAAAGCTGCCTAAGGTTACTGTGTTTGAGCTATAAATTTTCCTGGGGAAGCAAATGTATCTATTAATATGTCACTGGCACACTGCTGTCTCAGATCTGAAGGTTTCCCGTATCTGAAAGCTTTCCTGTTTTTTCCTAGCTTACTCAGTTGGGCTAATAACATTCATTATCTTTCCCTACAAACTTTGCCCCACTAGCATGCAAAATATCTGGTTTTCTTCCTCTTCCCTTTGTATCATTTTTAACGATCTTTTCACAATGATTTTTTCCCCTCAAGAACTCTGGTAGCAACATTGGAATATATTTATTGCATGTCCTGAGATGATATGATGAGAGGCAAGAGGAATATGTGACAGCTGTTTTGAAAATGGCTCAAGAAACAAAATTGAAGCAGACAGCAGTACTATTTCTAGATGCTGTAGAGCATCTCCCTCCTTCCTGAAACAGATGTTGATGAAATTCATGATGAACTGAGTTTCACCCAGTTAGACAGGTACTGAGTGCCCTTCTGAGTTAAGCCAGATATGATGTCCTGAAGGTCCTGCTTGGCTCTGCAGATTGGAGCCTTTATTCACAGTCGCTCAGGAGCCTGAGTCTCAGCTCAGGATGACTATGGCGTGTGCTTGTCCTGTGCCTGTATGTACTCCACATGGAAGGGGATGACAAATGAACATTTTGAACTAAGTGGGATGAATGTGTGCGAGGAGTGGAGGAAAACTGCCTTCAGCTAAAATCTAGATACGTAGATATTAGAGGACAATACTCATTACAGCTATTCCATTTCAAACAGCTTTTCATTTCTAGCACGTCTTCTCTAATTTGCTTAATGCATCGTCTTTCATACCCATGTATCATGAGAGTTAAGTCTGTCAGGAGTATGTCAATGTTGCTTAGGCAGAACTGCATTAGAAGGTGGCATTTTTGTAGCATACTTATTTAAAGCACCAGAAATGAAATGACGGCTATTAGATTTCAGGTAAAGGTTTGAGAGGACAGAAGCACACAGGAACTGAAACTTCTTTTTCTATATATATGCTCACTACAGCCATGCAATTTGTTTTAAGGCTGGCATGAACCTATTCTTTGAAATATTTGGTGATGACTTTTTGTATTACTTCAGACTCCATTTTGCTCTTTGGACAGCCACAAATTTCTTGCTGTAACCCCTGACAGCTGCTAAGATATACAGTCATTATGTTCATTATGTTAAAGAAATAAGCTGATCTGAACCCATCTTTTGGCTACTATAAATACCAGATAACACAAATATGCAGTGTCTCTCTCTGTAAATGAGGCCTTTAACCCTGTACTTTGGAATAAATCATAACAATTTGCCCAACAAATCTAAACATTTGAATTTGGTGACTGCTTTTTAAAGAATTATTGAAAGACCATAAATTTGCAAATACCAACAGTGTCAAAGGAATTCACCTGTCTGCTAGTATGGTGATCAAGAAGTATTTTAATGTTTCTTGTCCTTTTGCAAAGCACTGCAAACATCAGCAGGGGAAACCTGCCACTGCTCTGCTCTTTAGGTAAGTACAGCTTTGCCATTGCGTAGGCAGAAAAGCTGAGACTTAGACAGGTTGGTTGACTTCTACAACAAGATGAAAGAAATCCTTGCCAAGACCAAAAAGACACCACAGCTACCATGAATCTCCTTCATTGTATTCACAAGACCCCCATTTCTGTCCAAATGCAGATACAGTGGCAACAAAACATTTAGACTTCCTGCCTGCCTGCAAGGATTTACACTGTCTAACCCTTTATTCCTAAAGACAGATTACTTGTAGAGCTCAACATGGTGGTAGCTCTCCTGTTTTGTATGGAGAGGGAATCTCAGCTGAGGTTTTTCTTTAGAGCTCTTTGTGTGTGAGTGTGTATGTGTATACATGCAAGCCCATATAATGCAAAGGATGTTTAAAAGAAAAGAAAAGAAAAATATCATAAAAAAAATGAAAGAGAGAAAGAAAGAAAGAAAACAGGAACCGTACAGGTCCATTACGAAGGCAATACTAATAAGATGTGAATATTTAGCTGTCTGTGGTGGTTTTACCCTGCTGGCCAGCTGAACTCCACCACAGCCACTCTCTCGCTTCCCCTCCTCAAAGGAAAAGGGGGAGAAAATATGATGGAAAGGGCTCAGAGGTTGAGATAAGGACAGGGAGATCAC
>VXAA01005999.1:235287-254405 GCA_013399115.1 Anseranas semipalmata
AGGGCGCTGCCGGGGGGCGCCGGCCGGAGCCCTCAGCCCGGTCCCGCGCCGCGGCCTGGCCCTGCGGCTCCTTTGCCGTGAGGTGTAAGGGCTCGGGAGGTGCGGACGAGTGTCTGCGGGGAGTCGGGAAGCGGTCCTGCTTCTGGCTTTGGAGCAGGTTGGGTTCAGAGCCTGTGAGGGAGGCTCGCCTTCGCAGGCACTGCTTTGTGTGCCTCAGAATTAAGCGTGACTTCACCGCAGTGCTTCCTTGTCTCTGGAAGCGCCTTTCTTGGGAGAAAATCCACCTCAGCCACCAGCCGTGGGTGAATGTCGATATGCACGCCCAGCGCACATCGGGCTTGATAGATCAGGAGCTTGTGTACCCCACAAACTTCCACTGGGAAAGCTTGCGTGCCTAAGGGAGTTATGCACAGACACGTCTTTGGACCTATAACGGAAGCAAAGAGCTAATACCAAGTAAATACACTGCTGCTCATAGTCTGCTTGGTAAAGCTCCCGGAACATTTTCTGTTTCATATCTTCTGTTTATTTATAGTCATCTGAGAACACTGGTCCTAGAACTCTCCCTTTTGGAACGGGACTTTTATATAATGCTTTGAGAACATGGAGGCATATTCTTCCCACATGCTGTTTGTGGATCCTGAGATTTATTTATGAACTCAAATTTATGTACTGGAATCATCCTGTGGAGTTGATGGTCCATGTCTCTAGCTAAGGATGAATCACACAGAATCGCAGCACGGCTGAGGCTGGCAGGGACCTCTGGAGGCCACCTGGCCCAAGCCCCTGCCCAAGCAGGGACACCCAGAGCAGGCTGCCCAGGCCCATGTCCAGGCAGCTTCTGAAGATCTCCAAGGAGGAGACCCCACCGCCTCTCTGGGCAGCCTGTGCCAGTGCTCCATCACCCGCACAGCACAGCAGTGCTGCCTGGTGTTCAGAGGGAGCCTCCTGTGTTCCAGTTTGTGCCCGCTGCCTCTTGTCCTGGCACTGGGCACCACTGGAAAGAGCCTGGCTCCGTCCTCTTTGCACCCTCCCTTCAGTGCAAGACTTTGCAGGCATAGGACTAAGATGCCCCTCCAAGATGCTGTTTTTACATTAAAGGTTTGGAGTGCCAATGACGTGTATCAGATTTTTTTTTTTCTTTTCTTTTCTCTTTCTGCAGGCCTTGACCTAGCTGGTAGATTTCTCTTTGCAATCTTGACTCTGATGACACTAATTGCTGATCTGGTATTTATAGAGGAAGTGATCTACATCTACAGGAAAATCCCCTCCTCCAAAAGATCAATCTTAATTTGGATAAATGCTGCAGCTCCAGTAAGTATCATGGAAAAGAGATGAGCCTGAATGTTGAAAATAGCATTTCCCTTGAAATCTGCATGAGCCTGCTTTATGTCTGCCCTTCATACAGCCCTCTTCCCTTTCTCTGTAGGTGATTGCTACTACCTCATGCATTGGCATGTGGATTCCTCGCTCAGCAATGTTTACAGATTTCACAGCCTCAGTGTGAGTATTCTGCTTGTTCCTAGACATTGCCCCAAACCCTGCATTTCTTCCCTTTAAACATCTGCTACTCTTGGTAAACACAGTCATTTTGTAAATTTAACAATTTAGTAATTTTTGGTTTGAGTTGAAATCTCTTGGCAGCTCTTTTATGGGAGGTGGAAAATGCTGAAGCAGTTCCCAGTGCTACAGCCCCCTAGTGTGGGAATGTCACTATGAAAGAACTGTGACTTGCATGTAATTGATCCCCTGGACTGACAGTAGCTTTGAAGCAGTGCTCTTTCTTTTCTCTCTGAGCGTCACGTGGAATGAGATTCTGACCTGGGGCTTCTTCTCTGTGCTTTTATTAATGATGAGCAGTATAGGTCTATTATTAATGGCGGCAAGTGAACCTCCAATGAGTATAACAGTGTAAAAATGTTCCGCGGTTGTCCATGCCACAATTTGTGCAGGTGGAGCAGATTGCCAGAAACTTCCAAGGATCCGGTCCTGTGGCACTTTAAGCCTATCTCAAACCCGCTCCTCCCTTGCCCGAGCTGCAGGTTCCCATCCCCTCCCTTGCCCCATCACTCACAGTTCTCCAGCTGCTCCTCGAGCCCCTTCAAGGAGCCGGTGCAGCTGGAGAGGACCTTTTTTATTTGGTGGGGTTGGATTTCAGCACATCGGTTCCCTACAGCGTGGGGCCGGGAGGAAGGGGTGGCTGCACAAGCTGTAGTTCCTGGGAAGGGCCGAGGATGTGCAGCTGCTGAAGGAGGGAGACGGGGGGTTGCAGCAGCGCTTGGGTCGGCTTTGGCTGCAGAGGAACCACGCCCTGACTGGGGCAGCACACGTGATGCTAGATAAACACATATACAAACCTAGCCATGCTTTTTTTTTTTTTCCTTCTGTGGGTTTTGTCGTTGTCATTGTTTTTTAAGAGGAGGAATAGGACTTGTTTCAAAAAGTTTGGACCAGTCAGGACTAGATAACTGATAGAAAAATACAGCCGTAAAGACTCGGGACAGAAAAGCCTGTGATACTGACTGCCACCAGCGTGCTTTGGGAAAAACCTGAGCATTTTTCACAGCTAGTGCTAGGCTTTCTGTTGATTGCAAAGCACGGGCTTTAAAAAGCCTGGACAGGAGTAGCCTGTGCAGGCACATGAGAGACAAGCAGGAAGGTTCCAGCTGGCTTTTTCTTCCTCTCCTAGATTTTTCGCCATAGTTATCCACAAGTTCCTGCTGATGATGATTAAAGAGTGCGGGGGTCAGAAGCTGTTCCTCAGGCGGTTTGAAAACGGTCGCTTCAAGATCAGCACGGGTCCCTGCTGTTGCTGCTGCCTTTGCCTCCCCGGCGTGCGCATCACTAGGTGAGTTGCCCTTTAAGATTTCCCGGCTGGAAAACTGCTGCTGGAATTCGGCCAGCTTGGCTTGCAGCACGCTTACAGCAAAGGGCCTCCCCGCTTCCCGAAAGTCGCCCTCCGGCTGTTTCTGAAACAGGGCTGTCACCCGGGGCTGTACAACGCCGCTGATGTCTTTCATTTCTATAACGCGGAGTTGTGCTTAACAGGTGAGGGCACAAAATAACTGGTTTAACCCAGTGATCCCACTCATAGTAACGTTGAGCACTGTGGTATCTCCCCAGCTAATCCCATTCCTTTCCAAGAAACCATTTGTATAGTAAGCAGCAGTACGTGGGAGGAGGAATTTCCACTCTAGAAAACCCAATCATTGAGATTTTGCTTTCTTTTCATTCTGGAAGGGAGCAAATGTCTGCAGATGGGGTATTTTTCACAAACAAAGTTGTCAAATTGAGGCTGTCTTGAAAGAAAATTTCTCTTGCTTTGACAAATTGAAATGTTTCATTCTGGTTTGGTCTTTAAAACTACTTCAGATTAAAATATTTTTTGAACAAAAATAGATGTATTCCTGGATCTCAATGAAATGGCATTGTCTGGTGAGGGAAAACCAAATATTTTCATCTACTAAACTTAGTAGTAAGGCACCCTTGAGAAGTGTGGTAAGGATGGAGAGCTGCACCTACGGGAGCCAGTGGAGTGTAAGATAAACCCTGCCTTCTCTGGCGCTGCCCGCTGGGGCTCCTCTGCTGTCTGGGGCTTAGACTGTGCCATTTACATGCTGCTCCACAGCCTGACAGCCTCGTGTGTTCCAGGGCTTTCCTACTGGCACAGAGCATGAGAATGTTTCTCCCATTAAAAGCAAAAGCTCAAGGACTGAATGTGCCACACAGAGCCGTTTCTGTGAGGGTCCGGACATTCGTGTCGGAAGGGCTCTTGGGACTTTTTGGTCTGGTTAAACGAAAGTGGCAAACAGAAGGCAGCACAGTGGTTTGTGAGGGATCCTGGAACAAGCAGGAAACGGTGCTGAGGGAAGGGGACTGAAGGGGAGGTTTAGTGACGGAGCATAAGCTGCAGGGAAAATTATGTGAAGAATTCAGCTTACAGTGTGCTTTTGAAAAAAAACTTCATTTTTATTGTAATAATTTTTCCTTAAACTACCTCATTTGGTATTATAATTTTAACTCTTATTTCCGTGAATTTATTTGAATGGAATAACAGTATTTATTTACGTGGACGGGGCACCAAGAAGAATGGGTAGTAAAACAACCAAAAAATGTACCTCCAAAAATGGATGTGATACGACGTAAAATCAGCAACTACTGACGTAGATCTAGTTTTGATGGGCATTGATTCAGGCTCATTTCAGCAGTCAAAGCTGAATAAATGCCACGGGACAGCGCTGTGCTACAGATCTAACTTGTCACCAGTACATCCGTTGTCCTTTCCATGTCTGTCACCCTCTGTATGTTGTTGCGGTAGCTGAAAGCTGGGGAGAGGATCCGCTACTCTGCCCTCCTGTTGGTCAGTCCAGTGACAGCTTATCATCAGCCCTCTCATATTCCTGGATATTGGCCAATATTAACTCCTTTCAGGAGATAAATGGAGCCTGCTACTGCGGCATGGAAATACAGCTGTCCATCTTAAAGGCTTTTTGCTCTGCAGAGGGTTTAGGGCTCCTTCTCTGGGAAACTCATCTGCTGTCTCTGCTTCTGACTTCTAGCCCCCCCTTTTTTTTTTTAAATGCACAAGCTATGCCAGAGAAAGATGAATCTTACATTCCTCCCTTCTGGGGAAACAGGGAGTTACTTCAAGGGAGGGATTCATTATTTTGAGAGAAATCATATACTATCGAGCAGTCCTGGGAAAGCTAACAAGGTACAGAGGACAGATAAGGCAAAGCAACAAGCCATCCAGTAGAGAGAGATGTGGCAGAAGAGCTCTGATGGTTAAAAAAAAAGAACAAAAGGCAAACCTGCATTTGCAAGGGAAACAACTCGTGGCATTGCAGGGACTGCACTGCTAGCCATATTATTCTTCCATTCCCTTTGGGAATAATGAATCTTTGAAAAGGCATAGGCACTAAATGGCTGGTCAGTGGTAGGCCCTTCCACATGTTTGTGCTGTTCATAATTCTGTGGTTATTAGCTATATTAATTGAGCAATTTGTGTAATTCCTGGTTTGTGGCTATATTCTGTAGCACGCTAAATGGCAGCCTGTTGTCTGCTGAGGCATCTCTGATGATGATCTCTCCCTCTCAAGGGACCAAGGAGCTACAGTGAAGACAATATTAACAATTTGGAAAGTACATCGTGAGGAACTAAAACATGAGCCAGCAGCAGCCACAGCTTGTCCTGTGAAGACTGGGGAAGAGTTTGTGCCAATCTGCTTTCATGTTCTCTCTTTGCAAGTGCATCTGCCCCTTTCCTGGTGACCTTTAATATTGGCTGGCCGGGTTATTGTGTATGGGCTGTATACTGAGAGACAGTAACAGGGAAATCCCGAGCTGTGCTGCCGGCTTTTTGCCAGTTTGCCAAGTGAAAGATAGTGCCTTTCTCCTCTTAAAGTACACAGGAGCAAAGCAAGATGCCTACATGGCAGTATTCACGATGCACTGAAAAATTACTCATCCTTTCACCTAGGTTTGTCTGGTTCCTTTTCTTGATCTCCTGCAGGACTGGGAAGTGTCTGAGCAGGAAGGTGGAGTCTGACAGCATCGCTGCCTAAGGCAGGCTGCCTGTGGCAGGGATCGAAGCTCTGTAGTCGTTCGCCATTCAGCTGAAGGTTGCTCTGCCCCATCTTCTCAGAGAACTGAAATAGCGAGGCAACGAGGCAAGAGCAAGTGGCGTTGTTCGGAAACCAGTTATGCCTCTACCAGCTCTGTGGTTAGCTCCGGGGCAGAGAAAGACATCGCGTTTTGCCCAGCTTTGGTTAGTAGTTAATTGTTGCCAAATAAGACGAGTACTGCTTTTGGAGAGACTTTGCTAAACAGATACCTGGGTAATTCTTGGAAAGTTCTGTTAATCTTGAAGCTGTTTCTCCCCAGACTTTATCCATGTGCAGTAGGAGTGGAGAAGTTTTGCTGTTTGACAGCATCCAAAAAAAACGTTATTAAGGTTGCTAATAAGATTTTGGCCCATCTGATTTTTGTCATTTATTTATTTATTTATTTTTGCACCAGGCGAGCCCTCTTTTGGCTGAAGCTGGGCACCTTCCAGTTTGCTTTCTTTCGACCTGTGTTCATGTTTCTGTCAATCGTGCTTTGGACGAATGGCAATTACAGCCTTTCTAATGTAAGTAAATATTTTAGTCAGAGACAGTCCACAAAATCCATAGCTTTTCCAAATCCAAAAGTCCTTGCCATGTTCTTTTGAGGCCCTGAAGCATCTCCCTTCTCCCTTCCCCCAGAATCGCCGCTTCCTGGCCTTTCTTGGGAAGAGACAGGGTGTCAGGGTGGGTTGGGCATCAGACTGTGCTCCGATGTGTGACCCAGCCTGTACGGCTGGAATAGCAGCACTGCACGTTGCCCTCTGGGATGCACCCGCCTTGTGTTTTGTAAGGTACAGCTTTAAGAAGTAAGCATATGTACTGGTGTGTAATCAGAAAGCCTAATTCTATGTTTTTCTGCAAACTATGGCAGTTTCCATATCTGAGCAAAGTAGAAAAGATAGTTCTGTACTTCTGCTTTGTACTGTGTAAGCTGCAAGATGATGGAGAAGTCTGTATCTCCTAATAATTTTGCACCTCCTAGACAATTCAGATTAACAGTAGTATTTTTGCTGTTGTTTCATAGTAGTAAAATAAATGACCCCTCTGAGATGTCACGCTGAGTACACTCATGAGCTGCTGAGCATTCCCAGGTGCTGCTGGGGTCAGATGGAGGGGCTTTGTCATTCATTACAGACCTGTGTGTCCGTGCCGGCTGGGTGAGGGCACTGTGCAGGCTCCGGTCAGTGCTGTGCAGTTTCCCCATGCAAGCCCCAGTGACCGCTGCTGGCGTCAGCTTTCGTGGAGATAGAAACAAACATTTTATTGTCTGCATCATCCAGCGTGCAGCTTCTGCCTGGAAATAGTAACATTTGCACTGTAAAGTTTTATAGGTACATCTGTTTGATTTGCTTCTCAGTTATCTCCCGGAGGAGCTGCAATATGGATTAGCTGCTTCGTTGGTATCCTTACCATTATTGCTCTGTGGCCAGTTGGAATCATGTTTCAACAAGTTAGGATTCTCCTTAACTGTAAGAAGATCATCCCTAAGTTTGCTCTTTATCAGGTGAGAAGATTAATATTTCTGAGAAGAATTTCTCTTACTGTTGATGTAACACTGTCTCTCTGGTTCTTTGTTTAAAGATTATAGTATTTTTTTCCCATTAAATGCACTGTGCAAAGGCATATTTTCACCTGATTAAGGCTGCATCCCTTTGAAGCACTTTCCTTGGCTTCTGTTCAGTTTCAGTTTGAGCCGATTTACCTCTAGTCTTTTAGGAGTGCTGGAGATGAGAGAGCTTTGTGAAATCCATTCATCTTTGGGCAGTTGAAAACAAAACAGCACTTTCTGCAGGGCTTGAAGGAAGCTTTTTAGATGTTGTATCCTGAAACACAATGTTAAAAAGCTGGTGTGTACTTTTAAAAAGTAGGAGAGGATGTGGAGCATTGTGTGGGTGGCTTTTGTTTGAACTGTTTCAGCATGTCATAATGTTCTGTTTTTTCAATATTTTTCTTGGCCATTCTGCACTTCAGAGTTAGATGATAATGAAAATACTGGCTGGGGCTCATTAAATAGTAAGGAACAGAACCAGATAGGTTGTGGCACAGGGACAGGGCCACCCTCTCCCACAGCACCCAGAAGAGAGAAGAGAGTACAGTAGAACCCTTGGATGCGCAGCCTTCTAGTACAGGACACACAGAAGAGCTGGTGCACTAAGGGCTCTGATAAGTAGATTATTAAACCCTTATAAATGCAATCAGCAGGATAATCGCACATGCAAAGCTGCATCAAGGTGAATCCGGGTTTAAGACGGCAAACTCCGTGCAGGTGAGGGTTTATACTCAGGCAGTTACACCAGCACCTAGAGAGACACTTTGATATCTCCAAGACAGCGAAGGCCTAGCTCAGTGAATTGCAGCTAATGTGATGCGTGATTGTTGCTGAACCCAAGCTGCAGAATCCTTCACCCCTTCCAGCAAAGACGACACTCCTGTATAATTTGGGGAGCACCACGTCTCCCTGCAGGGAGAGTGTAGCTCATAGTTACATTAACAGGAAGCTTTTAAGACACTGTTATTTATTACTGGGAGCTCAATATTGCTTAAAATCCCAACTGGGATCTTTCTGTATGTTGCCCCTCCCAAATGAAGGGCTGAGAAAACACTTTTAAAACAGAGGTTTAATTTAATAGCCACATTCAGAGCAATATCATCCTGACCTATAGATGATTTTTGCAGAATGGCACGTGGCCTGGTGGTAGAGGGAGGGCAAGAAAGGAGGAATGAGGTGAAAGAGGGTCTGTTATGGCAGGAAAATTGTTGTGTGAACTATAATCCTTTTCCTGGTAGCTAAGGCATCTTGCTTTCTCTTTCTGGTGCAGTTTGTCCTCATTCTGAACCACCTGCAAGCAGCTATTATCAACATCTTGGCTATGCAAAGAATTATCCCCTGTGCTCCACCACTCCCCTCCTCAGCAAGAGGAGCATGTAAGTTCTGTCGGGAAGGGTGCTCTTCATTCACTTATAAAGGTGTTGGTTCCGTGTTGCTAACTGCAATATCTGGTGTTTTCCCAAAATATTTTTTTCCTGGGATCATGGAGCTTTTGGAGAATCTCAGCTTTTATTTAAAAAACAATAACACAACTTTTATAGCTGTCATATTTGCAGAAAAAAACTTGAGTTGGTATCAGACATTGGAGAAAAGGAAATCAACGTGCATGATAACTGTTAAATCTCGTGGGTTTGGGATGCATAGCTTACTGCATGCTTATTGATGGGCAACTGTAACTCTGTAACTGCTTTTACTGCCCAGTGTGAGAGACAATCTGTTATGGGGACAGAATGGTAACATTTGTTCCTTTTGCACAGACAAGGATGAATAAGATAGGTATTCATTTCTTACCTGATAGTCTTTTTTTTTTTTTTCCCCCTTTTTCCCTCAGATATAACCCACCAGCTCCTCATCATGGAAATGTTTCTGATAACACTAATCTCAAGGGTGGTCTATCGGAGAAGATACGATGAACTAGAGCCTCCAGAGTGTATCTCTGAAGAAGCTGGGAACAACAAGCAGACTCCTAAGATTATCCTGAATGGCGCGGTTAGTGAAGGTGGATTGCCAGGGTTTTAGAAGCCCTCGGTGCTCCTGTTCTGCAGGAGCTGAAAGCTCAGCTTCAGGAGCTTCTTGCACCACAAATAGCCACTGTCCATGGCAGAACAACTTCTGACATAAATGCATATGAGCTGTACTGAAATGACTGATGAGTGGAAAGATAGCCCTATTTATTCTCCAGTGATATATACATGGTGTGAATGTTTTCGTACCATGTACTTTTATCCTGTTATTGAGCACCTGATGGTAGCCAAACTGTCTCACAATGTGATTTTTTTTTTTTTAAGCTATTAGAATTGCTAGTTAATCCAGAGCCATTCTTGCTTCATTTCTTTTGACTTCTTTTAATCCTATTTCAGGTAGCCTGGTCTGCTGTCATATGTCCAAAGCAGCATTTTCCCATCCTTCCTCCATTAAAATTTATCAGCTCTCACTCTGTGTCGCAAGGTCACCATAACTAATTCTGATCAGTAAATACATTTGCAAGTTTGTTCTGAAATCCTCAAACCCGTCTGGGCTCTCCACCTGCATAAATGGAAATCTCTTTATGGCAACAGTCTTTACACTCCCTAGCAATTCACCTCCTAACTCGGTAAATAGAGTTGCTGTTTGTAAATATGTCATTGGCTGATGCTCTTCCTAGAGAAGGGAGATCTCTGTCGCTGGCCTGGAAAAAGAAAGTAGGAGTCAGTCTGAGATTCTGCCACTGCTCTGTGATGTTATGTGGTGCTTCAGTTCTCTGCGTGGAAAATGGGAATTACGATACTCAGGATCCTTCTGTTCAAGGTGTCTGTGGGGATGAATACTGTTGAAAGGAATCTCTTTCAAAAAATGATTTCCCCAGCTTCTCCACCCCAAATCTGACCTGCCCAGGTCTCCAGTAGGACTTAACGTATTACTAGATCTTTTGAATTTACGCCCATTGCTCTGTTCTGCTGAAAGCAGTTTTTATTTTTATTTTTTTTCCAAATGATCCTGATATTCTTGGATGAACCTAATTGCTTTGGTTTAGCTCACTATAATTTATAACATGTTACCATGTTTAGTAAGCGTTTGGATACGCTGTTTATTGGGAAGGGAGGTGCAGCACCGTGTGCTAGCACTTGTCTCTCCTCATCTAGGCTGATCCCTAGAAGTAAATGCTTCGTCTGTATAGCAAGAATGCTCATTCCATATGTAGACTGGGAAAATGCTTCATGTTGGAAAAGATGTTGATAACATCCTTTACCTATATGGTATCAAATACAACTTTTCATCAGAGTGAAGCTAGGCAGATAGTGGGGCTTTATTTTTATTTTACAAGGAATTCCAAAAATACTTTCATTTTGGGAGTTGGCTGTGGAAAATGGGGAAAACCTCAGCTGGTGAACAAGCTGGGAGGAGAAAAGGGGGTTGAATTAAAGAAAATGTTTTCTTTCTGATTGAGGTAAAAAATAATATTTTCTTTAACAATAGGATTCCATTGTACTAGAAAAATTGAATTATTTTTGGTTTGAAGTGGTTGAAACAATTTTTATACATAGTTTTTTTTTCTAAGCAGGCAATCTGAGAACTTAATACAGATTCCTGAACTGCATTAATGTGAGAGAATCTGAATTTTTTCTTGAAAAATAATTTAGGTGAAAATTTTCACTCTACTCTAGAGTGTGTCAGTAGAATTAACTGGGATCGGCTAATATCGTCTTAACATGAGAAATCTTCTTAATGTAATTTAACATTATGGCTATTAGCATATTCCTAATGTTGCTTTATATCGGTGTAGTCTAGGCTACAGATATGTTTGTAATGTTACTCTTACAGAACAGTACTTAATTTCATAACAGCATTGGGAATGGTTGGCTGTGAATTGAAGAAGCTTCAAAATTGGAAAATAAAATGTTTTGTGTTTGTAAGGTATCTTTGTGAATTTCTGTGGAAAAGACTTTAATTACTACAGCAAATGAGCACTGCTGGAAGAAGTTTTCTGTAGTGGTTCTGTAAAGGTGATGTCTTGGTGAGGGGGATCTGCTGCATGGAAGAGCAGATCCATGTGCCAAAGCACAGACAGCGCATTTGAGAACAGATGGGGCAGAGGGAGAAATGGTGGTCTCTGTACGCCCAGTGAAGGCAGCGAGAGTCTTCACCCACTCTTCCTTTGGAGAACAGAGGCCTTTTCTTCCATCACCTTCGGTCTGGTATCGGTCATGTCTCTGAAATGTCTACTAAATATATCATGTAAACATCAGCGTAGGCCTGATTTAGCTACAAGTATCACTAGCTGTTATGCTTTGGGGCAGATGTTTAATATTTATCGTGCTGTTCATCTGACGTACTTCAGCAACAAGATGTTCTGTCAGGTGGAGATCGTCAAGCAGAGATCAGATTTAGCAGCAAAGACGTTCCTTTTTACTATGTACGCTTGTGGAGGTCTCATTCCAGAAATCTCTTGCTTACACAGAACCCTCTTCAGAACAAAATTGGACATTCCTAAATATGTGCCTAAGAGCTTTCCAGAGTTACAGCTTATGCAAATGCAGTTAAATGTATGGGTTTTACCGTTACAAATGTCTTTCTTTCTGTCTTTTTTGAGCTTTTTAAATGAAGAATTTCTTCCCCACCTCTGGCTCAGACCAATAGCCTGTGTAATGTAGGTGCCCCTGCCTAACAAGGTAGGCAGCTGGGAGCTGGCAGCCAGGGGCAGCAGGTGGCCTGCATTGCAGTGCATTCACTCAGGTGCTCTTGAAATTAAAACATGGCAAGTCACGATCTCCAAGTTGGACCTCAGGCAGTCCGCGTACGGAAAAACAAAGCAGAAAGCAGGAAATTCCTTCATTCTCAGTTCTGATAAGGGCCTCTTTCAGGTCAGTGAAAATGATTGGTTTTCAATTACAAGTTTGTGATTAAAGCAGATGAAAACATTTAACAAAAGCTAAAAGATAACAAATTTCACAACTCATTTTATACTGCTGCTATAATGTAATAAGTGTTAAGGTGAGCACCTAACCTTTATGCTAACTTTGTTTGAGATTATCGTGAGGAAGGGTAAAGGTATTTTTATTGGTGTCTTTTGTGATGATAAAAGGCACTAACACCATTAAATCAAAAGACAGAGAGATGTGATCAAAGGTTAAGACAGTATAGGCCATAGAAAGCAATTCATGAGAACATAGGGGAAAAGATGAGTTATGCATTTTGGGTGGCCGTGCACTAAAAATACAAGTGTGGAGGTGAACAGTGGCATGAACCTTACCTGACCACAGCATACGGTTATGCAACGTGAGCAGTACATACTCAAGGGGGCACAATTAATGCTAGCACCCTGTAATTTTGCATGAGTTGCTTGGCAAACCAGAGCTGCTCAGTGCTCTTCTTTTTCATCTACCACTCAAGCTACATTTTTTTTTCTTTTTTTAATAAATAATAAAACAAGAATGACACTGAATCCCTGCTGTTCCAGAAGACCATGGCATGGGCTCATGACTGTGGCTGCAGCATGGGCAGCACAGGAACCCAGGACTCCCCCAGTAGACCTCCTCACAGGGGCAAGCTGTCATTCCCTAGCTAGGGCTAGCTAAGGGGGGCGATGAAGTGTATGTTTAAGGGCATGCCTTTGTATGTCTCAGCAGCAAAGGCTGCATGACTTACTACCCCAGGGGTTTGTTTCAGGTGTTAAGAGGCTGCTCTGCCGATTACAGACCTTTCTATCTTGACATCCCCCTGCAAACTGTCCTGTCCAATTCATTAACTGCTTGCACCTCCATAGCTCACAGGTAAAATGGACCGCTATTTCTAAGACAAAATTTGTGGGGAAGGAGGGCTAGTACACTGAACGCGGTACTGCTTCATATTCCTTTAAAAATGTTAACTAGATAATTCTAACATTTGTCTGAACTTGGTGAGCTTGATCATCTTTGTTTTAGCAAAGAGGAATCAAGGCAGAAAAGTCTGGTGAACTTGCCCAAAGAGGCAAGGAACACGGGAATTTTGTATCAGCTAGGATCAGACTCTAGAAGTTACCCAGTCTCACCTCCCTGCTCTCAGAAATAACTGCCTCTTAAATGTGGTAAGATCACAAATTAAGCTACAAGTGTCTGAGTTAAATAAGGTTAGATGAGTTAGATCATGCCTAGATGTGTCCACCCTAACAATACAGTGAGTTACTCTCAGCATTCATAACCTCATTTGAGTAAGAGCTACAGGTCAGAGCATCTCTTTTCAGCTCGTGGAACTGGTGGGAGGAACAGGCCTTTATACTGTCGAGTTGCAAGAGAAAGTAGGCAGAATAGTCTTAGGCTGTTTTTCCCTGCTAAGTCACACCTGAGTATAACTGCAGTGCAGCCTCATTAGCAGATATACTGTCTCCTTCCACAAACTCATCACATTCTTTACTTCTCAAAATCCCAGTTTCTATTAAAATGCCTCTACATAAAGACAATCGAGGCAGCAGATTTAAATAGCTCAGACCTCTCTTTTTTTTGCAGAATATACTTTTTTTTTCCCCCCTCAATTATTGTTACTTATTGTTTATGTTCAAGAAAACTTGTTAGGCCAATGCTGATGCCACTCACAGCCAAATAATAAAGCAGCAGGTGTGCCAGCATAGCACTTGATGGCACAGGTGCTTAGAGACATACCTAAGGCAGCTTGAACTCTCCAAAAATTCTTTCTTGTTTTTCAAACAAAAAAACTACTAAAGAATGTGCACTGAAAAACAGGAAGAAGCTTTGATGATTTGAAGACATTTTTACATTTTTTAATGGGAGAAATCAGACTTAGAATCTTGGCGATATTTTGGACATTCTTGATCAGTTCTAGGGAGAGAGAAAATTGTCCAAGGCAATTTCCCTTTGCAACCACAGAGAGGCCACCATGTTTAAGAGCTGACTGCCCAGCACGCGTTATGCAGATAGGGTCATGGCGTATGGAGAAAACTGATGGTAAGATAAAAGGACTTTTGCTTAGTTTAATGCAACTGAGCAGCTGAAAAGCGTCACTTTCCCCTCTAGAGATTCAGGCATCAGATCACAGATGCCTTCTGGGGGTCTAAGGCACAATTTTGATACAGGCTGCACTTGGTTCAGACATCTAAGAAAATGGCTAAGTTGTGAGGAAGCGCTGGAAGACATTCTCCAGAGTACAGCCATGACAAGAAAGGTAAAATTGCTGCCTAAGGTGGGAGTGTTGACACAAGGATAATTAGCAGCTCAAGGGTTCTTGTGGAGAAAAAGCAACATGGAAACCACACAAAATCCTACAGAAAAAACACATCAAGGATGGCAGTTTGGCAGTGTCAGTGATCAGCCCACCCTTCCCTGCCTGGCCAGCAGTGACTCCTTGGGTGCTCCCAGTGGTGGTGAGCCCAGTAGTTTGTTCTACCCATGTATGGTGCATATTGACCAATAAATCAGAAGTTTTACTCCTTTAAGCTGTGAAATCCTTCTTGCATAGTCTTGGTACATGGCAAAAGCCATCCAAATGAACTGACCCAGAGAGGGAGGACTACAAAGTAAGGGAGAACTGTACAGTAGGGGCAGCACCTCCTCCTGTAGCATCCTTGAGAGACACGGCTCTAAGAGCTAGAGGAGTTGGAAACAGCACAAAAACAGCTTCTGGATTTACATTCCTCCTTTACAGCAAATTACTGGAAAAGGTGAGTTTCCATGTCTCCTTGTAGCCTTGTCATATCCAGCCAGCAAAGGGTGTGAGCTAATTGTTAAATTCAGTTCAACAAGTTCCTCATTAAGGGGAAATTACTTGAGTTTGAAATATGCTAATTTTCCAATCAGGTTGAGTGTTTGCACTTGTGATTTGGAAAATAATTAACACATGGTATAACATCAAAACCAAGGTAAAGGATAATGGTAGAAGGACTAATTTCCTTGGTATGAAAATGGTGTGCTTGGTTTCCCCAGAGGCCTGTTACTATCCTTTCAGTATAGGTATCTACTACATAAAGTGTTCTATTATTTATTTAGCTCAATTCTCTAGAGACTTGTACATTTTAATGTTAATTTTGAAAGTCAAACCATTTTTTTCAGGGCCAGGGGTATTTTTTTGTTTGTTTTATTTTGAAGGGAGCTATTTTTTATTTCTCCTTCTCCTGTCAATACAGGCTTTTCCAGAATTACTAGCTTCTATTATCTCTAAAAAAAGATCATAAACTGTCATTTCAGACTATGGCTTTAGTGTGAGTTCTGCAAAGTTTGAACACGTGTTCCCTGGAGAACCATGTTCTGAGCCTTAAAAGCATTCCTGGAATGTGAATGCACTGTGGCATTTAGAAAGAAAGGATGTTCAGGTGGGACCATTAATTGAGAGAGCAGATTTGTAGGTGGGAGAAATAAATGTAGTTGCAAAATACAAACTGAGTTTCTACCTTAAAGTTTCAGCTGCTGATACAACCCACATCATCACCACTTCGATGTATGACAATATGAGCTAGCATAACCAGAGACTGTTTATGGTAAATGATGCTACCCTTGTAGCTCAGAGCCTTGTGCTAGTACCACTGGGTGCATTGGTTACCTCTCACCACAAAGCTTGCAAGGGAGAGGAGGGATTTGATCGCCCGTGGCCAAGTCAGCTCCACCCCAGCGTGTCGTTAGTCCTGCCGGTGCCAGTACGCTGCAGCCTGTGGACAAGAAGGGTGTGACAGGACACCTGCAAACAAGAGCCCATACCCTGTGTGCAGGCAGCCTGCTGCAGAGCACAGGTATATTAACCATACTAACCCCTAGCCTACAAGTAGTCTGGTTTTGGCTACAGCTGCAGTGACCCAGAGCACAGTATGTGAGCTCTGCTTGCTCACTACTAGCACATGGTGCTTCTCATTGCCTTTAACCCCCTAAAACCTCTCACAAAAAAAGCAAGCCAGGGTAGGGTGGCTTTAAGTGGCATCTGATCTACCAATGCTTTGTGGTGTCAACCAGCATCCTTAAAGAGGAAATGCTGCCCCGCAAAGCGTGGGGAGGGAAATGTGGCCTGAGAACAGCTCTTTCTGTACAGCCCTGCCTTCTTTCACATCTGCAGATATCTATGGCAACAGTTTTCTCTGAGATACCAGCTGTGTTTCAGGTGTATGTGACTCAGCACACGGGAATGCTGTTACTGGATTAATCTCTCTGACTTAGGTACCCTGCTTTGAACACTTCCAGTATGTTAATTGTTTGGAGCTTTTTCTTCTTAGTGCATTTTTGGGTGGCTGTAAATAGAGCTTGGGTTTCTTCCTTCACAGAAGCAGCATTTGTGAGTTGTGTGCACGTCTGTCAAGTAGCATTCACACTACTGGAAATGCTCCACACAGGCGGTACACATTTGCATTTTCATGCAAGCTGACCATGACTCCCTTTCTCAGTTAGTTTTACTTTTTATAGTTTCTTTGCTTATGAATTACTGTCTCTTCTGCAATTGTGGACTGCAGTTCTCATTTCCATTTTTTTTCTGTTGCTCTGTTTCTATTCACCTGCCTACTTTTGTTAATGACATCAGCTGCTGCTGTTTCTGTGCTTCAGTAGAAATTGTTCACATCTGAATCGGTTGCTTTGGTTAGAGGCAGTATTTTGTATGTCAGATCCCCAGAGCATCTCACCTTCTCTCTTTTGTATGGAACATCCCCCCTGCCACTGCTCATATGTAATGTGAAAAAGAGCATGAGCAAGTGAGCCTGAGGGGCTAATACATTAAAATTCATGTTTTTGATTAGAGATGCGTCTTTATGTTTCTGAATCTATGTATTATCCCTATGTGCACTATCTTTTACTTCCAAAGAGGATCAAGCTCTGGTCAAGTAACTCTTTTTTTATGAGGAAAACATTGGCCACTTCACTCTGGTTCTTACTGAGCAGCTATTGTGTTACAAATGACACACCTGGTTACTCAGAGATAAAGTTTACTGCAGTGCCATCTGCCTTGAGAGCTGGTGAGGAACCCACATTGCTGGAGCAAGGAAGAACAAAGCTGCTATTAGGTCATCTGTCAGACCCAGTCCTGGCTGTCGTCTGCCTGTGGATAATGTCAAGGAGGTAAAGCTCAACCAGCTCCCTCTGCTTCGTTCTTCCTCTCTTACCCTTTTGCTACAGGCTGCTTTATACTGGGCAGCCTTGTCTTTCATGCTCTCACCTCCCTTTGAAATTCTCTTCTTTGAGGCCTGAAGGTCTTCAATGTCCTTCAGCCCTGAGTTTCAAAATAGCCAGGATGCCTCCAAGACACATGTGACAGGACAATAACAGTCTGCTGTTTAAATCCTGTTCACATGCCTGGTTCTTCTCTTTTTGCCTTGCCCGGGCTTCTGCTTTTGGTGAACTGCTCATGGGCTCCGACCCGAAAACTGTCTGGGGAAAGGGTTCTCCAGCATTGCAACGGGAGTTACATGGCAAAATCCTCTGGTGAGCCGCTATCTTCCTAGCTGGTGCTTTGCTGTCCGCTGAGGACCTAAGGCAGCTCTGAGCCCTCAGGTGGCTGACTGCGAGGTTACGATCGGTATTTGTTGTCCGTATAGTTACACATCAGAAAATCAACCAGCTTCTGGAAGCTAAGATTAGTCTCTTAAAAATTGTAATGAGTCAAATGCTAGTTGGTCTCTTAACAGCCATTTGTGGATGTCAATTGTAAGTTACTTTGCTACCAAACGGTACTAAAAAAAAAAAGTTAAAAAAGGATTAACTTTTGGTGATTCTCCCAATGTGTGCACACACACAAATGGACAAACTTCCATTCTGTAAATTCCCTATTTTTAGCCATTTAGACAGATCTAACTGAGTTGCATGCAAAGCTAGTATCAATGCTGTATGAAGAAAAACCTATGTACACTAGGCTGAGAGTGCCAAAGGAAGATTTTGGGGGAGTTGTTTATAGACAATCCAACATAAAAGCTATTTGGCTATAATTTTCACAACAATATTTCCAAATCGCCATCAGGGCCATCAAGCCATTCTCTCCTTGTGGTGTAAATTGACCCGTGGCTAAGTGTTGGCCCAGCACACCGCGTCCCTTGGCTGGCGCGTGCTTCGCTCAGTTCCTCCGGCCCCAGAGCGCGCGCTGCAGTTTGCCCGTCCGCCTGCAAGCGAGCAACCCGTGGCAGCACGAGAAACCGGCTTCCAAGCAAGCGCTGCCCCTGCCCTGCAGTGCCCTCGACTTGAGTAAAACTGCCTTAGCAGATCCCTGCAAGGGAACTAACTTCGTTCTTCTTCCTGTAATGATTTTAATAGGATTTTGAATTCCTTTTGTGATTTTAAACAGAAGACAACGCTGGTATCATTCCTACGCCCCCATCAACACCTTTAGCCTCCCTCAAGAAAAGTAATGCTGACAAATTGAGGGAGATTAAAAGGATTTAATTTGGATTTATCTTCCTTAATTTTCTAATCTTAAAACCACTCTTTGAATGGCTCTGTTTGAGGAAGCAATCTGAATCCTTTATGAGTTTAATAGGATTTAGCTAAGATTACTGACCTTGTTCCATCCTCAGCCTGGACTTCCACTGATAGTCTAAACAGATTTCCATGACACTAAGCAAATTCCTCTCTGTAAACAGTTGTAGCTGCCTGAGACAGGATTTGCTGCTGATGCTTTCTCTCCATGCTGGTATGCAGTGTCCTCTTAAGGAGAGGTGAGAAAACTGTCACTTAAATTACTTACTTCTTTTAGTATTTTTATTTTCTTCTGTCAGTATTCTTCTGCCACTTGAAGCTGGGTGTGAAATCTGCAGTGAGACACAATTAGTAGAGCTTGACCTACCACCTTTCCCATATACACATGGTAAAGTCCCGGCGCTCAGGGAAAGCTGCAGGCTGACTGTCCAGCAATGTGCAACAGCTGTTCCCAACCCTCAGCCACCGGAGGGATTTTCTCTCTTTTCCAACTATTGGTAATAGTTGAAATTGCAAGCATGTGCAGGTGCATCTCCCCCTGCATCTCTTTCCAGTTGTTCTGTGTTACAGGCTTTGTGTTCTACACTGTCCTTCTTTCCTTTTTTTTTTTTTTTT
>VXAA01005999.1:254422-266543 GCA_013399115.1 Anseranas semipalmata
TTTAACAGAGAAATGATACCCTTTTAGTTTTTAAGAAAAGCTAAAGGACACATTATGCCAGATGCGGCATAAAACTAAATTTTGAAAGCAATTCTCAGAAAAGAACATTTTTTTCAATGAGAAATATTTTAAAGCATCTGCAATGATGCTTTCAGTGAGCAAAATACCTCATTGTTTTCCCCAATATGTAACATCCATGCTATTTTCATTGCACGTGCCCACAAGCAAAGGCTGTTTGGTTGAGCCTTCAGTTTCTATACACCAGTAAGAGGTAAAAAATAAGTTAACCCGACCACTTTTGCAAGTAATGTGTTTGGCGTTCAGGCTTGCTGTGAGAAGTGGCTGTCAGGGCACGAGCGAGCCGCCCGGGGAGGACAGCCGCTCGCTGGGGGTCGCGGCTCTGGTTCCTTGGCAGCCTGGGCCGGGGAGGTTCTAGCAGGCCGCCGGCAGAGAGGCTGGAGTTTGCATTTGTGCCATGACAGGAAATGCATTTCACACTTATTTAGCTTGTTTTTATTCTACTGTGGCTTTAGGACCATAACTCGTGAACAAACTTCAGCTATTTTCAGTTGTTCTCCCCACGAGGCCAAAATCGCTCTAGCTGAGGTAACTCACCAGCCAGCTTAGGAAGGAAAAACAAACTCCCCAAAGAATGAAATGGGATCAAATAATTCCCGCTTCGTCCCCCTTCTTGGCCAAGGCAGGGAGTGGAGGCCCGGGCATGGCAGGAGGAGTGGTACAGGCCACGAGGCGTGCTGCGGCAGCTCGCCGCGCCCTCACCCAGGGTCGGGGCCTGTTCGTTGCCGAGCCACCCGGCGTTTCCTCGGTTACTGCACTGGAAAAATGTGAATAAAACCATGCGATGTGTGGCAGTTTCAGTTGTTGGTGCTCAGATCCTGTCGTGTTAGTCAGGTGGGGACCGGACTTCCTCCATTGTACAGGACACCACTGTGTCGCAAAAGCCACAAAGGCAGTGAAGTTACTGCGATCGCAGCTTTGGCTCTGACCTTCAGCCTTGCCAGCGCAAGACCCCTTACGGGTCCTGAAGCTATATATAAATATAATTCTTGAACCCTGCCCTCCAAGGAGAGGCACAGGTACTTGAAGCTTGGGCTGGTTCTCCACCATGGGCCAAAGCCCACCCCGGCCTAGCACAAAGCAAACAACTCCTCAGGGATGCATTTTTACTGCCAGTCAGACAGGGTATATCTACACTACTGTTTTAAATTGGGTTAGCATTTGTGAAGCAGATCTCTCGATCACGTTTCTAATGACGCTTTGGGCTGCACCGTGGGCCTCATCTCTGAGCTCTCCAGAGGGATGCCCTTTGGGTGCAGCTCACGGGGAGTCGTGCTCCAGGAGTGCACCTAGTGCTCCTCAGCTGCCAGCAGGCTTTCAGTCCGTGGGACCAGCCCCGAGCTAGGCCAAAATGTGAATAATGGAGATATCAAGACTTCAAAACTGCATTGTACAGATTCATTCCTGTTGTGCCACGCTACTTGCCAAATGTCTGTGGAGTCACTGCTCCTGGGGCTTAATGTGAAATTTCTCCCACTCTTTGTTTTCTCCAGTAGCAGTCCTTAAATCTGTCCCTCACTGATCTCCATACAGTATGTTATTTCTTTCAGATGAAAGCTTTTTGAGCGTTTTGCCACCAATCAGTGAGAACACGCCCACTGTGTGGTATTTTGTTTCCCTCCCTTCTCTTTGCCCCTATAAGAAGTACTTGTCATGACTGTCCCAGGGATTTGTTCTACTGCAGTGTTGATGGATGTGATACCAGAAGCAGGAAAAATTCTTTCACTGCATACAGAGAAGTAACACAACCCGTTACCCTGCCACCTAGTCTTTGGTGCCCAGGGGTTGAAGCATTTTAAAGCCATGCTATAATTTGCTATCTAAGAGGATTCAGTCATATCGAGTAACTGTTTTCAGCCTTGCTGTTTTTCACCTTATCGTTCATGTCTGGAATAGGATGTATGAAAATCCAGGCTCATGTGCCCTCTAGTGAGAGCCTGTTCCTTCCTAAACGCTTGGTTAAAGAGGCACTGTCAGAAATTATTTAGTGTCCTAGTTTGTTCTTCCTTCCTTTAAAGATGGCCAGAGAGAGCCTGCAGATACCACTTACTAGTGGAAAAAAATGCTTCACCGCTTCACAGCAACCCCTTCTGATAGTAAACAGCATCAGTACCATGCTGTGCTGCAGTCATTTTGTGCATCTCCATTTTAGCTGGTGTTATTTAGACCTTGAAGCGTGGCAAGAAGAAATGAAGCAGGGGCGGACAGAGAAGGGGAGGAGAGCCAGGACTAGCACTCATACTGCCAACCTTTTCTCAAAGGGTCGTTTTTTCTGTTTGGGCACTTTGTATTATGCCAAAAGGCTGCAACTTTTAAAAACATGGCAACTATTTGTTGGTTAATGCGTACAGTACATAGGTATGACTAACAGGCTACTCAGCTAAGTATTGATGATGCTCACCACCCTGGCAAGATGCCTCATGCATCTTCGCTGGGCCGGCACTTGTTGGTCAGGAGTGGAAGTTCTCGTTTCCGTGGCTCTTTGGATGAGGTTGTGGTCCCTCACCTAACCGAGTTGCTGTCTGCTGAGTCTCTGCCTTTTTTCTTCATGTTGCATCTTTTTTTTAACTTTTTTTTTTTCCACAGTATTTTTCCTTTTGAATCCCTAACCTGCTAGCTATTACTGTCTCTAAAATTTCACTTCTGCCTCCATACTTAATTTCACATGGCTTTAGTTTACACTCTTTCTTGCAGCCGGACAACAACTTTGCAAGCAAAACTCAGCCAGTTTTTAATAGCTGTCCACAGCAAAAACAAACCTTGGGTCATGGACAGCTGAACATGCAGGCTGCAGTTGGGCGTTTGAAAGTTAGATGCATATTCCCATCAGAATAAAGCTAAAGACATAATATCACTCTCTGTTGTGACACCTAGACTGATCGTTAACATTCTTTAATTATGATTAGGGCAGGTTAGACTACTAGCCTGTCAGATATTTTGGTACTGTCATGAAGAAGTTCAGGCTAGACAGCTCATAACAACACCAGCAGCAGAGTTCCTGAACCAACTATTGATTATAATGCAGAAAGCCTTTTAGATCGATGTACTGATTTTGATTTCTGAAAAAATCTTCTAGTGATAGGAAATTTCCCACAGTATTAGGTAGTGGTTGCTTTAACAACTCAAGAAGGACCAAGTGTACCTGAACGTTTTCAGCAAGATGTGGTTTTGAAATAGGCTGTAACAGATCTCAGTGTGAAATTTTGTGGTGGATTCTTTAGTAGAGAACAAAGAGAAGATTAGAATCCACCTTTTGAAAGTTCAGACATGTTGAAAAAAAGACCAAGGTTTTTGGATAGCAGAGCAGAACCCCCCCCCCCCCCCCCCAGGCATCTGACAAGTAAAGGAACCACTTACTTATCAGAAGCCATACATACAGAGGATGAAGGATGTGATCTTGGTGGGGCAGCTGGAAACAACCGCTTTGATTTGCCAGTTAATCAGAATGTACTGCAGAGAAATCAATATGAGGATAATCTCATTTGCTACTTATTTCTGGCTCGTATTTTTCACAGGCTTTGAAATGTGCATTTCATCAGTCATCTACTCTGGAGAGGAACGGTATGATTTTCAGCACTTCTGCTATTTTTGCCTGCAAAATATTCAAAATTGTTTCTGCAGAAGCTTTGGGCAGCAGTGGGGGACATTTATTGAAAGAAATTTGGAACAATGGATCGCTAGTGGTTAAAATAAAAATGGAAATTACATTCTGGATGCAGGAGGTAAATGAGTATTGCATTTACAATACTTCGTCATTTTGCATGTCTGAACTATCCCTGAGTAGCTGCATTTTGGAAATTCTGAAAGCTGGTTGTCTTTTGAAACCTATGGAAAATGTAGATTCAAGCTCCTGATTTTATGCTAATGTAAATAGGTGAAGGAGAATACCAGTTTGTTGAAACAAGGATATTAGCATGTGAATGGGGAGTTTTGGGCTTCTCCCTGTTGAAAAGGCAGCTTTCAAAATAGAGACTGGGATTTAAATCACACTGTGATTTTTCTCTTTTCATATCCCTAGATCATGTTACTTGTAGTGCAGTAACAGCTGTTGAGCCTGCACCCCACTGGGCTACAGGTTCTGTAATTTTAATTAATAGCAATAATCTACAGATCTAATGATCAGTGAAAGAGCCTGTTTTCTCTCCCCCTTCCTAATTGTTCTTTTGGATCTCAGTTTCATTTTTCAGCACTGATAGTTATAAAAATACTTACAAAGTAAGAATTCGAGTGGGAGACCAGCCTAGACTGCCTCCTTCCTCTCGTCAAAGCCTTTTGAAGGACTGCATTGTCAGCCTCGCCAGAGAGGCTGGCGTTTGATGGGGATGTATTCCTCAGGAGCAAAGCGAGCTGGCAGCAGCACGTTGCTGAGTAAGCCCAGTTGCAATGACACAGGGGAATTAGTGCCTACTGAAGGGAGAAGACCCATGAAGGGAGTTTCAGGAATGTTTCCAGCACAAGCAGGTATCCACGTGTCTAAATACACACAGGTCAAACCACCTAGTCGCATACTGTAATATGTCAAGCCACCTGCAGCACGCACTGTGACTTTCTTTGCTCACATGGGGTAAAAGATCAGGAATATCTGCTGTGAATGTAACTGTATAATGAAAGCGAGCTTTCGCCTTCCGAGTTCCTCCTCTCCCTCACCTCCATTCCTGTGAATTAGCCATGGAAACCTGCCCTGCGTTTAAAACACCTGTTTGCATTTGTGCTGTGGTGTGTGTGTTTGCTTCCCTTCATTGCATTTTATTTGCCTTTGATTAATGATTAAAACAAAACCATTGTGGCTATTTTTTAAGTGCCTCCTTCAGCAGAGAGGAGAACTTGCAGTAAGCCTGCTCTGGTGGCACGACTCCTGCTGCCTCTGCCAGCACTGGGCCGGGTCACCGGGATGTACCGGGCATGGCCCCTCTCCAGGGCCTGCAAACACATGGCAGGCCCCACTGGGGCCACTTTTGTCTGCAAATCCATTCACATTATTTTGAAAACAAGATTTTGTTTGACAGTAGGATGGAGATTTTTCACTCGTAGTCTTCTGACTTGTTGAGGGTAATTATGGCAGGCTCTGCTCTTAATGATGTAGAACTATTCTGAGCTCCACAGCAACAGGATGCTCCGACTTCAATATCAGGGAGCAGTGGCTAAAATCCACTTCTGCTGCACTGCCAGTTGGAAAAGTGGCAGGAGGTGCAGTTAGATTATGCTGCTTCAAAGGTTATAAAGCTCTTCCTCCTGGCAATGCCAATATTTGCCTTTCTGACTAAATGACTGACTTTTTGATGCAATAGCTGCTTTGCTCCTAGCAGGAAAAGTAAGTTGCTCAATAAAACAAGTGTTTACAGTCATAAGATTACAAAGGTTGTTTGTCTTCATATGTTTTTTGAATGGATGGGAAGTGTACTTGTTTTGATTGCCCTACTGGTCAATAAAAGTTCTCTAATCAGTTCAGTGAAAACCTTGATTGGTACAAACCTGCTGTTGTTGCTTCTTTGTAACGAGATGTAGCGTCTCCCCAAAGGATTTTTTATAAGACATCTATAATCTTCTCAAGAGAAGGCACTTTAAGTGGTAACTGGTGGGAAAGAACATGCCATTTTTCAGTTCAATTTGCTTTGACCTTTGTCTGAAGGCAGGAACTGGTGTCACAGTCCTACATCTGCTTTACAAGTTGCTTGATTTAAATGAGCTCCCACCTGACGTTTGAATCAGAGAATCAGAAAGCTGCTGCCTCACTTGCAGTCGGGCTGTGCTTAAAGATGAGATGCTGTAATATGGCTGAACTAACCTCATGCTGGAAGGAGCGGCTCTACTATTACCCTGGAGAGGACCTGTAAACTTTTCTCTTCTCTGGTCTGGTGGGGAGCGGGGACGTGGGAGCAGTTCTCTGCTTCTGCAGATTGAACTCCCTAGGCCGGCACACCTCGGGCTCGTGCCCGCAGCAGGGCACGGAGCAGCCCGGGGATGTGGGAAAGCCGCCTGCTGCGGTGCGGGTGCTTGTGCCACGGCGCAGGCGTGATACAGCTACAGGTGCTGGCTGTACGCTTAGACCAAGAGGATCAAAATTAGATGGAATTGCAAAGTCCAGCCTTTTGTCAGCAGCACTCCGTGGCAACTCTATACTGGCTTATCCAGAGCTGTGAACCAATGAGTGCCCTTTGATTCTGAAGCCTGAGCATTAGCAAGCCCGCTGGGTAACTTCAGCTGGGGCCAGGTTGGAGATTCTTCCTCAGAGCTGTCTCAGCTTCTTACCTTCCTTGAAACTGCTTACCAAGCGATGTCTAAACCATTCTCCTGTATCGTGAATATTGTTCTTAGGAGCTGCTTTTGATCTGCTCAGTGTGGCAAGGCAGAATATGGTGCTGTATTGAGCTAGCCATTTTTAATGCACTCTTCTCCCACATCCTGCAGTCATACATGCTTATACTGATGTGCCTCACATTTGTCTCTCCATGAACCTGCATCAAATCATAAAGATGAAATAGAATGTATATATATATATATATATTAAAAAAAAAAAAGCCTCTGTGTATCAGTATATATGTTCAGGAGACCTTTTGTCAAAACATTTTAATAAAAAGTGTCAAAAATCAAGATGCTGAAAGAAATACATGTATTTTAAACATATTCCTTGGTGGGAGAATGAGTTGAGACAACAAATAAATATGGGAACATTTCAAAAATTTCTCTGAATGCTAATGTTGAGTAACAATAGATAAGAAAATAAACTTCATAATTCCTGTTCTATAATCACAGAATCACAGGATGGCTGAGGCTGGAAGGGACCTCTGGAGGTCACCTGCTCCAAGCCCCTGCCCAAGCAGGGACACCCAGAGCAGGCTGCCCAGGCCCATGTCCAGGCAGCTTTTGAAGATCTCCAAGGAGGAGACCCCACCACCTCTCTGGGCAGCCTGTGCCAGTGCTCCATCACCAGCACAGCACAGAAGTGCTGCCTGGTGTTCAGAGGGAGCCTCCTGTGTTCCAGTTGGTGCCCATTGCCTCTTGTCCTGGCACTGGGCACCACTGGAAAGAGCCTGGCTCCACCATCTTTGTACCTTCCTTTCAGGTATCTATAGACATGGATGAGATCCCCCTGAGCCTCCTCTTCTCCAGGCTGAACAGACCCAGCCCTCTCAGCCCCTCCTCACAGGAGAGGTGATACAGTCCCTTCATCACCTTTGTGGCCCTTCATTGGACTCTCCCCAGTATGTCCAGGTCTCTCTTGTACTGGGGAGCCCAGAACTGGACGCAGCACTCCAGGTGAGGCCTCACCAATGCTGAGTAGGGGGGATCAGCTCCCTCCACCTGCTGGCAATGCTGGCAATAATCATAACAATTGACATTTTTCATTTATTTTCACAAAGTTATTTAGAAGGATGATACTAAATGATTTTTTTGGAAGGAAAACATTTGATATTTAATTTTTCTGATAACTTAGTGAACTTAAACCTGCAAGATCAGAATTGCCAGCCATGACACTCATGTATAATAATAATGTATTATGTATATTATGTACATATGTGTTATATATATTATGTATAACGTATAAATAATAAAATGTGATTTGGAAGGGAGATTTAGTCTGGATGAAGAAGGACAGGAAAGTACCTTAGAAATGGTGTGCATCGCCTACTGTTTCTAAAGTCAGAATCTAATACCCTGGTGACCGTCACTGCAGCACATCTAAAACATTTCGCCCACACAGTAGTCATGTAATCAGTTTGTGTCACTTGTAACGTTTCTGTGAGAAGGAAAGGGGCTTTTATTTTGGAGGAAAAATATTCAATGTTCTTATGACATTAATTTTCCAGCTGTCACTGAATAGCAATGAAAATATTTTTCATGTAAAAAATGCAAACTACAATAAAATAATCAAAGTCTGATCTTAACAGGTGAAAAATTATATAATAGGTATAAGTATGACAAACAAGATGGTAAATATCATTCCATTATAAACAACGAGCGAGGAGACAAAAGCAAAACACCTAAAAAATGCAGCCTTGCACCTACTGTTGTTACCCTTTCCTTGACTAAGCCTGGCTCAGAAAGGTTATTTTTCATGTTACCAGAATTGGAATCCAACTTTCCCTTGACACATAATTAAAGGATAGTGAGGAATGACACCAGTCCCCCTGTCTTCCTCTCAGAGTGTTGTGAAAGTATCAAGCAAAGGACAATTTCTTAGAGCAACTCACTCAGTGCTGCTTTACCTATTCCCAGGTGGTTTTTCATCCCCAGGCTACTCTGCCACTTTCTGCTGAGAAGTCCAGCTCACATTTGACACAGTATCTTATCTGGAAACATGAGATTTACTAGTTGTGCTCTTCCAAGGGTTACAGCTCTAGTATAAATAAGACACAGTCCTTTTGAGCTACAGGTTATAGATATCTAGGCCTGCTTGTCGTAAGTGCACCCGATGAACATTTTTTCCCCTTTCTGCTGACTTAGAAAAGCCATGTTGTATTTGTATCACACTCATTACACATGTGTAACACCAAACTACTAGAAGTCAATACTGGTGAAGTGGTTAAGGGCTGTTGAAAGTCTAATGAGCAGATCTGAAAAAGCTTCTAAAGGCAAACATTCAGCAACCTTAATAACAGAAAATGGCCTCTGCTCTTCATTTTGATTTTCAATGTGCCCGAAGCTCAGCAGAAAAGAAAAGCATTAAAACTACATAGATGTGAAAATGTTGTTAGTGATTTGAGTGTGAGAACCTCATGTTTTGTATTTGGTTGCTTAATGAAGTGTAAATATGAACTTGGACCATCAGTGTTTCTGTTCTTATCCATACCCGTATCTAATCTTTCAAAGCTAATCCATCCTACAACAAACGTGGAGACCTGTGTTATGGTGCAATGTGGAGAAAGTAAGACTTTCATGTAGTCAGGTTTCTGTGCAGGATCCATTTCTCACCTAAATAATGGCATTTTATCACTCCTGTTATCTCAAAGCAAACATCGACCAGCAAGCACTGAAACAGAAGTTTTCTCCCTACCCTTGAAACTCTCAGGCTATGCTTCCCTACCGATCATCAGAATAGCTTGCAAAACAAGCTGCATAATATGCTTAGTAGGTAGAACAGTTAATATATACATATATTTGTTCATTTCTCTTGTTAAATTATAGTATTTTTCAGTCATCTTCTTCAAGGAAACTCTGCACAGAGACCCAAGCAATCTGCCAAGTGATACTCCTGGAAAAGCCATCAGCTGCTGACAGCGGGCCTTCAGGCCTGAATTGAGGCCTGCTCCTTTTACCAAGATCAGATGCATGGATATGACAGATGAACGTGTTGTTATTTTCTTCTTCCTTGGGCTGGGTATATAAAGATGAATAACAATGTAGTGGGATTCTTAATTGGGATAGGTCTTGGGTCCCACTACAGGTATTGATCTGAGCAGCCACACTGACATCCAAGTGTGACTCCCCTCTGTCAAGAGGGAGTGGAAACGGGCGTTACGGTGCGTGGGCAGCTGTACAATGTATACAAGAAAAGCTTCTCTCTAACCAAAAACTGTTGTGCTGTTGTAAACCCAACAAAGGTTTCTTGTGTTAGTGAGGAGACGCAATCTTCCTTTAATGGTTCTTTTCTTTCTCCTTGCAGAACTTTGTCTGCTGGAAGTTATGTTTAGGGCTAATTTCTAAAGTCACTGTAAATAGACACAACCATTGTGTTTTCCTATTTTCTCATCTGGACTAGTCTACAAGCTACAGTTCAGAAACCACTACAGAAAATCAAACAAAACTTATCTTGCTGTTTACTCTACAGTGAAGAGGAACTCCAGAATCTGGCAAAAAGCAGTATCGGCAAAAGGTGCAAAAGTATATTTGAAGTTCAGGATGTCACAAAAAGGTTAAAGATAACATTTAACTTGTGTTATGTAAGCCAGTTCAGTTTCTTTACTGTGCACTCGCACTATAATAAATAAGCAGAATACATATATGAAAACAGGAACAATATAAGCTTATCAGTTGAATAAGTGCAGAAAAGTGTTTTTCACAGAGAAACTGAAGAAACTACAATCATTAGTTTAAACTTTCCATGGGCTCAAGTTAGATAAAAAACAAAACAAAACAAAAAAAAACCAACCAATTCATGTGTAAATGTATAGAATGAAAAAGCCTGATGAACACTAAGAACCGCAGGTTAATAAAACATAGCAGGTCAGACAAACCTGATACTTAAAATCACTCTAATTGCATGTTTGTTATATAGAAGCATTCTGGTGGAAGTAATGCTTATTGATTTCAGAAAAGCACTTGATACGATACTGAATTATAAAACTTTTAGCATTTGGTGCATGAAATATAGGGAGATATCATAATGTGAAAAGGAGACTGATCGATATGGAGGAACAAAGTGTTATATCGCTGCATCCTCAGTGAGCAGAGCTGCTGCTGGAACAGAGACTCTTCTCTCATCCCACAACTGCCAAGATCTGGGAGAAGGGGTGATCAGAAAATGTTTTTCTTTCCCTAAAATTTTCTTTTTCTTTCTTTCTCTTTCTTTCTTTCTTTCTTTCTTTCTTTCTTTCTTTCTTTCTTTCTTTCTTTCTTTCTTTCTTTCTTTCTTTCTTTCTTTCTTTCTTTCTTTTCTTTCTTTCTTTCTTTCTTTCTTTCTTAGAGAAAAAGAGCTGACAATTCATTACAAAGGTATTTAGATTTAGAATTTTATATTAATTTGTTTGTCTCTTGGCACAGAGCTACCTCTGGAAAGCTCAGCTCAGGAACAGGACTTATACTCTGGAAGATTTTTAAGATTCAGAAAGTTCCACTGTGACAAGCAGAGCAGCTCTTCTTCCCAGTTGTTTTTGGAGCTGAACTTCCATACTATTTTGTTTAAAGAGTCCCATGAAAGGGGTGGATTCTCAAACAAGAATGTTTTAATGTTTCTATAAAAACTGTGGTGTTTCCTGGCTTCTTTAGTTCTCACCTCATGGATTGCAGTGAAACCAAAAAGCCCCACTTTCAGGACAGTCCATATGGCAGCACTGTGGAGGCTGGGGCATGAAAAACTTGGGAAACATGCTTTTCCAGTCCTCCAGAAGCCTACTTGATAGGGTGTCAAGCAGTGGGAGTACCAGCATAGATGGGAACAACTTCTGGTGAGATTATGGCAATTTTCAGACAAAACTGAGTTTCTTCTGAAAAACTGAGTGTGTGGAAAACAAACGTTCTATGGAAAATGAATGAAAAGTGAATTGCTCTCTAGCTGAGAACATTCAGAGCCAAGGCAACTCAAATCTACTCTCCTAAATTACAGATTTTACTACATCTATCTGAGGATACAAGAACTTCTGCTGCTGCTGAGCATGGTAAATTCCATGAGCAAGATCTAGCTCCTTTTCATTTTTTTCCTTGCAAGGCTCCTGTAGGCTTCAATTTCTGTAAACAGAAAGACACTGAGGTGACTTTCCCCAATGGTAAGGTAATCCAGGGTATGGTTACATCAACTGAAACTGAAATAAATGTTTGATTTTCCCCTAGGAGATTCCCAAGCAAGGTGGTGAATGACTGCAAGGGAAGAAAAAAAAAAACACAAGAGAGAGAATTTCTTTTAGGGACACTGCCTTCCTTTAAATGCCAAACTAGTGCTGTCCTCCTCCTTGGAATAGGTTGACAATCCGATTTTAATGAATCTACGATATTAGTACAAAACCCAAAAGTGTATTTCTCATGTATATCTAGTGGCTCTTCCTCAGCTGGTGTTCTTGCAAGCTGTTTCTGGAAGAGAAGATTAAATATAAATCCTTGGTATAAGTGTGCTGGTTAGGTTCAGTTTTGCACAAGTTTTAGATTCATAGAATCATAGAATCACTTAGGTTGGAAAAGACCTCTAAGATCATCAAGTCCAACCATGAACCTAGCACTGCCAAGTCCTCCACTAAACCATGTCACTAAGCACCACATCTACACATCTTTTGAATACCTCCAGGGATTCAACAGCTGTGACTCAACAGCTTCCCTGGGCAGCCTGTTCCAATGCCTCACAACCCTTTCAGTGAAGAAGTTTTTCCTAACATCCAACCTAAACCTCCCCTGG
>VXAA01005999.1:266628-293489 GCA_013399115.1 Anseranas semipalmata
TGGACACACTCCAGCACCTCGATGTCCTTCCTGTGGTGAGGGGCCCAAAAGTGAACACAGGACTTGAGGTGCAGCCTCACCAGAGCCCAGTACAGGGGGACAATCACTTCCCTAGTCCTGCTGGCCACACTGTTCCTGATACAAGCCAGGATGCTGTTGGCCTTCTTGGCCACCTGAGCACACTGCTGGCTCATATTCAGCTGGCTATCAACCAATCCTCCCAGGTCCTTCTCTGCCAGGCAGCTTTCCAGCCACTCATCCCCCAGCCTGTAGCGCTGCTTGGGGTTGTTGTGCCCCAAGTGCAGGCCCCGGCACTTGGCCTTGTTGAACTTCATACAGTTGGCCTCAGCCCATCGGTCCAGCCTATCCAGATCCCTCTGTAGAGCCCTCCTACCCTCAAGCAGATCAACACTCCCACCCAACTTGGTGTCATCTGCAGACTTACTGAATGTGCACTCAATTCCCTCATCCAGATCATTGATAAAGATATTGAAGAGAACTGGCCCTAATACTGAGCCCTGGGGGACACCAGGGCTTTGCATGCAAGTTAGGATCTGGCTGTGTCAATTTTGAATGGTAAAAGTAGTGCCAAGACATACTGTTACGCAGAAGAGGTTGTTTTGGTATGGTTCTCTGCCACCTGGTCGTAGTTCTAACTCACTTGTTCCAATGGTTGCTCTTACGGCACAGGTAGAAGAAAATACTGTGGCAATGAGGATATGCCTCCTAGGCAGTTTCCAGATTAAAGCATTGTTCCTTTCTGACAACTGTCTGGTTAAAATGGGACTTTCCATCCCACTGATGTTTCTACCTGCCTGCTGGAAGAGCAAATCTCCTGCGACAGGACCGTCCCCCCGGCAGGGTTCAGGACTCTGCTCGCGCCATGTGGAACTGGTGGGGCACTTGGACAACTGCAATGCCTGGCTCCTGCTGGGCTCCCTGCCCTCTGTCCCCTAAAATGCATTTGAGAAAAGGGCAGATATCAGCTCTGATGGGGAAAGAGAGAAACACCCACGAAACAAAAGGAAAAAGCATGGCCAATGGTGTAGTGTTAGGTAAACTCATAAAGTGAGCTTTCCTCACTGACTGAGACAAGTAGTTAAACTCTTTTTATATGCATTTACTCTCAGCTATCTAGTGGCAAGTGTTTTCTCTCCTGCACCTCCTGAACAATTTCAAAAGAAAATCACCTATTTGTTTTTCCCCAGAGATGAAATTTTTATGGACTGTTAAAGAATAATGTAGCTCTATCTGTTAATATTGGACAAACAGGTGGTGTCATCTGACAGACAGCTGACATTGCCAGCACGGTGGCAGCCAGCCCTACTTACTCTAAAGCAAATGACTGAGGATAATTACATAATTAAGGGAGACATGGAGTTCATACTCTTAAAAAAAACTAATACTTCTGAGCCAACTAATTATAAATGCTTTCACAAGCATTTTTATTTACAAAGTATTCTTATTTACAAAGAGAATCACTAATTTTTTTAAATTCCAAACTCTTAGATTTGCTGAATATAATATTTTATAGTCCCTGATCTTTCTTTTGGTAAGATCCCTGAGCTTTGCTGGTTAGCTAACTAGGATGAGGAACACTAAATACAATAATGACAACCAGCTTTTTCTGGCAAAAAAACTTGGTAAAGAAACTTCGTTTTTTGGGGGGGGCAACAGACAAGAATGTTTAAAAAGGTAGACTATGACGGTGATAGAATCTAATACTGCTTGTGTGATCCCACATGTAATGAGTTTAAACTCATGCTTTCGAGTGCTACCTATCTTCTGACCATTACGGGCAGTAGCCCATCCAAACTTACCCATCTGAGTGCATAAATATTAGGAAGAGATAAAGTATTAAAAATGAAAACAAATCTTTTTTGAAGTTTAGGAAAGCCTCATCAAGAACCCTTATTCCCTTCTAACTCCATGTGTTCCCAATGTGGTTTACACAGTCCATTACCCTAATCTACCCTTGAAAGCACATAATGGCAGGTGGGAAAATACAGCACTCTTATTGAGAAAAATTAGTACTATGAACAGAAGTAATTTGTATGAAACATCACACTACTATACCAGTTTTTACTGTTCTGTGCTGTTTTTTCTGTCATTTTGTAAAATGTACTTTGGGACTGTAATTTGCTGTGTGAATTTCCCCCAAATAACTGTTATTGGTTACCGTTATTGTTAGTGTTTCCATTGTATTATACCCATTCTCAATGAGTGCTTCTGAACTTTAAGATACAGAGGTACAATAACTTCAATATAGCTTTTTTTTTTTTTTTTGGTTAAAAAAATACTATTAATTCCACAGAGACATTGTGTCTAGAAAACACTAATAACCACGTTTTCTTGGTGTACAGTTTAACATTCCTTTTCCCCTCCTCTGACACACATACAAAGAAGTTCATTATGCTGAATCCCCTGCAGCTACCGAGTATTCTGCAGCGAAGAAAAACAAGCTTTGTTAAAGAGATTATGGCTCCGATGTTTTAACAATCTGAAATGTTCATTGAGAATAAATCGTAACTGGACAAAACTTTAAAGGCAAAAACTTTGCTCCCTGAAAACAGAAGCACCTGTAATATAAAGGTCCTGAAAGAAGAAGATCTGAAAATGTAACAAAAATGTGACTTCTGAACTGCCTAGATGAAATTTTGTCACAAATTTCTATGGGAATAGGAGTAATTCTCTAACTGTAAACAAGCACTACGAAAACTCGAACTTGGGGGAGACCTTTCATTTCTAGTAACCGAATGTTCTGACTAGTAGTCATACAAGTGTTCCTTCTTCATCCCTGTGGCTCCACTGAATTCCTGTATCAAGACTACTCACGTACATAGACATTAAGCAGCAAAGGCTTCTCCGTGTACACTCTGCATTAGGGGAACTGAAAGCAGTGAACCACCGAACGCGGGCTGGTCTGTCTACATGCTCACCAGAGCCAGTGGGAACCCAACGGGGGGCTAAGCAGGGGCGGGGGTAAGCAGAGCAAAGAATCTCAGCAAGAGTATTTCTGGCCCTCTTCCCTTCCAGGACTAGTATGGAAGTGTTAGAGGACTACGGAAAACCAACCAGTAAGAGTTTAAGGGAAGGAGTCCTGGTGAAGCTGGCTCTGCTAGACGCCCATCTGACCGCTGTGCTCAGGTTTCTCAGGATTTCTCTGCACTGCCAGGCCTGGGGGCACTTCACAGAGCTGGGTATGTCGCCAGGCCACCTTCTGAGCGCGTGTTATGACAAGAAACTTTCTTCTACACAGAAAATACACGCGTGTGTTTGAGCTAGGAAATAAATTAGAAAATTAGGAGTAAGACAGAACTATCAAAAATGCAAAATAGTGAAATGGTTAAAGAAGCCTTTAAAGTTTTTTCTTTTTTTTCCAAAGAATAAAGATATCTTTGAAAATATTATCTTGAAAATTATTTTTGACCAATCATGATTTACGGTAAGATCCTACCCCTCTTCGTGAACATGGATATTGACTTCAGTGACGGTTCAGGAAACAAAGCTCCAAGTAAGACAATTCTAAGAGTTTATTTTGACAAACAATATGAATGTTTTAATAAATACCTATAGTGAAATATAAACTGCAATATCCTCATCTGAACGACGAGCTCTTGCTTCTCATGTCTGCTTAAAGCGTATTTGCACGGTTTCTATTACTTCCTTGATTTTCTAAAATTAGAGTATAGGCAAAAGCCAGTGGTATGAATGGCTTGTTATCAGTTCCGTATGAGTTTTCCTCTAGCTACTCCACTTCTTTCCACACAGTATGATATCTATTAAATCAAAGTTTAATTTCTAGTCATTATGTTACATCATTACTTTCTAAATGATCCTAGAGACTTCTGATTACCCTGATACGTTCTGCAAAGGATATTTCAATTTGAGCAGGGATGCAGGTGATTCTGGGAAGCAAAACAACAATCCAGTTGCCAAGTCAAATCTCTTTCCTCCCCTTCCAGTTCACTATAGTGTCTTGCATGGTCACCACTCAACTCTCAGTCATTTCACTACATGCGCAAATTTTCTTGAGGAGACAAAATCGTGAGCTTATAATTTACGTCCATTGATCCCAGTGACATTTCCCACTTAACAGGGTTTCTGCCACCAATTTCTCTTTGTTTAGGCAGATTACTTAAGAACTAGGCTTATGTGTATGCTTGTTGCTGTCTTCAATTGGTAAAACAATAATAGATTTATCTATGTGCATCTTATGTTCACTCAGTCAAATCTTGTGGTCTTCATATGTATGAGGTTAGGCAGAGTCGTTGGGTGAGTTTGTCAGTTGTATTTCTCTTGACAGTGTGTATGAAGAGTTTTCAGAGAATTCAATCTGTTGGTTATGTGATCGGATCCTCCAGTGTAGAGAGGAGCTGTTGAAAGTCCATTTGATGAGAGTAGCGCAGCTCTGCTCTCCAGTGACTTTGCCTGTATTTTCATTATGGTTTTCAGTCTGTGTCAGAACAGACAAAAGCAATTCCAATTTTTACATGGGCTTGTTAATGTAGGTTTTTTAAAAAATCCCAACAAAGCGATGCTGTAACATTGTTTATATTGCAAAAAATGTTTTGCATGTAGAAACACAACTCAGTAAGTAACTGTGGTCTTGCTATTTTTGAGGCAGAAGTGAAATCACACTAGGATTACTTGAAAATGTAAAAGGTATATATAACCACGTGGCTTAAATTTTGACAACGTATCATCCTTTGTAGCTGCTAATGTTCATGTTAATTTGAGGAAACATAATTCTGTCTGTAATGGAAAAAGATAATACTTGCTGCCACATAATTCTCCAACTCATTTCAAAGTTATGCTGTAGATAAATCGAAATCAAATCCTGAAGAGTACATAGCAAAAGTTTAAAAACACTTTTCGTCATCTGCCAAAAAAGCTTCAGAATTACAGGAGATGTTTCATTTTGTCAGCCTTGATTACATGGCATGTCTCTTCAAGACAGTTATTTCTATAACCTGCAATTGGAGTGATTTTAAAACGTTTTCCAGCTATTAGAAGTTATTTTGTACATTAGGTCAGGATTTCTCAGTCTCAAATTCCGTAAGGGCAATCATGATAGGAAGGATGGAGAGAGACATTCAGAACTGAAGAGTACCTGTTTCTCTTGTGATTCGGTTACAAAATTATAGTCATAACTTGTATGTGCTGAAGTTTGTATTGAATTAATTGGAGAAAAGATGAAGGAATTTGTGACAACTTGTCATTAGATGCATTTGCCATAAAAGTATCTAAAACACAGGATTGCAAAGCAGGAAAAAGTGGTTATTTCATTTGGCGGTACACTGTTGCTCTCAAACACCAGACTTCACTTTTGATTGTAGTGATCAAAATTATCTTCATTTTATTCAGGTGCTTTCTCAGATAAAAAACTGACCTTCCAGGAAATCATGAGTATTACCAGAGAGTTGAAATATGACAGACACTGGGTATGGGTTGTTTTCATGGGGAACAGAGGCTCTAACAGATTTGCTAGGGCACCACGTACAGCCACGGCAAGTCTTGTGTTACATGTGGTCTAGCCTCCTACTTTCAAACCTCATGCTCTCAAATTTTGTAAAATTCGCTGTACTACATGAAATGAAGAATGCCTTTCTTTTGCCAGTGGTGGATAAGCTGTAAATCCCGTTGAATACTGCTACTGTACGTGTAACATTTCATGGATGGGTTGAAACAAGTTGAAGTGCAGTAAACCAATTCGCGCAGCACAAGTGGGCTGCGACAAGAAGGTGCTGAAGGAGGATGGTGTGGAGGGCACAAGGCTTTGTCCTTTGTTTTTACAATCATAGAACCGAGTTGGAAGGGACCCATGAGAATCGTCCAGGTCCTGGACCCCAAAATGCTGAGGGCGGGCCTCCCTCACACCCCTCCGGGGGTCTGCGCCCCCCGTAGGAGAGACCACGCCTCGCCTCAGGCAGGCGCCGGCTCTCCCGCCTCAGCGCCGCGCACGCCCCGACCGTTGGGGAAGGGGTGGGGGCCCCCCTCCCTCCCTCCCTCCCTCCCTCCAACCGTCGGCGCGGCTGCGCGGCGCTGGGAGAGGGCGTGGCTTGCGGCTGCGCGCCTGCGCGGGGGCGGGGCGAGGCGGGGGCGGNAGCGCGCTAGTGCCGCCGCCGCCGCCGCCGGCGGGGAGCTGGGCGGTCCGCGGTGCGCCATGCGGCTGTGCGGGGCGCTGCTGAAGAGCCCCATCCCCAAGCAGATCGAGTACTACTCGCGCTTCTCCCCCTCGCCGCTCTCCATCAAGCAGTTCCTCGACTTCGGTGAGTGGCTCCCCCGAGCCAGCGGGGCGCCGCCCGGGCAGCCGGGGTCGTCGCCGGGGCCTCGCCTCCTCGCCCAGCGTCTGTGGAGGCCGCGGGGCCCGGGCGGTTGGTGCTTCCCCTCCCGTGGCTCGTTCCCGGGAAGCAGCCCCCGTGGGACGGGGTGAGCGGTCAGGGAGCTGCGCAGTGCTGGGGATAGCAATGGGTTCCCGTGTCTGGGTCAGAGGCCGTTGGGCTCCTGCCGTCCGGCGCCAGGGCTGCTCGGGTCCTATTGTGCTGCGAACGTCGCTGGTGAAGTAAATGTAAAGGTCACGCATGGCGCCGTGGAGCTTAACATAGTGCTCCCCCGTTCCGGTAGTGCGTTAAAGGCAGGAGAAGGTAGAAGGGAGGCGGTGGTGTTAAGCCAGAGAGCGATGAAGAGTGGAAACGGCTGCGTGTTTGTGGCAACGGTGTTGGCGAAGGAAGGCTGCAAGTTTAAGGAGCCGGCACTGGGGGTGTTCTTGCTGCCATGTCTCAGAGACACAGGGCTTTCTGCCATTAAAACAAAACCCAACAACGCGCTTTGTCCTGGGTTACATGCTTTCTTCCGCTGGTCTCTGTTCACGTCAGTCTGTCTTGGCTTCCCCACGCATTCCTTCGCTGCTGTGCTTTCCCTACCCTGCCCTTTGTGCTCCTTATGCCATGTCTTTCCGCACTGGCAAGAACAGCGGCCTAAAACCTGAGTCCCTCTATTTTAGTCCCGGCACTAAATAATTCATTTCACCGTTGTCTAATTGAACGCCCAGTTTGTAAGTTGTTACTGGGAAACCATCAATATTTGTGAGGCTTTTGAGTTGTGGCTAGAGGGGTGTAAAGATGGCAGTTTTTGTTTAAACGTCTTTGGTGTTCTGGGAAAATGTAACTTTTTGGTGAGGATTTCCACCATTCTGAGTTGTCCCTGCGGTACTACTTGTTGTTGGTACCGTTTGTATGTAACGTTTGTATTACTTTGTGGTTTGAAAAATGTCTCTGGCTCCTCCAGGAGGAAGTAGGCCTATTCCTTCATTTTAAGCCTGATTTCTGTTAGCTGAAGTGACCATGCTGCGTGTTGCAGCCTGGCCAGTGCTTTCTCTGGGCACGCTCCCAGCTGCTGTCACTGGCTGTGGCTGTGAAATCTTGTGTGCACTTATGGTAAATATTTAATATAGTCATGTCTTAAGGCTGACAGGGAGCTATGTAATCTTTATCATTTAAAACATCTGCAGGAAAAAAAATGCCTGCAGTTCAGGCTCCTGAGATCACCATGGGGTGTTTTGGGGAGTTTACGAGAGTTTTAGCAAGACACCGTGTAAGCTACTCATGTAGTTACTTAACTTGTGCGACCCTCAGTGTTGATGGCTTTGGATATTTTCAAGTTCCACTGGAGCCATCAGAAGCCTCGAGGAGCAAACGGCAACAAAATGCCATGGTGGTGGATGTGGGGGCAAGAATTCTAGTGCTGTAGGCATGGAAGGCTTGGACAAGACGCGGTATGTCGGGGAGCTACGTTACTTCTGCCTGAACTACCCAGAAAAAAAATTAGTGATGGCATAGGACACAAGCTCTCAAGAGAGCAAATGGCCAGGCACATGGAGTGTGGTGCTAAAGGTGCAGCTCAGTTATGTTTACCTAGCCTGACTACTCGATGGGAAGAGGAACTGCTGTTTTTGGGTAGCTACTATAAGCTGACGACATCTCGTGTTTAAAAAAATACATACCTTTTTGCTAAGGTATGTAAATGTAGTGCTTTTGTTACAAAAACATGACTAAACTTTTAACAGGTTTTAAAGAAGATTAAGCCCTGAGGAAGCTTGTGAATAACCCTCTTGTGGCAGTCTGGGACTTTGTTGTCTGATGTCTGTGTGTTTCTTGTATAAAAGGAATTTGCACTTACTGTAATTCATATCTATTTTTAGAAGATTTTTTTTAATTTAATTTCTGACAATAATGAAACTAGCATGGTCTTTATGCCTTTTGTTTTGTATTAGTTATATTGGTTTAGATTAAACTGGCTTCTAAATTTGTTTCTTTGCAAAATCCCAGTGAGTAGGGAGAGAGAAGCTTTATAATTCTTGCCAGCTTAAGAGTCTCTTCAAATGCAGTTGGTGGCAATGTATATTAATATACAGCTTAGCCATGTTTTTCCTTACTGAACCAGAGTGTGGGTTGTCTGGAATACAGTTGTCTGCATAGCCAGGTTGTGGAGTGTCTGTTCCTTTCCAGTGACAGAAATTCATGATATTTATTTTAAAACTTTCTCTGGTAGCTCAATTCAGTTAAACTACTACGAAAGCCAGTTTGGCTACTTAAACTAGCTCGTTAACATTAAAAAGCTGTGAAACAAAACAGAAAGCAATACTTACAGCAGTGAATCTCTGTTCTTCTTTCTATCTGAGTCCTGTTTGTGTCCCCACACCATGTTCTGCCATATGTGATTTACTTTCTGTCAAGCTTGCGTCTGTCCTTGTAGCTGCCACAACTGTGCAAGAGGTTGCAGTGTCATGGGCTTGGGACCTCTGCGTCACAAACTGATTGCACGGATTGCCTGTGCTGCTTTCTTTTTTCCTGTGTTCGTTTTCTGTTTGCACACTTCGTGAAACCTGGTCATTTAGTTTCTTTCCTACAAATTGCACTTCCCAAGGTTCTTGTGCAATCTCATTCCTTTGCAGAAGAATGACCTTCCACAAATGTGTTTTATTCTAATCAAGTTCTGACCTTGTTGAATGACATATTAACATTGTAGGTTTATCCAGGCCTCCATAATTATTCTGGTCTGAACACCTCCCTCCCACCCCCTTCAAAAAAAAAAAAAAAAAAGACCAAAAAAACCACCCCAAACCTGGATTCACATGTGTACTTTTAAACTATGTAGGTACGCTGGAAGTTATTTTGGTAGACTTCCAAGTGCAGGCATTCCTAAATGACGCAGTCTGCTGTAATTGCTAAAAGAGCTTTTCTGAAATAATCTTCTAAATAGAAACGTTCGGGCGCGTGAGTCTGTACACTTTTGGGGCTAGACTGTTTGGGGGCAGGGAGGGATACCAGTATTGGAGATCCTTATCTTGTGTCAGCTTTGATAGAACGTCCTAATTTAGAGTTGCTTCATCTGTGCAAAGTGAGCCTTAAAGGACTGCAGGTTAATTTGAAATAGCCAGTAATCTTCATCAGCGGCTACATAGACGGATAACTGGTCGGTCAAGCATGTCTGGGCAAAGTAAATAACCAGTTGGACATCTCTGTTGGGCAAGGTGAAGTTTGTGTCCCAGCAGTGTCCTAGCATTTAAAAAAGGACACAGAAAGACTTGAGCTCGCTCTGCCTGGCTTGATAAGGGCTAGCTTCGAGCCAAAAGCCTTACAGCCAAACTATTGCAGAGCTGTGCCCGAGCTAGCAAGTTCCATGCAACTGCGTAGCTTGGGCCATGTAGTCGGCAGTAAACAGCTGACAGTAAAGGTACTAACGAATGTTTCATGAAAAGAACTGAAAAGGTTGTACTGAAAAGGTTACTTACAAAATAATTGAGCACAAATAAAGACAAGTGACATAAATTATGTGCAATTCTTTAATTATGCATGAAAGAATCACTTGGTTTTGCTAGTACCGTTTTGTGAATGTACACTGGTAAACTGTACTGATGTAGTACTCTCATTGCTACTACTCAGGTATTGAAGTACCCGAGGCTTCTGAGAGCCTGAGGTGTAGCAGGTACCATGTGCTCTTGGAGCTTCCTTAATGCTGGAGCTGTCTTGGCCCACTGAACCTGTAGCCTTTTTTGCTTTAAGTCTCAAATCAAATGTTTTGGATGAATTTTGTAGCTGAGGTTAAACTTGCTTTTGGTTAGCTCTTTATACGTATGGGTAAAACTTAACAAAATGGCACTTGTCCCCAATTGTTGGTCATTTGTTAGTGTTCATATACCACAGAGCTACTTGTGACTTTGGACAAAAATGTCAAGTATATACTGAAGGAAGAAGATAGTGAATCATGGGCTGAGTGAGTTCTTGTTATGGAACATGGTCTAGGAGCTCCCGTTTTCATTGGTTATAAACAAAATATCTGTGGCAACTGCTGCAAAAACTAGCATTGAAAAATCTCACAAAGGTAGTCATTTAGGAGTCACGCTGTACCGTGAGCAATTAGGGCGTGCAGCAGATAGTCACCGTGAGCACGTGCAGTTTGGGTGCTGTTGTGTTCTGGGGCGTATCTGGGGAAAAGATGAACGATGGATCCTCCCCAGTCATAAATACACTTTTTGGTATGAAATTGATTGGATTGTGGAACCTATTAAACTTTCTAGTCTTGAGGAAACTTGTAGGCCTGTTCCAAAGCTGACAGGAAGAGCAGGCCAGGTACTGGCATTGCTGTCGGTTGTTGTCACTTCTATACGCAGTACTAGATCAGATTTCTGCAAGGGTGTTTACACTTCGCGTTGTCTTGTTGGCAGCGGGAGGGCATCAGCGCTGGAACTGAAAACATGATTAGAAACAAAAATATTGAAAAGGTAGTGAGCAGATAAAATTTGAACAACAAGATTGTGGGGGTTGGAAAGTAGAGATTGCAAACAGCCTTATGTCTCTGAACTTAATAATCTGCTACAAGATGACTATTATAAGATTCTTTTACACTAAAAAGGCTTTTTCAACACAACTGTAGTGAGGAGATTGTTTAAGACTTTCACAAAGTTTAGTGCTAAAAGGAAATTAAATAATTACTGTTTATTGCATGCAGCTGCATTTTTCTGCTGCTGTATGTGCATTGAGCCTAAAGCCTTGTTCCATTTAAGTGTATCTTCCCAAAAAATTTCCTCTTAGCCTGAATGTTAGGCATCGGTATGCCAACCACTGAATCAGATCAAAAAGATGAACGCTAGTCAGACATTACTGTCTTTATTTTAATCTGACTGGCTTCAGCTCCCAACCAGCAATTTTGTGACAGCTTTCATTGGTAGGTCAGGATCCTTTGATGCCTGGAATGTTTTCTCTGAGGTATTTATACATCGTGATGGAATATTTTGTCTCATTTTTGTAAAGCTAAATACATTCTTTGCGTGAGATATTTCTGGCCTCACGAAAATACCACAGCATTAACTTCTTTGGCTTTTCCAGGGTTTTCGATGTTATTCCTCAGATATGTCTGTTGGAACTTAAATAGAACCCTGGTGTGAGTTTTGCCTGACGCTGGAGCAGAATAACTTTGCTATGGCTTTGTTTTCCTATGCAAAGACTAGCCTTTTGACCCGGTGAAAGCTGGATGGGCATGCTGAATTGTCTGTGTACATTTGTTCTTGAATTGTTTTGGGATTATTGCTTTTCGGTATTCAGTCCGTCATTCTGTAGATGGGTCATGTTTGCATTCCGCAGTACAAAAAGGGGTTTTCTCTGAATGGGGTGCAGCGCAGCAGGTAGCTGGAAGCCTTCGTGTGATGCAACCGCTGTTATTTACAACCTGTTACCATTTACAGCTCTGCCGTCTCTGGCGTGCAGTGGCATTCCCGTGCTATCTGTAATATCAAAGGTTTGCGTGAGGCCTGGGATTGGTTGTTGTGAAGGTCCATAAGAGTCGTAGCTTAACTTTTACAAGCTAAGCAAATCACTAGCTATGGTCTCTCCTAAAATGCAAGGAATATAAGATGTGTCAATTTCTGGAAGAAAAATTCTGACGCGGGCAATAGATAAGAGAATAGTAGAGCAGTGCTAGGAAGTGAAATACTATTCGTTAAAAAAGAATTATATGACAACTGGAAACAAGGTCATACATCATAGATTGCAGTACAAATTACAGTAAAGGTGAAAAGCAGGGGATAGAAAAGCAGAGAGATAAAAAGCAAAAAGATAATTTGCAGTAGCTGGGGGGAACACTGAAGTATAGCATTTACTTCATTAAAGTACATAATGATAAGGACTACTGAGTTAATCTCTGGTTTCATCTTCAGGAAAAGATAAATAGTATCCAGACAGTTAAGCGAAAAAAAAAAGGAAAGGAAATCACAACTCGCCCTGCTCCTGCCACGAATTTTGGATAAGCTGAAGCGTGCTTGAATCCTCTTGGCTTAGTGGATGCCAGTGGAAGTGTGCAAAGGCTGTGCTTTGTGAATAGCTGAACGCTTTGTTTTGTAGACGGGAGAGGCCTGGTGCAGCACAGCTGTTGCCTATGGGATTCTTGGCAATAACCAGTGGTGGTGGTCCCAGGGCTGCGGAGCTGGACAAATGCAGTACTTGTCTCTCAGAGAGAAGGAAGAGAAGGACGTTAGGATAAGCCAAAAATTAGATGAGTCATGTTGACTTAAATAAAAATGAATACAATGAAAAAAAGTGAAAGAAGCAGTGATGCTGTAATGCGCAGATGAGCACCAAGAGATAGTGGGGTGGTAAACGGTCAATAAATTGTATTGAGGCAGTCTGATTTTCAGGCTAATTCCATGTGTACTAAGAGGGAAGCAGTAGATAATATACAAGGCTTTTAATAACGTTTTGGCAGAGTCTCGTGACATTCCTTTAAAAAAAAAAGTATGGAATGACTTGAAGGTGAGGCTGCTGAGTGGCAGACGTAGCACATACACAGCGTTCCGGTGCATTGACCCTGGGCAGGAGCTGAGCACCCACAGAGCCGCTTGCTTCCCCTCCCTCTTCCCCCACGGGGCGGGGGGAGAAAATAGGAAGAGCAAGAGCGAGACAGTTCGGTAAGCGAGGGGAAGAGGAAGAGAAACGAGCGATGCAAAGGCAGTCGCTCGCCTCATCAGCTAGCGGACTGATGCCCAGCCTCAGCGTAATGGCTGTCTTGGGAGACACCCCCCAGGCTTTTATTGCTGCGGGCGGTGTTGTGTAGCATGGGACAGCCCTGTGGCCAGTCGGGGTCAGCCGTCCCCCGCCACTGGGGTGGGCACGGGGTCGGGGGAGAAGGGAGGGAGCCTTGAAGCTGGGCAAGTACTGCTGGGCAGCAGCAAAAGCACCGGTGCGGCATCAACGCTCGTTTTGGTCACCGATCCAAAGCACGGCACTGTATGGGCTGCTATGAAGAAAGCTGACTCCATCCCAGTCAGACCAGTACAAATCTTTATTAAAATGTTCCATATACGCTTAACATTTTGCCAGCAGTAATTAATTTTCACAGTACTCTTCTGTGGATAGTGAGTAGCATTTCTGCAGTCCAAAACAATGTGATCAGTGGTAGGATTTGACTTAGAATTTAGGAATTTTTATCTAATTCCATACCTGCTGTATTAAAGCGGCTTTTCTTGATGCCAGTTATCCTTAATCTCCAGTGGGTTTTTTTTAAAGCTACCGTTTTCCCAAAATTGAAAAAGTGTTTTGTAGACTCCTACTTACCCTTTTTAAAGTACGCTTATGTTTTTGTGCATGTTCCTGGAGTCACGTAAGTGCCTAATTTTTCTTGTTGGAATAGTGGGCTGAAAGGGAGGATTATCTTGTTAGGGCACTGAACTGTGTCTCTGAAACTTAGGATTTTTCTCATTTTCTGATGTTCTTTGTTTGTTGTAAGAGACTTATATTGATCCTTCTTTTCTCTGAGCTTTTGTATGTAAATGTGACATTCTCTTACTTGTTGCTTTGACCTGTTTAAGTTATTCTTTCCCCTGGGAAGAGGCCACGCTTACTGTATACATGTGTAACTCTAGCGCATTAGTTTGTAGTCAATGTAATATAAATAGCACAGTACCGAAAATGCTTTCACCGATTTAATTCCTTGAAGTCATACACTTGTACAAATTTTTGTGGATTTTTTTCAAAATTAGGTTTAAGACTGTGCGAATAGAGAAGGAGGCGAGATTAAAGTTATGACTTTTTGTTACAAAATAATTCACCTTCTAACTGCTACTTCTCTGTTTTAGTCCTTTTTATGCTTTTAAAAAAATTGTAGGCTGGGTCAATACATTCAGATCTGGTAAGTAGTGGTGGCATGGATGAATCCTGTAATCTCTTTGTAACGTGTTCTGTCAAGCATTCAGAGCGTTTTGTAACAAGATGGATAACAGTCTAGCGTACCTCACTGAGACTGAAGGGAAATTAGACTGTGCCGTCAGTGGTATTTTTATGTAATTGGTGTTAACTGTGTGTCTTTGCTCATGAACTGTAACTTTATTTATGCTGGAGATTTGGAATAACTTTCCCTTTGGCATCTTGACAGGACCTAAAGGATAATGCAGAGATTTGTATTTTTCTGAAACTGTTAATGGGAATTATGGACATTTTCCCTAACAGGGAGGAAGTTCTCAAAACTGAGCGCTTAGGGAGGCTGTTAGAGCTTTGGTATACCCAGCTGTGGCCTGCGGTGTGAAGTAAACCTTTTATGGGAGGGAAAAGTGATTATAAGCTCAAAGGTGCAAAATCCAGTCCTTTCCACGGTCAGTTTATTGTAATTGAATCTAATGGAAGAGCAACAAACAGAATAAAGTTTTGGCTTGGTGTTTTAAGCCTCGTCTACGTTAAAAGTTTTTTAAAAAAATAGTTTGGCTTAAAACTGTGGGTCTTACCAAAACAAAACACGGCATTTGCTTTGTCCATCATCTCCTATTTGAAAGCCGTGGAGCCCCTTCCCCGTGCAGACGCGAGGTGTTGTGCTGTGCCTCCGTCCCGCTCTTGGGCTACTCCTGGTCACGTCCTGGGAGCGTTAGTGGAGGAGGAGCTGATGCTGCTGAAGAGCCGCCTTCTCCAGGAGGCTCCTTCGGCCTGGCTGGGGAGTCTTCAGGTTGCGTGGGTAGCTCGAGGATCAGGAACCAGAGAGGGGCCTTGGTTTCTCCTAAGAACATTTCGGTTCTTTGCCTCTCATGTATCGTGGGGAGTGCCTGTGATATGGGCGAGGGAAAGCTTGTCTGTTGAGTGGTTCGCCTGACTTGCAGCTTGCTCCCAAATTGCCCCAGGGACATACAGCCCTGGGCGTGTGTGAATTCTTCTAAAACAATAATACAGCCTGTGGGCAATTGTGTGAGTGCCTTTGCGTTGAACTTTATGGGTTGCTTGACTGCTGTTTTTTCTCTTGGCAAGTGCTTTAAAATACTCAAGTTATTTCATTAGAACTGAATGGTGAGCAGCTAAATGTTGTCTTTAGATCAGGGAAGCTTATTTTAAAGTATTTATGTATCTACGTTAATTTGTGTTGTTTTATATAATAACTGGTACTGGTTTACAGCTGTTACAAGTGGTTGTCTGATCCACTCCTCCTGAGTTACAGACAAAAATCTTTCCTCGAATCCTTCCTATGAAGTGAAGGCTGTGGCTCTGAGTGACAATTAAGTGATTGCAGTTTGACTAAGTCTTCGATAGATCCGTGATGTGTTGTTCGTCAGCTCCTTCATTCTGTTTATCTGTTCCAGCTCAGGAGTAGATCAAGCAGCTTTCCAGCAAAGCCAGTTCCACGTGAGGGACTGTTTACTTGCAACGTGCTTACTGGGGTTAGCAAATTACATGTAGTTAGTATAATAATGGGGCTGGTGGGTTCTTCCATGTTGAGCTGTTCAGATGCACTGATGACAACCGTGTGAGGTTAAATATTTTGTCCTTAACTTGCGTTAAAGTGAAAGTCTGAACTGACTTTTTCTTAGCCCCAGTGGTACTCGTCTGTGTGACCATAGTAATCAGTACACACAAGGATAAACAAGCTGACACTTAGGGGATTTTGTAAGTAAGTGGAGATAAGTATATATTTTTTTTCTGTGTACAAACTGAAGAGTAGTTATATTTAATTTTAAACTGCTTAAGTTGAAGTCTAGACCTTGACTTGTGAAGGGGATTTGGAATGATCATCCAGAGGACAAAATATAGGCTAATGTGTTCTCATTAATGAGCAGTTTCCCAAAATCTTCCTTTGGAGTGGAAAGTAAATGCTACAGCTGGCCTGGCAGTCAGTTCTTGAATCTGTTGTTAGTCAAAATTGCCTAAATCAGAACTGATTTGTTAAACTCAGCTATTTCTGTACTTCACCTCTGGTAAATTGTCCATGTGGTATGCCACACACGACTGTTGGAAAGTTTAACTCGAAGGCTAACTAGTGTGTGTGCTTGTTAGTTTGGATGCATTGAGTACACTTAGCACTGAAATGTTATTTGGTACAAATCAGTGGTCATACAGTGTTAACAACTACATTCTCATCTATGAACGTAAATATTTTAGATTGAGAAGACTCAGTGTACCTGTGTCAGTGTGCTTTCCCTTGAATTGCAGAGCTGCAACTAATAATGGATGCTTTCAGATAGGAATTGGGTTGATGAACATAAAGGAGTTACGTGGGGAATCTCACAGGCTTTGATTCCTCTGACTTCAACCAGTTTTCAGAGAGTAGTTATTAAACAGTACTTAATTGTTCATAAAAGCGAATGTATTGTTATAGTTCAATAAGATCTAAAAATATTGTCCTGTCCTTAAGTCTTCTTATTTATTTATTTATTTATTTATTTATTTATTTTGGAACTTCAGTGATTCTCCAGTTCCTTCATTAACACAGAATGAATCTCTGAATATACAGATCATACGTGCCAAGAGAAAATATGTCCTTACAACATGGCACTTGAATGGAAAACTGTAGGTGTTAGCGGGAGTAGCCCTAGAGAGCGGGGATGGAGCTTGGACTGAAGCCCTCTAAAACAGAGGCTGAATACCTAAGGTTGGTGGGGCTGTATCGTCCAGTTTGGCCGTCTGCTGGCTATCTGTGTTGGAAGGGCTGTGTGGGTTGTAGCTGGCGTTCTGTGACATGACGTGGTAGGTAGGAAAAGGGAATCCAAGTTAAACAGCTTTCATAGGGGCAGCCTGTGGTAGAGAGCGAGTGTCAGCAAGAGTCAGCATTTCCGATTATGGTGTGTGTGTTCTTTTTCCTCTTGCTTCATCATCCTTGTTAGGTTTTACAAAGCCCTCTCTTAAACCAAGCAAACAAACCCTGTATGCTTTTTGTGGGATTGATGTTTTTAGTGGTTGGTGAGATAAATACCTAGAGCGTATGTTGAAAGTCTCTGTTCCTGTTTGGGAACAGGAATGATTTGGGAGTACTGGATGGTGGTGTTTTGTTTTGTTTTTTTAGCCACATTTATTGGTGCTATGTAAGCATAGTTTGTTTAATATATAGTCCATGCTCCTGAAATGGTGTATAATCAGTGGAAATCGTAGATCCTTGTTTAGTTCTATTTTACTAGCTTCAGCAGCAAGTTGTTAATTTTAGCCTTTGCTCAGTTGCTCTGATGCCTTGATCTCACTGCATCTTCTTTTGAAGATTTCTCTGTCCTTCTGTTTCACTTTTGTTGTTGTTGTTTGCCTGTACAGGAGCTAAAAATACTGTGGAAGTCTAACAGAAGAGGATAGACATGGTCGATCGCTCTTTTCTTGCTGTCTGTCTTCCTTTATTTTGTCCTAGAAAAAAAAAAGTTTCACAGGGATAGGAGGTGAAAGGTTTCTGATCTTGTTTTATGGATGTTGGATGTGGTCTGTCCTCTATGCCATGCAGCGGTTGGGACTTTCCTGCTTTAGAGTCGTACAGCGGTGTGGTGCCTGAAGTTTCAGCTCAGTGTCAGGTACATAACTAGCAGAAAGAACTAGACCTCTGGGTGCACTGCAAAGACAAAAAAGCACTTAATTTGTTCTGCTCCCGTCTCCTCTGCCAGGTAAGTGCTAATGCTCAGAAACTACTGCTACTTGTGTGATATGAGTCCGGCAGTCCAGTCCTTGGTAGGGACGTGGCAGCCATATTAGGTTTTTGGAGCAGGTGACTTTGGTCACCACCCATGCTCCTGCAGCCTGCTCTCCAAGGGGTGTTTCAGCGTGTGGGAATCTGGCAGCTGAACTGAGCGTTTGGTAATGTTCTGGAGGGACCTGAGTTCGTGGTCTCGTGCTGAGTGTCTGCCTTCTGCGGTGAAATCGAGGTGTGTGTGTGCGTGTGCCCTCTTCTGCAGCTTTCCACACGTGACTAATCCTTTTGTGATCCAAATCTTGGTCGGCATTGTATTTCTTTGGCAGTTTGTATAATTTTTTGTAGAATTTGTCAGAATTGAATTTGCATCTGCTGCACGTGTGAATAGTCTCTGTGTTGTTTGTGCATCCTGTTGCAGGAGCTGGAGCAAATCTTTTTTTGTAGATCCAGCTTTGCAATAGTTGTCGAATTCCATTTGTGGAATGGAAGGAACTGAAAAGATAGTTGTTCAGAAGGAGCACCGTCATAAAAGTTCATTTCTTCCAATTGAAAAAGGTATATGTATTTTTTTCCCTATGTACTACAGGTATATGATCCCTGAGTGGACCTTGTTATCAACGTTGTATTTATTTCCATTTCTTACCACTGTGAGTGAAAAAAGATGAGAGGCGAAGACAGGAAAGAGAGGAGTGAGTGTTCGAAGTAGAGTCAAATCCCAGTGAGGGGAAAATAGAAAGACTACTGGAGGAGCCTGTATGGGATTGGAAATTCTACATCCTTTCCCAGTGTTTCTTATATCATGGCACTGGGGAGTTCAAGCTCTTGCTTTAATTCCTGGGTGTAGTGTAGTCTAGTGTGTGGGCCGAACCACGGATGAGGTGCTGATATTGGAAATTTATGCTGCTCTCAGTTTAAGGAAATAATTTTTTAGCTATTTTTTCTTGAAATTACAATATTCCATAACTTCTGACTTGCAGAGAATTTTCAGTATCTTGAAATACCACTCCAACACCTTACTTTCTTTAGAATTCTGCTTTAGAGTCTTTAAAAACAAACAAGAAAACCCTTTCAAATCCTCCCACTTTACTTCTAGGTGTTAAAGCCACAAGCTGAGCAAACAACTTTTTGTTGTGCTCATTTGTTACCAGTGCTTGAAGTCTAGAATTTGGTTATTTGACCACCAAGCAAAATCATGCAGAGCTGTCATTACCGAATCTTCATTTAAAGAATGTTAACGTGTATTGACATTAAAACATTCTTTAGGGTGAAATGTTAACCTGGCCTTTATTCAAATTACTCAAACTCAGGGTGAACGTAAAAGTTGCGCAGAAATCCTTAATTATTAAGGTGTAATATTTTAATGGAAGCACATCTGATGTTCACAGAATGTTCAATCTAAAACTTTGAACAAGTCTTTTGTGGGTTAGATGTTAGATATGTTCCTTTTACTTGGACAAATGTGGATGAAAAACTAATAAAGGAGGTGAGACAAAAAAGAACCTTAATTAATCACTAGCACTTAAATGATAGAGCATCTCAATTCTTACTTTTCCACAGTGCATTTTTTTTCCTGTAGTTCAGGGATTCAATGATCTATGGGCAAAAATCCACAACTCGGAGTTAGAAATGAATGTTAATTTCATATAATTTAACAAGATAGCATAAAGCTGTATTTGCAGCATATTACTTTACAAAATAAAAGCGGAGGGCCTTCTATTAGTAATTGATAACAAAAGCTGTATTCCTAGCATATTATAATGCCGTGCTAGCCCTGTGCTTCTGTATCATTACATTCTGTCCTGGAGTCTGTTGCTACCATTGCTCTTTAGTGCACCGTAATTAAACAGCTCTCTGACTCCGCATCCCTTGTTTTGGAAATAAAGCTAATTACAGTCCTTGATGCCTAGTGCAGTGTAATCTGCACTAGAGCATGGGATTACTGTATTCTTGCATTTGAATTCGCACAAAGGTAAGCAGGTCGTGACTTTGTATCTCCGTACTATTGAGTAACGTGTTGGGGGCTGCAGTATAAATCAAGGCGAAATTATTCACAAGTTTCACTTTGACCTTAACTCTGAGTGTGGCTTCAAGTTGTGTTGAACTGGAACTGGGGATTTAAATGGGATACAGCCTGTGGTGTTTAAGCTGAAAGTTTGTTTTTGTCAATGTCTATTGACCCAGCTGGAGTGATAACAAAATCAAGAAAGAACGCTGTATATTTTGAAAAAGGATGTAACAAATAAAGCCAAAATAAAACCAGCCTATGGGGAAAAAAAAACTGATTGTAGTTGAAACCTGTTGAAATGGCATTACAACTTAGTAGAACAGTGTTTCTAGGAAAAACCTTTAGAACTTTCTTGTGTATGATAAATTATATTAGGAAAATACTTAACTTTAGACTCGGATTTTTTTTTTTGCGCTTAATAAGTTGTCCCTCATTTTGTCAAATGTAGAATTACAGAAAAATGTAGTGTCGCAGGAGTTGCTGTAAGGAACAGCAACCGAGGAGCGACTGTTAGGACACGGTATGCTTTCTGTTTCAAAAGCTGAAGGGTGTCCAGTTACCGCTGATCTAAGCGAACAGCCCTTCTCTCGGCCGTGCACGGGCTGTTTGGCAAGCACATAACCGACCTCATGCTAGAAGCCGAAGCAGCTCTGTAGAGGCTCTCCGATAAAGTTGTCGCGTACAGCTGAGCAGATATCCCAACAGCCTACCACAAAACAAAAAGATGTACTGAGGCTATGGTGAAACAAGGCTTCGAGCTGGTCTTGAAATAGCACTTCCTTTCCTTTTCCCAAACTGGCCGTGCAAAGAGACCCCAAAATGCTCTGTACCTAAAGCACAGCAAGGCAGCTCTTTACAAAGAGACAGTTTAGAACTGCTGGGGTGAGACAGATCAAATAGAAATGTGCCCTTGCTTATGGGAGAACAGGACGTGGGTCTTTTCTGCCGGTCCTGCTTTCCAGTCCAGCAGCTTTTGTTGCCTTCCTTGCACGAGCTCAGGGACAGTGCCCTTGGAGGGCCTCCCTGCCCTTTCACAGGCTGCTGCAGGCTGTGGGCTCTTGTTCTTTTTCCCAATTCTATGTCTGGGCTGTCTTTCACTCCTTTTGCTTTTTCTTGCCTAGAAAACAACCAAACTTGCTCTCAGACATTCTTGGAAAGCAGCAGAGCAGTTCTCATCTTTGTTCCAGAGGGTTTTTCCAGCCCAGAAGGTGTAGGGTGAGCTAGTCAGTCGTCTTTCCTGCCGTCCGGCCAGTCTTCCTAAAGACCTACTGCACAAGACGAGTTGTGAGCAAACAGGCGGCTGTCTCCCCTGTCCTGGGTGAGGCGGTGTCAATTTCATTGAAGGCTTGAGCTCTGAAATCATTACTGTGCCTCAAGAAAGCAGAGATGTAACGTTGTATTTTTCCTAATTTTGACAGGATGTATGTATGTGTAATTGAAGGTGAAAATGCAAATAAGTAAAACAGGAGCAAATGTTTCCTGGAAGAACAGTAACAGAACTGCTGATACCAATAGGATGTAATGATCCACTGATTGATGATACTTAGATGAGCAAGAAAAAAGGGAAACCCTAATCCTTCCTGCCTATTCCCTCAAGCTTGTGTTACAGTTTGATTGGGAACTAATCCATCAATGCCTGTTACCTATGCGACGAAATCTCTGCTGTTCAGATGATTATAATGGGACTGCCTTACAAAGTATCACCTTGATTGTGCCAGTTTCATTGTACTCGAGTCTTCCAAGTTGCAAATCTTAGTGATTATGTGCCTAGCAGTGCTTTTAACGCTTTCTGGTTTGCTTGAACATAACTTATAGCTCTTGTATTATGCCTTCAGTCATAAATTTTGCAAGTGGTTGCACTGGTTATGATCACAAAAGACATTTACTGTCTTTCTGGATGAATGCAGAATACTGGCTGTTCATTACAAGTAAAACTTGGGTGGTTTTTGTTTGTTTTTTAATTTACCCGGACTCTTTAGAAATTAGTTTTGGCGAGGAGTTCCCTATCTTATGAACGGCTACTAAGTACAAAAACTATGTCAACTCAGGCATGATCTTCCATCTGAACTATTTGGGCAGGAATCTTAACATTCAAATACTTTAACCATAAGTTTTATAGGTATTTCCAGTGACTGGTTTAGCTTAAGAATATTGTCAGTCGTGTCAGTCTTCTGGTTTATGTAGGGTAGCTCCAGAGAATTATTGTTATTCCAAGCTGGTCCACAGCAAAGTAGTATTATTTTTCTGGGTCCCTTTTATTTGCTTTCTGAATAGTGTTTTTTTATTATTATTTTTATTTTCAAGATATTGTGCTGGCTATAAATCTTTTAAAAAGGAAAGTCAAAGATGCTCAGCTGCAGCTTTTCAAGACTGCAGTGTGGTTATGAGCACTGCGCTTTACTTCCAGCTCTCTGGTGAGCTCCTTGTAGCCTAATCCTAGGAGGGATGATGACCTTTGCTGGCCTTCCCATGTGCTGCTGAAATGTTTAAGCACTTAACAGGTCTGAAGAGCTTGTGATGTGAAATACCAGCCAGCTGTTGCCATTCTGTTTTGCTGCTTTATTTTCTCTCCTTGCCCCTCCATTACATGTGCACGCACTTCTTAAAAGCTGACTTTTCTACTAAAGACATACCAATAAAAGTGAGTATTTTGCAGTCTTATTTCCAGCTAATATAAAATATTTGGTATTAAATGATTTGTATTTATAGGGTGAGAGCTAGGATGATGCTATTACTCTTCATGCTGTAATGCACTGATAAAAATATATAGCATTTGATATTTGATATAGCTTGTAGTGTGCATAGTACAGTAATGTTGCTCTAATGCTGTAACTGTTGTATCTAGTATTTTTAAGATCATAGAGCCAACCATAGGGTCCAACTCCTGGGTCTGCACAGGACCACCCAAAAATCAGACCATGTGTCTGAGAGCGGTGTCTAAATGCTTCTTGAACTCCAGCAGGCTCGGTGCCATGACCACTTCCCTGGGGAGCCTGTTCCAGTGCCCGACCACCCTCTCGGTGAAGAACCTTTTCCTAACACCCAGCCTGACCCTCCCCTGTCACAGCTCCATGCCGTTCCCTCGGGTCCTGTCGCTGTCACCAGAGAGCAGAGATCAGCACCGGCCCCTCCGCTCCCCTCGTGAGGAAGCTGCAGGCCGCCATGAGGCCTCCCCTCAGCCTCCTCTTCTCCAGGCTGAACAAACCAAGTGACCTCAGCTGCTCCTCATATGTCTTCCCCTGTAGGCCCCTCACCGTCTTTGTAGCCCTCCTTTGGACACTCTCTAATAGTTCCATGTCCTTATATTGCAGCACCCAAAACTGCACACAGCACTCAAGGTGAGGCTACACCAGAGCAGAGCGGGACAATCCCTTCCCTCAACCAGCTAGCAGTGCCATGCCTGATGCACCCCAGGGTATGGTTGGCCCTTTTGGCTGCCAGGGCACACTGCTGGCTCGTATTCGACGTTTATGTAATGCTCTTTCAGAACTCAGGTATTTAATGCTCTTACAGGACTCAGAACTGCGGAAGATAATTCTTTATATATTTAACCAGTCTAAAAGGCAAATGCTTTTTTTTAAATAAACTTGGTAGTACTGTAATTTTCCTGTGAAAAGCATTGGAAAGGTTGGTGTTATGTTGGAATTTGCTGTAGCAATATATTTGAAAATTCTGAGGCCCAAGGAATCCTGTATAGAATAATGAATGAGTATCTGTAGGGTTTTGTTGTTGTTGTTCTTTTTTGTTTGTTTGTTTTTGCTGGGATGCTTGCAGCTGTTCAAGTTTTGTCTTGCTGACATCTTCCATGTCTGTAAATTTAAGAGTAGACACTGAGAAAAAGCTAGCAAACCGGAGGAAGAGCTATCTTTTGATGCCTCTGATCCACCAAGCTGTTTCTTGCAAAGCCAGTGCTTTTCTTGGACCTTTGAAAGAATAAGAAGAAACTCAGACCTGAAGTTTTTCATGTGAGAGTGTTGGGAGGTGGCTGATACTGTAGATGAGAACTGGAGAGGACATAGAAAGTAATCCGAGGGGATCAAACTCAATTGGAGACAGTATCGGACATTTCTGTTTTTCTCAGAAATATATCTGTACCTTGATATGTGTGCAAGGTGCTTGTTAGGATGAAGTCTGTATGAATGAACAAAGAGACCAGATGGAGGCAGTCAGAAACTGAGCATGTAAAATGGGAAAGAATGTTCTTGGCGGATAAAACAGGGGGTAAGCTCTAGGAAGGTAAAAGTGCCTTCCATTGTACCAAAGGAAAAAGTACCCACAAATATATGTTGGGAGTGAGAGGGAAGCGAAGGTGGGTACTGAAAAAAGTTGATTTTAAACTTTTTTCTAACAAGTGACTTTTTTTATCTTCTGGCACTGGCAAGTCTAAAGTTTGCTGTAATGGACATTTTTTGTTTTGTTCCTTGTGACAGGTCGTGACAATGCATGTGAGAAGACTTCATACATGTTTCTGCGGAAAGAACTTCCTGTGCGGCTAGCTAACACCATGAGAGAAGTCAATTTGTTGCCTGATAACTTACTTAACAGGCCTTCAGTTGGGCTAGTGCAGAGTTGGTAAGTTTTTTTTCTTTAAAGTGGATTGAGAAATAGTGTAAAACTAATGCTATATGTGGTGCTTTACTTGTGATTTTTGTGATACCTCGAATTGTTTATAATACAGTTTCTTGTCAAAGTTTCATTTTCTTCTTTCATATTAAGTACTCTAGTATGGGTCTGAGAGAGAGGAATTTGTAAGATAGTATTTTGAATAAAAACATATAGTTGTCTCCTAGGTAAATAGAATCAGCTGATAACTCTAAAGAACTATCTCTTTAAATATTCCTTGCTGTATTACACCCATGACTTGAAATAACTTGTTCTTTCCCCTTACTTTTGTCAAAAATACTGAAGGCAAATTTAAACTTTACCTGTTCTTCTCATTGCTAAGTCTTTAACAACAAAACCTAGTGTTCAGTGGAAGTTATGGAACAGGATAAAATTCTGTTGTTGTCCAGTAAGTAACCTGCTCCTTCTTAATAAGTAGTGTATACCTGAATGGATGCTAAATGCTCTCATCTTCTCCACAGTAATTAATTTCTAGCCTACTTGCACATTTAATGAGTTTTGGAAACTACTGTCTTGTATGTATGAAGCGCTAAAAAACGTTCATAGGGTATTCGTTGTTTCTTTCCCTGCAAATGCTCGATCCAAAGAATTTCTGTAAAAATACCTTTGTGGTATATAGCAAACTTCCCTTTGTGAGTAACAGCTTATCTATTAGGTACACGAGTTGCAGCTACTGTTGTTGGCTTTTGTGAGCTTCAATCATAGCCCCTGAGCCAAGAAACTCTGCATTGACTCTATATTGACTGCTAGGTTTGGTCTCATATTTATCGAACTTCAGACTTGGAAAGTATAAATTAGGATATGTGGAATTGTATAATTTAGTTTAAATGTGTTTGCCTATGAGAGGTAATGTTAGCTGTCTTGATGACTGCTTCAAGCATAGCAATTAAGTGCTTCAAATAAATGTAAATGCTGTGGAGCCACACAATAGCAATTACTTTGTGGTTAAGTGGCAGCTTGCAGGGACTGAAGGCTCATATCTATCAGATATTACCTTAAGCTGTTGTGCTAAATACAAAGGAGTGGATAATATCTAGGCCTTTCAGGCTTTTCTGATCTAGATGACTTGTGATGCTGTCTTTATTGAAATATAGACAGACGAATGAAGAAAAAGAAATAATTTTTCTTTGGTGACTGTAGAGCGTAATTCTTCTAGTCCAAAAATATGTTTCCATATGGCATATGTTTCCACCCTGCTTATACAGATTTGAGCAACATCTGGATCACATCTGACAAAGGAACTGAATAGGTGTTTAGAGTAGGTGACCATTTCAGAATTTTTGGTTAGATGTTTGAGGACTTGAGGTGAGTTTTATGGCGACAGTAGATACTGCCTACTTAAAAATAAATAAATCTGGAGTGTTTTGGAATATTTGACTGTAACATACTTGTCCAAATCATACCTTTTGTGTGACAATGACGTATCACAGCTGTAGTTTTCTGTTAAATGGGCCAAAGTATCAGACAACCAATAGTCTTTAATGTGGTGAATGGGTTCCAATGGATGTGCAACTCATAGTGTTCCTCTGATTTTGATCCTCAGTTAACAGCTTTTGTGGAAAGGAATATCTTCATTGAGATTATGTAAGAATATATTTGTGATCTTATGTCAGAATTAAAGGTAATTGTAGAATGTTGTTTTTCTGATTATAGATGTGGACTTCAAAGAGTTTTTCCTATTTTTCTGTTCGGAGTTGTAATTTCTTTTAATGTTTACCTGTATATTATAAGGCCTGATAACATACCAGTTATGAATCCTGGGCAAAATTTGCTCTATCAGTTAGCTCTTAAAAAAAGAAGAGAAAAAAAAAAGTTTGAGTGACCTAGACTATTAGGCAGTTGTGAAGATAGCAAGTTTTGAAACACTATAATGGTTTTAAACCTAAGCCTTAGACGTATCTACAGAGAGATTCCTGGATCTTATGCAGTAGAATAAATATAAATTCAGCTGTTCAGCTGCTTAGTGATCTTGTAAAATCAGTAAACCTCCTCTGGATGCACTTATTTCATACTTAGACTTCTTCAGGTCAGATTTCACAACCCTTTTTTTTTAGTATGTCATAGGTTGAGAAAGCTTGGCAGTTTATTAATATGAGAACCATAAAGCTGATGTATGTTTGCTACAAGTGAGCAAATACATCTTGTAATGCATTATTCACTTTAATCTGTTTATTTGCTAATTTCCAGTAATCTGTCTAGTCACCAACGTAATTGTAATCCTTACAGCAGGTTTTATTAAACTTTTAAACTAGAGTAAGGTGGTTACACAGATGGAACTGGAGAGGACACAGATGGAATGGAGAGGTCCCAGTGGACTGGA
>VXAA01006001.1:0-27033 GCA_013399115.1 Anseranas semipalmata
ACCTACACCATTCTATGATTCTAATTACACACTAATTACTCTCAGATTCTAGTCATTTTTTCCTACTTGGCTGCTTGAAATTAGAAGCTTGAGGTGATGAACACAGGCTAAACTACAGATGGAAGCCATGTAGATATTGCCAATAAGGAAATGGAGGAAAAAAAAAAAAGATTCTGTTCTCTCTGAGGTGCTTACACCGAATATGAGAATCCTGGAAAGTATTATTATTATTATTAATTATTATTATTAATTGTTATTATTATTATTATTATTATTTGGTCTTTATCCCTTCAACTTTGCTGTGTGTGATCTCCTATAACCTTACAGAATGAAAAGAGCATCAAGACCTCAGTTCTAGCTTGGAACAAATGGCTCTGACACAAATCACAGGTATGATATTTAATTTTCTAGTACCTTTATGGTTCTTTATTACTCTGTAATCTATTTCAAATTATTCAAACGTTAAATACAGGATGACACTGAAGTGTTTTTTAAAGTCTGAGGAGTAAGAAATTCTAATTTATATTTCAAGAGCATGACATATGCTTCTTTTTGTAACAGATCATTTTTTAAAGAACTACAGATTCTCAGAAATGGAGAAAAATACTCGTACATCTTTTCTGGTAGTTAAAACAAGCACCCTGTATCAGAGTAATATTTAGATAAGCAAATCCTCAAAATGTTTATCTAAACATTTTTAATATCGGTTTGTGATGGACTGCTCTTCCTGAGGTGACCTCCTATCTCCATTTAATTCAATGGCAAAACTCATTTACTTTAGGAGAAAAGAATTTCTCCCCTAAACCAGGAACTTCTTGTGGAGCAGAAGGACAAAGACTCACTTGGTCTTGATTTTCATTACAAATACAGACCATGAAAATGAGGCCTCACAATCCTTCTGACTTTTAGGGTGTCATGAGAAATTAACCAACTGGTGCTCTGAAAATTTAACCTTGAACCATGAAGTACATTTAAATGATCTATACCTGCAATATAAAATGACAGTAGCAATTTAAGATCATGTTGAAATTACCTTCTAGGGAATGTCAGGCAGACTTAAGCATCCACTGTACCTTCTAAAGTCAAGACACTGACGACTCATTTGTCCCGTTTTCTGTCAGCTCAACCAAATCTTTTGTATGGTTAATGGTGAGAAGCGATTGCAGTGCCTGGAACTGGAACCAAATCATTTCTGGGAAGTGTTTTTTTTTTTGTCTTTTTTTTTTTTTTTAAACAAAAACAAAACAAACAAACAAACAAACAAACAAAACCTCTTAAAGCTATTGTTCAACTAAATTTTCTGTTAGAGTCTTGCTGAGAAAATTGATAAGCATTACACCAAAATGACTTTCTAGTTGGTGCCTATGTAATCTTTTCTTTTCTTAGACTACAAGTCTGAAGAAAGCTGAGAGAAAGCATGGATTAAATTCTCTGTGCTGCCTAAAATACCCTCCAACATTTCCCTGTTTGTGGAAAACTAAATTACCTGTTTGAAATTCATTGCACTGCTGTTGATTAAATATCCATTTCACTGCTGTAATTCCTTCCAGAAATAAATAGCCACTTTTTTTTTTTTAATTAGTGCAGTCTGATTTTCTTCTATGATTTTCCATAAATAGGATATATTCCTTTTAAAATAAGGCAAGAATATTTAAAATTTCATATAAATCTATTTTTCACTCTTACAAACAGCATTCAGTATTTCTTTCTCTGAGGGTGAAGTTTTAGATTGCTGTTCTCTGACATTATTCTTTGACGGCCAAGGTAAGGAATTCATACATACCCATCTGTCTATGTTGCTGTAAGGTCACTATTCAATCCAGTGTCACAATGAGAAATAAACACAGAAATCTGTCTTGTAGTCCTGCTGAAATTTATTGAGGTATTTCTATTTCTACTTTCCAACAACAGGTATCAAAAGAAAAAAAAAAAAAAGTTTTAAAGAGGAATGGAGTCTAATCGTTAGTAGTTGGATTCTAATAGGTGTAAATGGTTTTCATTCATATTCTTGTATCTTTCAGTACCTAAAATCCCAGAACTGCAGCTAGGGATCTGTCTTGGAGACTCATCGTCCCAGAATGGGATGACTGTAAAATCTTAACCCAGAAGTGAGTCTGGGTCTTTGTTAAAAATAAAAAAATAAAAAAAATAATAAATAAATAAATAAATAAGGGATATAAATGTACATACATCACACAAAGACATTGATTTTCAGTAGGACTCAGTTCCTGGTCATGTGAGTTAAAATTTCTCTATGTATCAAATGAGTGCAGAACAGGTCTTTTGAATTTGCAACCTTTATTGAAATCTGGGTTCAATGTCTTGAAGGAACTTGAAACATTCTGTAACTGTCTTTTGGTACACAGGGAAGTTAGATACTTAACTGTTACTATAACATTGACATTACTCATAGGCTTAAGGTTTAGATAAATTCTCAGCTGTTATGGAGTATACCTTAGAGCGTCTAAGTGGAGAAGATCTGTTTTTCTGTCTTCTGTTTTTCTGTCCTCTTGAGGTAAGCCTGGGACATTTGTCTTGCACAACAATAGAGCAGCCTCAGGACTGCTGTAAACCATGCCTAGCTGTAACCAGCTGATAGGCAGTCTAGTCTGTAAGAGTAATAAGTTGCATATCTCTTCTCTAGCTCATGTTTTTTAAAGCAGATATCAAAACAAAGCACAAAATCTGCTAAACCTGTTCACCACTTGACTTTGACTATAAAGAAAGAAGTGAAAACGAGAATTTTTCTACAAGTAAAAACTGAACTTGATATGTGGTGTTTTTCTGGCATGATGTATAAGCAGAATGTTTCAACTTCACTCCTCTTGAGGTTTGGCACACTAATGGAAGTTTGTGTCATCCTAATTTCCAGTTTGATAGTTAGATATCAAGTAAATTTTTTGGATGAGCTTGTGAATACTTGAATAAATATATCATATTTAAAAATAATATATCAAGTACTATTTGAATTTCTCAGATAAAAATAATAATAATAAAATAAAGTTGAATGCTGAATTCCCAGTATGGATCAGTGGAAATACAAGGTGAACATCGATAAAATTAAATACGAGTTTTGTTCCATAGTTGAAGATACAAATACAGAAGCATCTCATAAAGATCATTAAAATTACAATATAAAATTAAATAGATACAAAGAAATATATAGTACCAACCTGGGTACCCTCCAGAAAGGTATGACTGAATTTTGTGATTTGACTACTAGAGCTATTCAGAGAATAAACCAGTTCATATATAATTTCTTTGGCTATTTTTGGTAGGTTATGCTATGCATTTATATATGCAATTAAGTTTTATGTTGTTGTTGTTGTTGTTGTTGTTGTTGTTGTGAGTTTAGATGTACATGTTGCTCTAAATGAGACTAATGAAAAATTATGTGAATAAGTCAGTAGAGGATTCAAATGGGCACATTTACATAATGTGTAGCACCATGTCACATTAGTGCTGCTGGGAAACATTGATAGAGAGGAAGGAGGATGATGTTTGTCTGATTACTTTTTCCTCTTTAGAATGTAATTCACTGATCTAGATGAAATATGGCAGATGTAACATGAAATAAGGCAGAAATGCTAGAGCAAAATACTCTGTGGGCTAGTTGACAATTCTCAGACTGAAAAGGGACAAGCTTCATAAGTTTTAAAACATGTACAAAAACAACAACAAAAAAAAAGCAGTAGCACCTTTCCATGTAATGCTTACATATTATAGGGTTAAAAATGAGCAGAAAAATACATCAAAGCAGCAATTTAAATTTGTGAAACTAGCTACCTCACAGTTTCTAACATGTCACTAAATTCTACTATGACTTGATATGACTGTGTGTTGAAATACCAACTTAGGCAAAATTATTTTGTGATAAAGGACAGAAAATGATTCTTCTAATGGCTTTAAAGTCAAATGAAGAATGTTACTATTCCTGCAGAGCAAATCAAGCTTGAAGTCTGCAAGGTTGGTAAATCCCTTCAAAAACAAGGTGTAAATCCTGAACATAAATAAAAATCAAAATTTCACTTCAGAGCTTTAACAGCTCTTAGATCAGTTCACAGTAAATCATAACTGTCTCATTGTACGTTGTCATAAATACATTTTACTCAGATTTTCCAAACGATACCAGTCTATATCTACTTTAAATGGATGCAACAATCTTAATTTCACTGACACAATAGATTCCAGGTTTATATGTATATAAATGGGGATATTTGAAGTTTAGTTATTATGCCTGTTCAGTGATCACTGTGTTTTATTGTGGAATTAATAACAGAACTGTAAGTATATTATTGTTTTTAACTGATGCACTACACATTGTTGGTTTAATTTCCACAAAATACCTTGTTATTAAGTTAAGATTTATGAAGTCTGAATAAATATTTAATCTATCAGTGCTCTGAAACTGAAAATTATGGACAAAACTTCTTATGGAAATATTTCTGGGTTGAAATGACACCAGTCTTATATATTCCTACTCCTATGTTATCAGTAAAACTTCGCTGCTGGTTGTTTGAACAGGGAGCCCATCTTTTCTGCAGTTCTTGCTACCATTCTGATCTCAGCAAGATTAGAGATTATCCTAAAATGTTATGGCAAAATCTAAATACTCTTTCTCTCCCAAGCTACTACATGATAGACCTAATACATTTGAAAGCTGATTGCATGCCCAAATTCAGCACCTAAATAAATAGACATAATTTCTTTGGTTGATATCACTGTATGTTTATCCTGAAAAATCTGGTCCCTTGTTTAAGCATTTGAAAGTTTAACTGCAGGAATTTAGTATGAAAATCTTGGCTCCAACTCACTGTTGTTTTCCTTTCCTCATCTTCCTTCAGTCTCTCACCTGTCCAAAGTTAGGATTCTCATCTTTCTCTTTCCATCTCTCAAAGCTTAGTGTCTGGCTTGTACAGCTTTCCTTCATGTGTGTGCATCATTGCATTTTTGGGGTATAAATGCATTTTCATCCATTTGCAGTTCATACACCAAAGAGATGTCTATATTAGGTCAACCAAAGTTTGTAACTACAGAATTGGATCAGATAATTTCTGCAGAGATTTATGTTTTTTTGTTTGTTTGTTTGTTTTTTGTAAATATGCATACAAGGAGCACAGCTATATTCACTTTAACATGCCCCTCCAGTTTTTGAATCCTATTACCTGAACTAGTAATGCCTTTCTAGAATATAATTAATAATAATTTGGCTAATTTTGAAGGGATTGACTGCAATATAGCAGAGAGAACAAAGAGCAAGAAAAGTCTGTGTATCAATAATACATGCATTGTGCATTAGGAAACACAATATACAAACACCGCTGTTTTGCTCCACAATCTTTCACCTAGTGATTGATGATACTTACAATAACCACCATCCAAAATATGTGCAGGAATTAAGAGAGGTTTGAATCTGAGAAATCAGTTTCCACACAAGCTGATTACAGACATCACTTATTCAGAAATTTCATACAGCAATCCTTTTTAAATGAAGCACTGACAAATTAAATTTACTGTGGATGGTAACTGTTGTTCTAGAGAGTAGCTGATATCAATTAGAAATGAGTTACAATTTCAATGAGCAGGACTCTTTTAATAAGGGTCATCTTTGTCACACCCATGTTTGCATATTACCTAGGGAAGTGAGGTACTTTTTCAAGATTAGTACTTGAAGTCATTAAGGCATTAATAATAATCATCATCATAAGTGCACACAAAATATATGCTGTGGAGTTACGGAAAACACACTTGTTTGTTTGTAGAAGCTAGTGATCTGTTTCAGTTGAAATAATGACAGTCCTGCAGTTTTGTCCATTCCTCAGATGCAACAAATTTTGTTTGCCTAAATTCAGAGTGACTCAGATATCACTTTTGTTCTTCGCCTGGATTGCTTTTATCAAAATGTAAGAGACAGAAATCCTCCCCAGGACAGTCTGATTCCAGCCTGACTCCATGACATTTTATATGTGGCCTGTCATTCTAAAGAATGAAAAACAATGCAGAAATTAAACGTTGAGCTTACTATTTATTAGTAATCTTTTCCTATGATCACTGTCATCACTTTTTCTGAGTGTTAGGTCTTTGTTAGGTCACTTCTGGTGCCTCAGTGTCCCCTGTGAGGCAGTTTGGCTCAGAAGAACAAGTGTTCCCTGCCAAGTTTATATCTGAAATATGCAATGCTACAAACAATATGCCATGCCCATGAAACCAGTGGTTATCTTACAGCACTTGAAGAGTTATCTCTTTTGTTCCAGAAATGAGAGTCATTTCTTGAAGCTCTGTGTTTTTTTTTTTTTTCCCATTTCTTTTGTACCTCCAGCCTATGTTAAGTTTTCTCTTGAAGAACTCACAAGCTGAGATTTTCTAAGTACTTTCTAAGTACTAGCACTCTAATGAGTGAACTGAACTTGTAATAATGCTGCAGGTAGAAAATTCTTGGTCTGATTTTTTAAGATTTTTTTTTTATGCATAATTTGCAGTGTGGCTATCTCAGTAAATTAGCTAGTAAGATATACATTCGCTATGTTTTAGATCTTATGTGCTATTCAAGATAGAAGGAAGCCAAAGAAATATATATATATATATATATTTTTTTTTTTTCTGTGTGTGTGTGTGTGTTGTGACGACTGGCCACAAACATTACTGCAAAAATAAGTTGTTCATAGCCAAATCTAGAACTCCACAGAGAGAAGAAATCATGCAAAATATTTGGAAACACCTTGCTGAGTTCCCAGGTATTATTAAACCTAAATTATAAATCTGTTGTGTGTTGTGTACAGCTCACTCTTCCTGTGGGTCTAGAAGTTCTCCAGGCTGGCACACATGTTTTGAATGGTAGCTGCACATTGAAATAGTTTCTTCTCTGCTGAACCACTGCTGAACAGAGAGAGGGATCAAGCAGCTCAGGGAATTCACTTCAGGCTTCATCCTGACTCTTACAATAGGCAAAAGGAAACAGAGAAAAAGAGAAAGCATGAATGATATTTCCCATATATTCTTAAATCCTCCAGTGTCTCAGCAGCTTCCTCAACAATTTTATAGCTCCTTTTAAAGGACATTGCTCCACCAGCCTTTTTGTAGTGATTCATAAATAGGACAGTTTTCAATCTCTTTGGCTTTTAATGAGATGGTAACTGGGTAATTGCTGCATCTGAATGCCTCCCCTCAAGATTCAAGAAAGAGGAGGCCACATTTTCCAAAATACTCTGAATTCAGAAGTTATTCTGAAGTATAATGGCAAAATTGGGCATAATGTAGGCTGTAGAGCACTCCAGGCTCTTCAAAAGCTATTCAGATTTTAATCAGGCTTGTCACTTCAAGTGACAGTAATTAAAAATAAAACTGAGAAACATACTTAAATTTTAATTTCTCCCGTCATTAAATATTATTTCTTCTTAGTGTTATAATTATTTGTATGTATTATTTATTCAAGGTCTCAAGTATGTCTGAAGTGTTCCAGATAAACTATTGTTTACAAGAAAATGTTTTATTATTGATTAATTTCAATTAAGGAGCATGCCTAAAAATTCCCAAACTACAAGAAATACAGAAAAAAATCCATGCAACTGTTTTTTTTTTTTTTAGTAGATTTTTTGGTTAGTTCTTGTTTGTTTGTTTGTTTGTTCGAAGAAAAGTAATATAAAGAATTTGAATTTATGTATAAGCAGGGAACAGATCGTAAAGAAACTGGGGGAAGAGACTCTTTCTCTAATTCAGACTGTCAGATCACAAAACTGTGGGTCTCAAGAGCAGAAAATACAAGTTCCAACTGTGAAAGTCCTACTGATCCAATGTATTTTCAGAAGTTGAATTAATCACCAGTAGAACTAACAATCATAGAGAGACTGGGAGAAAAAGTAAAAAGCCTGCTGTAGGAAGCAAAAATCTGAAAGAGGTCACACAGATCAGACCTCTGAGAAATAACCAGGAAAATTATTCAGACATTTTTGTTTCATGTCTTAGTAACTCTGTTATCTATTCTGATTTGCAAACAGGCTTATATTTTCTTTAAAGGGTAGCATACCGTTCTTTAAAATAAAGAAAGGTTTTCCAAAAGCTCAATATTTATTTGGTTTTAAAATTATGTTGGGGAAATCATAAGACATTTCCAAAACTTCTAGTAATATTGCTCTGTTACTTTATTGGGGATCTTACTTATTGCTCCCTATGTCATACCTGATGATTTCTCTCTTAATTGTTGTGTTCTGTCTGAAGTATTTATATGGACTCTTTGCAACACTGAATGACAGAAAAAAATATCAAATCTAGCCTTCTGTGTTGGCTTTAGGATCACTTAAATAATTCAGCTTTCTAGGTCTTCTATTTCCAGCCTCACCACCAGCAAACATCAGTTGAACACCATTGCCAATATGAACAGGAAGAATGTAGATGCAGATGGATTACCAACAATCATTGGATTTATGCCACAGTGTTTAGAAGCTTACTTCCATGCTAGACTTTACCCATGTGAGCATTTTCAGCCAGTCAACAGAATGATGTGGACTGCATGCAAGCTTAATATTAAATACTTGCTTAATTGTTGCAGGATCAAGGTTGTAAGCAAAGCATTCTCATAAACTGCAGACAAGCTTAGGTGCTTAAGATATCACTTCTAATTCCAGTTTTCTGTTTCTGTGTCCTTTCCTCCCTTCACCCTTTTAACTTCTCTTTATACACAAAAGATTCTGCTGAATAGTACCAAAATCATGGCAAAGAGCAATGATTGTATGCAATTTGCTGACAAAGAGACACATTATGCACCATATTGATCAAAATGTATGCATCATCATCTTTCTTTACTAAATATTACTATTTTTCATATTCATAGATCATCCATAATATAACATATAGGAAGAAAATAACAACGCTTACTAAGTATGCAAGTATACTTACTTAGCAAGGTTTGGGAGAAAACTAGTCACATATAGTTTTCTGCCTGAAGATCCCTTTAACAGTGTCTTAGGGTACCTGCAGCAGCTTCCTACAAAAGGTGCAGACCTAAGATGCAGAATGCGGAGGGTTTGCAGTGTTGACTCTGCTGTAACTTGATGCAAAGCCCCTTGATACTAACAGAAATAAATTCATCTTGATGTTAATGGTTTTAGCATAGAACTCATATTATCATCCAGCTCAATCTAGACATCTGGTAACAGGACAAAAACTCTCCAAAGCATAGTTCTGAGACACTCGGTGTAAAGAATTTCTGTCTGTCCTCTCTTCCAGATTCAGATCTGAAGGTCAAATTTTCTAGTCCAAAGTGAGAGCTTGGGTGTGTTTGTCCTTTTCTTTACCCTGCTTGGGATAGAATTTCAAGACTGCTTCCTTAGGGAAAGTGGCATTCCTAGTGTTTTATCAGCATTTGAACACAGTTTGATTGTAGAGACTGATGCAATTTCTTTGATATTGATTCCTGAATTGATTAAGGTTAACTGGTACATAAACAACTGCACACATTATAACACCTTGATTTGTGTGCATAGATGCACCCTACTGAGGACAATCTATACAATGTATGAATGTGTATTCTATAAGAACACTTTTAATAAAATGATGAAAGCTAATTTCAAGAAGCATAAAACGACTTTAATTAGCTATTTCGCAACACAACATAAAACACCTGTATATCTACATATTGCATTTTTCTTCCCCATTTCCTATTAATTATTGCCCATTGTTAATAGAAATTTACCCCATGTCCTTCAGGTTTTTGTTTACTGAAATAAATGTTTTGTAACTGGCAGAAAAGTGAAGTTATAACTATAGCCTTCCTAACTGTGGTTTATGTTCCCTAAATGCTATGACATTTAAAATGAAAATATGAGCCAAATACATATGTAAATGTAGATGTATGCGTGTATGTATATATGTATTTTTATAAAACACATTTTGAGTAAATCATCAATAGCAAATGGTGTGAAAATGAAGAATTACTTTCTGTAAAACATATTTGACATGTCAATAGAACTGTATGATTTACAGCACTAGCTGACAGTATTATTCTATCTGATTAATAAAGACTGGCCTTATGTAGAGCATAATTTCAAATTTGTAGTCATTCCAACATCTTCTCTTCAGTTAAATTTTCAGAGGCTGCTGAGATTAGACAGATTTCCTCCTTAGCTGTGTTGGGAAAAGAAGAGAGGAAGGACAGTGCTAATGATTTGACATCTACTTAAAGAAAAAAATCTCTATTGAATGTATTACATAAAATTAACAGTGTTCTCATTTTCAATTTATGAAAGTAGCTGACAGGAATTTAACAAATCCTAAACTGCAAACTGCAGTTGAAATATCTTATGGGAAATCGTGAAATGAGTTGTTTATTTTTCTTAGGGTTATTGACAATATTTGACTTAATTTTGGCACTTATGCAGTAATATTTAGGAATAAAAATAATATTATAAAAGATGAATTGTTCTTTTCCCTTCAGGAATAAATATAGGAAGTAACACTTTTCTAAAAAGAAAATAATCAAAATAAGCTATCTTTAAAAACCTTAAGTATTTTATTTAAAGGTTCTTACCATAGATTGAGTGGAGATACTCTTCTGAAGAGAGGGAGGAAAATGTGGGGTCTTGTGATCAAAAAAGAGATTGAAGTTTAAACTGCACTTTGATTATTTTTATGCTTGGTCAATATTATGTAGATCAAGTGAATTCTGTTTGCTAAGGCTACAAAGAAAACAGAGATTATGGACTTGGAAAATGATCATAATAATACTGTTACTAGAGAAAATAGTCACACGTCTTCCTTCTTTTATTATAATTATGGGCAGACATATACGAGTAGGTTCAAGCTTTTGAAGAAAGCTTGAAAGATGGCAGAGATCTGGAATACTCCATCTCCACAACCTTGAGACTGATTTACAGATGTGAAAAACTGGGCTGTGATGAAGCCTAGAAAGTTAGTAGGTAACCAACACCTGTGTTTTAAGAATATATTATACATTTATATATACATGTACTTACCTATATAGTATAGACACCTAATTATTCTGGTTTTCCAAGAAAAAAATAAATTAATGCAGTTCTTCTCCTTACTTTGTTGGGAAGGAAATAAATGAGCAGCCTAAATCACAGTGTTGACAGGAAAATTTAAGGGCAATTTTTTTTTTTTTTTTTGAAGTCACCGATATTTTCCTCAGGAAAAGACAGATCTAGGACCAGTTTTCTTTTCAGATACCAAATTAAAAGAATCATTTTGATCTATTTAAGCTGTGCTGCTCTGTTATCAGTCTCCCGACTATTTTCTTCAGGATTTCAGTTTTGAGGATGGCTCTTTATTTCCTAATAAACTCCCTCATGTGTTCAGAGGGCTCCCATCATGCACCTTATCAGCTTGGCCATAAGTTTAGGCATTAATAAAAATTCCTTGATTATAAGGAAACAATTCAAAATGAAGAAAAGAACATTGGGAAGGAAGAGAGCTGAGAACTAATATCTAACTTTTAAGATGCATCCTTGCCTCTAGCTAACCAACCATAAGGAGCTGCTTGAGCAGTACGAAAAAAAAAGACCAGAAACACCACATCTAGCCAAGACGCAAAGATAAAAATGAAGGCTTGCACTGAGTTTTGTAACCTTTCAACTTCACTGGACTACTTCCAAAAACAACATACAAAGTCTTTCAGATGCTTTTGTCCAAATGTATCCATCCCTGAGGACACACTTTCTTTTTTCTTGCTTTGTAGCATGAAAGGGCAGCACCCTGGGGAAATTATTTTGTGAAATAACAGTGTCCAAAATCCTGGCAAAACCTCTAATCCAAGGTTTCAGGAGCACAGTGATTTACCTGTAATCAAAATCACCAGGTCAGAACCCTGGAACTTTAACAATCTTTGCTTCCTCCATGGCTGCCAGAAACTGTGGTCTTTCTGCCAGCATAACTTTTACCCATTTTTGGTCCAAACCTTAGAAACGGCAATCAGGCACGGAGTTAGAAGATCACTGCTATCAAGGGCAGAAATCTCGTGACAGCCAGAGAATACAGGAAGTCAGGAATGCAGTTTATTAATTTCAAAAGCAGATTTTCATACCTCATTCCGCAGACAACATAGGGTGATGATCCTTTGTCACTAATTTGCTGTCCATAAGAAGAATATTATGTATTTTAGGTTTAAGATACCCATTTTCTTTAGACAAGCTCATCTTTCTCTCCCACATTTACTTCTAAGCAGTGATAAACGACTTGCTTAATACAATTTTGAAAAGTTCTTTGAAAGGGATTTTTTTTTAAGATATTTGGTGTACAGTCACCAAACTGCTTTTTAGAGCTAAAGAGAAAGTGAAATACTCTTGTATATTTTATGAATGTTACTACATATCAAATGCAGGTCTTAAAATCATGTCATTGTGTAAGAGCGTATCATACTCTTACCATATTCTGCTTTTGCCAGTTTTGCCGTGCTGCTTCAGTCAATATCTAATAGCTTACAGAATATAAAAATCTCCAGAGTGCAACTTTGCAATTGTAAAAGAAAAGATGCAGATCTGTGGTCCAGAGGTAGCTTTATCATTTCTGTTAATTTATATCATAAATGTTCATGCCTTACTAATATCTTAGTTTTTATTCTTGATATTGCTATTTGATTAACCTAACACTGTCTGCTCAGCCCAGCAAACACATGATCTCTTACAGTAAGACTGTTAAGAAATGACCATTCCCTTCATTAGATAATAATAAGATAAAACACCGCCAACAAAAAATAATAGTAATAATAACAAAAACCACAACCAACACTAAAAGACATAGCTAATGAACTCCAGCCAGATAAATGTATTGTTTAAAGTTCAGAGAGGACTCATGTAGCTTGATACATTGAAAATCAACAAGTATGTATTATTCCATTTTCCTGGAGGTAATTTTTAAGTGTCTACAACTGCCAGGTTTCAAACCTACTATGAATGTAGAAATCAAAAGAAGAGCCAGAAAAAAAGGATCCTAGTAAAATAAATGGCTTGCTATTTTGGTTACTGGTCTGAAACAGCAGTAATTTAATGCATTATTTTAGGGAAGCCATGCACAATTTGCACTATTATTTCATTAAACCTATTTCATTAACCATAAATTCATGTTCTTTAAACTTATTAATTATTGAATAATATAGAGAAAAGTCCTTATCATGGTCTATAGACCTTTATTGGGTTGGACACTACATTTTTCTTATATATGATGTCAAATTTAGTCAAATAACCATTTCAAATATATTTTGAAGGATATCATGTTTTTGAAGCTCTCTTATTGTTCAAGAAATTATTCTTTATTAAAATATCAGATGAATTAAAAGAGAAGACACAAAGGGTTGTACAAAATTGTTTTGACATACTGCAGCAGCCATGTGTTCCTGATGGCCTGAATGCTGAGCATAAAATTTGCATAAGTACTGGCAAATCAGGTAAGAAAAGCACTCTTTTTTTTTCCTCTTTGATTACAAGAAGCTAGCTAATGTAGCACCAGTGTTATGCAGAACTTACCATCTTTTCCCATTACTATCATATTGAACTATCATAACAGAAAAAATATGCATATATGTAACTAGCAGAAGACTAGGTGTTGAAGGATTACACCAGATAAGGTGTTATTATATTATTTCATCCACTCTACAGTGAAAGAAGGAAAAGGACAGCTGCAACTTTTCATGTTGGTAAATCTGCTGCATTCTATTTTCAAATATTTTTGTAAAGCACATTGGAAAGGTAAAGTAATGATAAATAAACTATTTTAATATAGTTACTGTCTCTGTTGCTTCAGTAGGAAGGGCACTCTATCATAACAACAGGAACTGTGGAGATAATCCTTGAGCCACCCNACAGCTTTCTAATTCATTTTTCTTGGAAAAATTCTGCAATGTATATTTGACCTAAGGTAAATATTTTCTAAAAGCTATAAAGTACAAAATAATACAATGAAATAAGAGTATATGGAAGTAGTAGTCATCGGGCTAATATGAACTGCAATCAACTTTCCATTAACCTAAATGATACGGAGATGGACTAATGGATAAATCTAGAAAATATGTAGCATCCCTTGCAGTAAATTAAGCAGTAGTGGGTAATATTGCCATGCACTGGATTTCCATTATCTAAGTTGTTCATATGGCTTCTGGCTCACCTTTATCCCTATCAAATTGCAGTCTGTCAAACAATCCCTGGAAGAGTTGGCCAGTAAGTGTAGGCCAGAGACCATAAGCAATAGAAAAATTCATGTAGGAGAGAGCTATACAGAGAGTTCCTATCCTCTATGTATCTTGCAAAGAACCAGTTTTGGTTAGGCAAGATTGTTAATTTTATATCAGCAATAGCCTCATCAGACTCAGTTTGGCTCCTGCAGATTCACTCGGGTTTCTGCTGTACTTTTCTCACATTTGGATGAAGCAAATCATTAAAGTAAGACTGTTGCCTTGCCATCAGTGAGTCTCAGCTGATGCCTAGGGCTGCACCAGAAGTGCCACATCACTACTTCCACCCTAATGGGCACAAGAGACCCATCATAAAAGACTGATTCCATGGGAGCTGGCCTCAGCAAAACCACTTGGGCAAAGTCCATGTTGCATCACTCTGCCTGGGTGGGCTTAGATCTGCAACCTCACTGTTCAATAGAATGTCTCTATGTGACACACTTTCTTACTGAATAATTATGTAGCCTGAAGGCTTTGGAAACAATATAACTGTCTATACACAGCACTGCACCTCAACTAACCTGGGTAGGTCTGAGTTGTTTCTGTGCTACTGATTGTGTATCATTAAAACATTGGCTGTGTTTTCTAATTTACTATTCCAAATACATGAATAGATGGAAGAAAAGCTTTGTTCTTTGTTTCCCTGCTTCGTGAATTTAATGATGTTTTCCAGCATAGTTTTAGGTAACATGATGTAAATGTGATGGTTTTCTGGCTATCACATGGTTGCCTAATCAATTAGATCATGAGTAGTGGTCAATGGACTTGTTTTCCCTTCACCTCACCTGACAAGTCCCAAGCAGGTTCTGAAAGAGTTGGAGAAATAGAGAAATATAGTAATACATAGTATTTACAGTCTCTGTAGGATAACATTTGATGAAAACATTCCTGAAATTCTTTACATATTCATCAGAGAATATCACGGCACAAAGTGCCCTTAAAATGTCTTTGCTTTGTCAAATGTAATTTCTTCCCTCGGTTTAAGAAGAAATACAAGTAATGGAAGTTATGGACTCATTCAGATCACCAGCAGATATCCTAGGTACTAGAATGTCTAAAAAAAATGACAAATTTTCTAGCTAGAGAGATACTGTGCCTAGATTCAGTAAGGAAATTAAGACATAGTTGTAGGTGATGGAGAAAACTGTATGCCCTGAAAATGTATTCAGGGGTCCTAAATAAAAAGTCTGCCTCTTTTTATGATGATTTAAGCACAGAATTGCACAAGAACAGGGAGTAACTTTGTGGATGTGCAAACTGAATGAAAAATTTTCCAGGGTCAACAAATGCCAAACTCCAGACAAAGGAATACCTTAATACTAAGCCTTATTCCAGGTTTTATTGTAGGTACTCTTTCCACTTGTTCCTAGATTATTTACTACTAAAAAAAGTCTGTCAGAATTTGCAATTGTTCATAAATCTGATCTGGGAACTTGCACAGGTTATTGTCCATTAACAAGACAAAATCTCAAAGTAGTGCTAAGGTTTGCCCTACCAGGAGCTATGTCTGGTCTGTATGGAGTTTTTCAAATATACAAATAACCAAAGCCAAAGAGTAGGGTTTAGGTAATGATTCTTTTTTATTATTTTTTATTTTATTTTATTTTATTTTATTTTATTTTATTTTATTTTATTTTTGTCACTCCCGTCACAACAAAAACCATCAGGCATTTCCCCATTTCCCAGAAAACAACAACAACAACATAAACCAGACATTTCCCTGTAAAGAAAATATTTTTACTAGTCCCCCCCATATGCACAGCAAGACACTTTTGGATAACTATATATTTTGTAGTGTGACATTAGGCTCAGTATAGTTGCCTTGCAGGCTACATGAAATCAGGATGCCAGATGCAGAACAGTCAGATGACCCCTGTACGCTTTTCTCTGCTCTCATAAAGGATTTGTGTAGGGCAAGGCTTCCAAAGCAGTGATTTACAACTAATGGTAAGTGGTACTGCTCTGTGCTGGAATTAGGGTGGTGCACAGGAAGTTCCCAGCTCCATAAGGTGGAAGAAGACACTTGGAGAAACTCAGAAATACTAACCATCAATGGAGGGAGGTAAAGAGAGCATAAACAGGCTCATTAGTAGTATCCATGTAACTGCTTTGCCAGTCATTTCCTCTGTATATAGAAGAACATCTCTGAGTCATGCTCTCACCTGGGAATAAATACTATTTTTCACCTGGCTTCAGTTGTTATTGAACGTCTGTAATTTGAGGGAAAAAAAAATAACAAAAATAAATTTCAGAAATACATTACTGATTATCAAAAAAAAAAAAAAATCCTTTTTCAGTACTATTACATGCATAAAGACAATATTCATCTTCTTAATTACACAGCTCCTTTCACCTCTTTGCCAGAGGTTTCATGAACTTCTTATATATATATTTGAATGTCTAAGTCAAAGGAAACATTTTCAGTCACAAGTCTGTATGGCTATAAGATGTATATTTGAAAGAGTTGGGCAGTCTTTGTTCCTCAGGTTATTTCCTCTAAAAATTCAAGGCCTTTGTGGTGGTGTTTTTTTAGCTTTTCAGTTTAAAAGTCATTACTCTCTTCAGTCTTACTATAAACCAATCTCACAATAATTTTATTTTGAAATAAAACATTGGCATAAAGCAGAAAAGCGGTTTTCTGTGGCATATTCTGCATATGTGGACTGTAAAGGAGTTAGCCAAACTAGTGGGTCCTTAAAAGTTCCTTATATCTCAACTCCAATGAATTTGGACAAGCTCCTTTGTACCATAATAGGGCTTTACATGTGGAAGAAATCATGAGAAATTTGAACAGGATTTTATTCTTCAGTATACAAACTTGAACAAATTCTTGACAATGACAGGCCTATCAAAGGACTATGGCCTCCAGCTGGTCAGTGTATCCCAGCCAGCCCCACAGCAGACTGATCCTTAGGCAACTCCTTGGATGCCAATACAAGCAGTTTTAGAGCCAGTTGCTTTCCACTGCGCAGCCAGCCAAGTCTCCAGATGTTGTTGCTAGAAAAATGTATATCACAACCAAGCACCTGGATCTTGCAGCTGTAATGTTGTGTGTAAATTGCATTTAAACCTTCTCAAAGCATCTGAGATGAAGACTGAGGATAGGGAAAACAAAAGAATTTATTTTGGAGCAGCAGCAGAAAGTAAGTGTAGGAATGCAGGTGCCAAGCATCTGCCATATAGCAAAACCTTTATACTTCTGCCTTTCTGTCCTCAACTCCTCTTCCTTTGCATATTCCATCAGCCCAAGTATTTAACCTGTCTGTGGTTTCATCTGGTTAGAGTTAATTACAGTTAATTTTCTTCCTAGTAGCTAGTAAGGTGATGTGTTTTGGATTTAGGATGAGAATAATGCTGATAACACTCTGATGTTTTTAGTCACTGCTGAGCAGTGCTTGCACAGAGCCAAGGACTTTTCAGATTCGCATGCTGCCCTGCCAGTGTGGAGGCTGGGGGTACACTATGAGCTGGGACAGGCCACAGCCAGGACAGCTGACCCAGACTGACCAAAGGGGTATCCTAGACCATATGACATCATGCTCAGCTATAAAGCTTGGGGGAGTTGGCCAAGGGGGCTGCCATTGCTCAGGGACTGGTTGGACATCTGTCAGCGGGTAGTGAGCAATTGTGTGTTGCATCACTTGTTTTTTTGTTTGTTTGTTTTGTTTGTTTGTTTGGTTTGTTTGGTTGGTTTGTTTTGTTTTTGTTTCTTTCCCTTTTTTATTAAACTGTCCTTATCTCAACCCATGAGCTCTCACACTTTTACTTTTTTTCCAATCCTCTCCCCCATCCCACTGAGGGGGAGTGAGTGAATGGCTGTGTGGTGCTTAGCTGCCTGCTGGATTAAACCGCAACAACCAGAAACAGAGAGCCCAAAGTATCTAGCTATAATGGCAAAACTGTATTTTCCAGATGAAGTCTGATTTCACAATGAGTAAAGAATTTAGTGTTGCAGGTTGCAAAGCAGAATGCTCATGTGTGCCTGCTGGAAATTTAAATTGAAATTCCTTAGTATAGTAAAGTAATTTGTTAGACTTTCAACTGTGAGAAAACGTATGTCTGACAGTACTTTTGTTTTTAATTAAATAAATTAAGAATTTTAAAATCTTCTGCAATTGAACATTCTTTTGGTTTCTCCATAAAATGTCATGCTTTTCCCGTTAAATTTAGCTCCTTATAATAAGTTTTCAGTGCAAAAACTGTTTATGGATTTAGGTCTTAGTAAAATAACTTTGTAGTTTTCCCACAAATCAATAGGTCAAGCTACTGGAACAAGACATTTTTCACCTCATTGCTTCAGTCCTGGAAACAGAAGTATTGTGAGATGAAAAAAAATAATTATATAATATGCAGTAGCACTTACCCAACAACTGTTCCTCGGAAAATGAGATCAGTGCAATGTGAGCTGGAAGAAGATGAATTAGTCAAAGCTCTTTGAATAACATCCTGCCACATTCTAGCCTGCCCATTCTAGCTCTTACTTTCACAAAGATCCAGGATATTAAACAGATATTAGAGAAAGCAGAATTTGTTGTGATGTGACTGGAACTATTAAAATATACTTTTACATTTGTAACCTAGTGCAATTAAAATTCATACAACAAAGTTATCAGACATAGAAAGTATTTGGATTTTCAGAAAAGTCACTATTCAGAACAACTGCCTAGGTCATATACTTATCAATCGGTTTATCTTATTACATTAAGTCACTTCAATGATGTATACACATATTGTGCAATAGCATGTATCACAGAAGCCTTTTGTTTCAGTTTTAGTTATGTGCCCAATGTCTTCCTATGTAAACAGAAATAGAAAATTAAAATCTCCTTCTAAAATAATTTAAACATTTTTCATCCCTGTTCACAATAAAAAGTAAAATCACACCTTTTATGATTGAAGGGATTCCCAGGAAATTTTGGTCTTGAGAAAATACAAAGAGAAAATATTGGCTTGTTTCTGCCTAAAATTCCTGTCAGTTTTACTAGTGGCAAGTGAAATTGCTGAAAGCCTCACAGGCAGAGACTGAGTACTTCTGCTTCCCAGTATTTCATTAACTCCATGCAATTTATTTATACTTTTATGACACAAAAAAAAAAAAAAAAAAAAGGAAAAGCTTCAAAATTACAGGTATAAAATATTGATTTTGTGAACATTTCCCATTGAGAAATATTTGAACAGAAATTTTCTACCTAGTTTTAGTCCTGACAGTATAAATATCAGGCAAACACCTTTGATTTTACACTAATTTAATTGGCACATAAAACTTCATATACAACAATGACATCTGAATTTTATTCATTCACATCTCAAACTTAGTTTTATATAAAAGATGAAGTAATATAGTAAATAATATGTCTTGTATAAAAAAATCTCAAGATTCTTTGTAAACATGATTAAACAGAGCTTCATAACTTTCTGCTTACATAGATAAATATTAATTCTATTTTACAGATGTGGAAATAAATTCAGATGGGTTGCTCAACTCAGCAAGATCACACAGAAGATGATTCATTGACCTAAATTCCCTTTATTTTTTAATCTTGTGTGTTATATACTACACGGTGCTTCCTATTTGTTTTAGCATGATTTAGACTGCTGATAATAGCTTCCTGTAGGACATGTAGCATAAGTGTTTTACAGGTTATGCTGGAATGCACCTGAGAGAAAGATGACATAGTCCCTAGTGTCATCCAGTAAAAACTACATAACGTACTGAATGAACATTATGAGCAACTGTGTGTGATCTTCTAGCAAATGTGTTTTGCCTTATACTTCGACACATTTATTGCTAATAAGCTGTTCTGTACTTTCTAATGCTTCTACTTAGATAATAACTATGTATGTTTATGCAGATTTATTTTTTCAAAATGTATTTTAAATATAAATATAATTTTTTGTTCTGGAAAATGTGTTGTTTGTTATGGGCAGATGGAGCTGACTGGTGAACCTTACAAGTTGTAACTGTTCAAAGCTACTCAGAATGTTTAATTTCTTTAATTTCATTCTGATCACAAAGTTCAGCAGTTTCTTAACCTGACTTACTTCAAACTAACTCAGTACCCTGTACAGCTCTGTTTCTAAAGCAAAGCAAAAGGAAAGTTATAAAACCATTTCTAGAAACTTTCTAAACTGGTAGAGCTAGGAAAGCTATAACTTCAGAAGAGCAAATGGGAAGGTGAAAAAACAAACAAGAAGTAGGCCAAAAATACGGCTTCTAAATGACTTCTTCCTTCCCAGAACACTAGCCTTTTCATCAGCTAGTAGGGAAAACAAACCAATAATAATGCCCTCTTCAACTACAAGTTTATGTTTTGTGTCTCTTTTCGCCACTCTTTACTCACACTGGCAAGCATATGTTTACTGCAGTTGTTTTACTGATTTCAGTGGGATTTGCACACAGTAAAGAAATTTGTCTGAAACTGGTGGGACAATTCTAGCCAAATGTAACTGTTTACTTACTGTGAGTAAAGAGAATAATCTCTGTGGAAAAGGAAGGGAATCATTCCACTCTTCTGACTACTTTATTCCCATTAAGCAGTTCTAGTAACATCACTATGATTATGAGTAGATGAAGGGACAATTCAGAATGAAAACAGAAAACAGTCTGGGCTGCCTGTCCTGACTTGCAACATGTCGGGAAAATGCTGCATGAAGTGGGAATTAAACCATCCTATCTCAGAAGCAGTACTGGAGACATATGAAAACAGAAAGAGCATTGTGGATCTTCTGAAATATCCCAGGACTGCAAAACATCCTTACTTTCCTGTATACTATATTGTTTTGTCACACAAGCAGGTGGCTCTATCAATCAGCATCAAAAACTGGTTACATCTCCATACTCAGTACACTTTGAATCACATATCACCTACTGGTTGGGGCAGGTAGTGAACTTTGGGACTAGTATTGCACATGACTTGTAGGCAGGCAGAGTTTAGCAAGAAACTAAGAGTGTTACAGAAGAGCAATTATTTTGGAAAAAAAAAAAGAATTAACTCAAAAAATTAACTCAAAAGTATCAATTGTTTGTCTTAGTAGGCATTTCAGTAATGTTTTTCCACAGCAAAAGAGCAGGAAGTTCCAAGGAAATAAATTTCAGAACTAGAGCAGAGAAACATGTTATCTATTTTTGTCACTGTGGTGGATTTGGGTAAATTTGAGAGTTCTCTTTCACTAGTTTCTGCTGTGTATACCAGGCTATATGTATAATGCCGGAGGCAGGGATTTTTCAGTTGCTGCAGTGATTTTAGATGTCACAGAACTGTATTCTGCACTCATAATTTTCCAAAATTCTTAAACAATTGGTAGGCTTCTTCTTCAAGATAGATATCTTTCATCTGTATTTTGTAGCATGAAGAAAAAGTGGGACATCTATGATGTTGAGATCTCAGCAAGGATGCTTAGCTCTGTGAATGACATTATTCAGTTAAAAAACTGAATGGTTTAAACTCAGTGGGCTTATTGAATAGGGATTTTGTTTTGTTGCTGCATCACCAACCATTACAAATTTGTCATTGTAATTTTTAATACTTCTGGTTTAGAACAAAGCACAGTCAAGGTATAAATATGAAATTTAAAGCCTCAGGAAGCTCCAAGAAAGTTAATCAGCATAACAACTAGTATCTGTCCTGTTCTTACAAGCTTTGCAGATGCTAAGGCAGCAAAAGAGCACACTTAAAGATGACACTTCTGAAAATTCATTGCTAATAACATTTAGGCACTGTTCTAGAAAGATACAATCATTGAATGAGCAACATCATGTCTAACAAAGCTATAGGATCATTCATATCTTCATGCGTTACAAACCAATTAACTCACGTTTATTCCATATTACCATTGCTTGACTTTTATTCATCCACTGTCTTGCATCCAACCTATATCCGGCTGGTTAGTTGAAAGCCGGTCCCTCTTATTTAGGACAATCTTCTGGCTGGACTGAAGGCTAAGTGTGACATCCATCCATTAATAATACTATCACATGGAACTGTTGTTAAGGACAGCTCAGAGCAACCTCTCTTGTTCTCTCAGGGGCAAAACCTACATTTACGTCTAGCTTGAGACAGCACACACAAGCTTTGTTTCTCCTTAGATTAGGCAGAAAAAAAATGGTAAGGAATTGTCTCTTAAACAAGTCAACTAAAAGATCAGGTGAGTTCTGTCAGGACAAATTCTGACTGCTTACAAGGAAAATTAACAAAAGATGTTAAGATCTCAAAAACAGCATAAACGTAATCTCTGAGACAACAATACGGACTTACTCACTGCTAAATAAATTCTTCTACTTATTTGTGTTGATTTTTTTGACTATACAACCCTATATTATGCCTAGAAAGTCACAAGATTCTCAGCCTGCTTACAGGTGGAAATTCAGATTCTTGACATTATTGCCAAAGTAGATGTAGCATTATGTTCAACCAAAAAGATTTTGCCAGATATTTGGTTTTATGGCAACAGAAAAGCAGTGTTCATACCATCAGATACACTAAAAAGCAATTAATATTTATCTTCTTTGAACTGTAAGGTTCTGTCTTAAAGCTGAGGTATATAATTTCTATGAGCACTTCTCCAGCTATTGAAAAGTCAATGTACAGCTATTTTAAATAACTTCTTAAGATGGAAGTAAACATATTTTCCTGTTAAGAAGGGAAAGTACCTGTCTTTTTGTTTTTTTTTTTGTTTGTTTGTTTGTTTGTTTTGTTTTGTTTTTGTGTAGAGGTGTTCTTTGACATCCCATTAAGACAAAGTCACAGTATCACAGAATCATAGAATCCTTTAATTTGGAAGAGACCTCCAAGATCACCTAGTCCAACCTATGACATAATACTAACAAGCCCTCCACTAGACCATGTCACTAAGCTCTACATCTAAACGTCTTTTAAATACATTCAGGGATGGTGACTCGACCACTTCCCCGGGCAGCCTGTTCCAATGCCTCACAACCCTTTCAGTAAAGGAATTTTTCCTGATATACAACCTAAACCTCCCCTGGCGCAATGTTAGCCCATTCCCCCTCGTCCTATCACTGGACACGTNTCTTTGGACACGCTCCAGTACCTCGATGTCCTTCCTGTAGTGAGGGGCCCAAAACTGAACACAGGACTCAAGGTGCGGCCTCACCAGAGCCGAGTACAGGCGGAAAAAAGTTTGTAAACCCTAATATCTTTTTCTTTTCCCATACATATTGTGTCTCCCAAAACAGAGGTATAGCCAGAGCAGAAAGGTGATTTTCTATGGTATTATAGTTATTTGGTTATAAATTTCTCATAGTGGAAAAATGAGAACAAACTCATCTAGCACAAATGTTGCGAAGTTGATTTTAACATTCCTTAAATGGTCAAATGTACATTGCAACTATGATGTTCATGCAATTACAGAGAGAGAGAGAGAGAAAGAGTCAGCTGGGCTTATTGACTCAGAGCCAGATTACTACTTTTTTTTTCCATTCCTGGGTTTGCCCAAAGATGACCTATTCTAACCAATCTATTCCAATGTGCTTTAGGTTAATGTACCTGAATTAATTAGTCTGTTTACAGTGAAAGTAATATGCAAGTATTTGTACATTTTCCAGTCAAAATATTTCTTGCAAAATAGGACTATTTAAGAGCTAAACGTACTAAATACAAATGTGAATATCCCTTATCACACCTTAGACTTGCTGCACTTCATTTAAAATAGTTGAGTTGTTTTACAGTAATCTGAAGGGTTAGCCTCAAAAATATCTGATAACCACTAAATCTTTATATCAGTTGTGTGGTCTAAATTTTTTTCTTTCACAGTTAATACATATGAAACTACTATGATAACCAAGTTCTGGCTTTATTATCCTACTCTTACCTAAGCATGATTTTTCCGACTCAACTGTATTTATTCCAATGTACTGCATCAGATTTTCTAACAAGAGAAAATGAGGCCTTTTGTATAATTGGAAAATCCCTTCATTAGTCCTAATACCCTTGAAGATCATGGGAAAAGGGAAGTCAGATCAAAGACCATTTTCTGTGCTTGAAGTCAGTGCCAAATCTAGAAACTACTCTTTTTTTTTTTTTTTTTAATAGCATATTAAGAGCAATTTGTGTGTCAATAAATACAGAGGATACAGTATAAGATTCTTCTGACCTAGCAAAATTCCTTGGAGCCTTTTGAAGGATGTGATGGCTACAATGTACTACTTTTTGAGTGTAAGCCTCCACCCCAAATCAGCTAGGATAAAATCAGATAGGACTTGAAGCACTCTCCCTGCTGACCTATATATCAGCGGCATTCCCAGTACCATTTTGTGGTAAAGATTTGATGGACAAGTCAGCTAAGAAATAACTTCTAGAAATGCTCAAACTTTTATGCTGTAAGAACAGCTAGAATTTCTCACTATCCTGAGCTTGGGTTATTCATCTTCTAGTTTATTACTGGTACAAGCCGAAGCAGTTCAGTCTCTCTACTCTCCCCCAAATGTTGTGCAGACAGAGTTAGAAACTTTAAGAAGCTATCACTGTAAAGCTTCAGGAATATTTTGAAACAGTGGCTGATGGGAACAATCTACTGGCACATATAAGTAGTGAGGGACAGAATTCTCGTAACAACTTTCAAATCACTAGAAACAGCCACAGAATCCCTTAATTCTCTCAGGGTGTGATTCATGTTTCTTTCAGACATCAGAACAAGGAGAATTTTTTGGGGGGGCAGGTCTCCTTTTTAGGGCCAATTCTCTTTATTTTTTTCATAAATGACTTGGACACAGGACTCAAATGCTTACTAAGTTTTCAGATGATACTGAATTAAGAGGAACTGTTGAAACCCTCAAGGATGGAAAGGCCTTACAGAGGCATCTTCACAGACTAGAGGGCTGGGCAATCACTAACCACATGAATTTTAAGAAGAGCAAGTGCTGGATTCTGCACCTTGGAAGGGGCAACCCTGGCTATATGTACAGACTGGGGCATGAGAGGCTGGAAAGCAGCCCTGTGGAAAGGGATCTGGGGGTTTTGGTCGACAACAAGCTGAACATGAATCAACAGTGTGCCCTGGCAACCAAGATGGCCTGCCATATCCTGGGGTGCATCTAGCACAACATTGTTAGCCAGTCAAGGGACGTGAGTTTCCTACTCTAGTCTACGCTGGTGCAGCCTCACCTCGAGTACTGTGTGCAATTTAGAGCACCACATTAAAAGAAAAATATAAAACTATTAGAATGTGTCCAAAGGAGGGCAACAAAAATGATGAATGGTCTGGAGGGCAAGACTTATGAGGAGCAGCTAAGGTCACTTGGTTTATTTGGCTAAGAGAAGAGAAGGGTGACCTTATCACCTACAGATTCCTCACAAGGGTGAGTGGAGGCAGGCACTGATCTCTTCTCTCTGGTGACCAGTGATAGGACCCAAGGAAATGGCATGAAGCTGCATCAGGGGAGGTTCAAGCTGGATATTAGGAAAAGTTTCTTCAATGAGAGGGTGGTTGGGCACCAGAACAGGCTCCGAAGGGAAGCAGTCATGGCGCCAAGCCTGCTGGAGTTCAAGAAGAGTTTGGACAATGCTCTCAGACATATGGTTTAATTTTTAGGTAGTCTTGCATGGCGCCTGGAGTTGGGCTTGATTATCCTCATTGGGTCCATTCCAACTCAGGATATTTTATGATTCTATTCTATGATTCTGGGGAAAACTTCTTCCCGACACAGAACATACATATATATATATATATACATATATATATATATATATGTAAGTCAATTTTTCATAAGACTAATAGAAGATACTGCTTTGCACATCTTCACAAACCAAAACAATACTCCAAAGAGCTCCCTTGTCTCATGGAGGTAGAAGCAAGAAAACAAAAAGATTGGAGAAGCAATTGTGATTGAACACTTCAGAAATCTCTAAAGAGATTTTCTCAGAAGTCTGAGATTTTCCTCTCTCTTTACTTTCTTTGCCTCTGACAAACATGGTTAATGTTTAATGCAACGTACTGCACACGAATTACTGAAGAAAATTCAATTCACATCTTCCTTTGAGATAACCTGGAGGTGTTTTGGTTCTACAAACACACTTGCCTGCTGATTGCAACAACTCTGAATAATGGATTAAATTTGTATCAAATGAAGCAGGATAAATTTTCACATCGGGGAAGAAAAGAATTGTATTTAAAATGTGTACATTAAAATCTGCTTTTCTCTGTCTACTTCATAAGCTGAGAAGTATGAAGAAAAAATGGTATTAAGTGTTTCAGATTTTCAGAGCTTTCACTGAAGAAATCTCCAGCTAAAATGAAAGCTAGTCTCAGTAAGTATCTGCTGTGCAAATAGCATTTAACAGGATTAAGGAATCGAAGTTGAAAAGTGTGTTGAAAGCACCTAGTCTGTGTGCCCAGATTATTCTTTCTCATATTTTCAAAGCCCTTCAGAACAGAAATAAGAGCAAAATATGAAAATGTCAGACTTTTTCCTCTTAGATTCCTATCTTGAATGGGACTTCTTTATGCACTGTGTGTATAAAGAAATGTTTTCCAAGAGGTGTCGAGGATCATTTGTACAAACCAGAACCATTTTGCAATATTGACACATTTTTGATGATTACAAAAATGAAACAAATTCAGGAAAACACACATCCTGCACAAAGTGCTTAGGACCCACAGAAACATTATTATTTAATTTTGCTGGAGATGTCCCCCACAAAGACTTTCCTGAAGCAGGCAGTCCCTTTTGGTAATTTGAAATCATTCTGTAAATAACAATTTAACCTTGCCACAGACCGTGCTATTGTGGTATTATATTGCTTTATCTCTTACCACAGAAAGTTGTTTTTCATCACCTATGAGAATTTTGGTATGACAGATACAGCAGTGTTAAAAATAATCTTTTTTTTTTTTTTTTT
>VXAA01006001.1:27441-77838 GCA_013399115.1 Anseranas semipalmata
GGAATTTTTTTTTCAGATAAACCTAGGCAATTGTTCCTGAACCTACCTAGGGTTAACCTAAACACTAAAAGCTTAAGAGAAACCATTGTTCTTAGCAGTAAGTCAACTCTTATTAACTAAAAGTGACTTTGCTTCAGGTCTCATGTAAATAAAATATAACTAATTGGAGATCTGAGCAGAAACAAAAGTCATAGAAAGGACAATTTCCCAGTTCTTTTAATTCAATTTGACATAAGTCCATGTGCAGCACAGAAGCAAGGAATCACAATCAAAAGCATAACAGAACTCAGAAATCACAGAAATTTGAACATTTTATATGAGAAAATTAGTCACAAGTACTTAGGGATTAAAATGGAAATCAATTCATAAAATTCCTTTTTTGTTGTTGTAGTGTACATGTAGTGTGCACGGTGAGACAATACATCATAAAACAGTACTCAGTTTTGAAGACTTTTTAATAATATATATCAAATTTGATTTTCTCTTACACATATAGAGTTTTAAACTTGCAATAGATTCCTTCTATGCATCAATACAATGAGACTTTTTACAATTTATATATTCTATCTTCAGTAGATGTCTAAAAAGCAAACAAATTTTCATATCATAATATGCAATCATTAATGAGAACTCTTCAGGGTGGTCAAAAGTTATAAAAAGAGATTGGAAATAGACAAACAAAATGCATGTTAAATTGCCTCAAGAATGCATCTAAGAGTTTCTCTGAGCATCTTCTTTTTCTTGATAGTATGTGTCCTGGTTTAGGCTGGGATTAGAGTTAATTTTCTTCCTAGTAGCTGGTATGGTGCTGTATTTTGGATTTAGGATGAGAATAATGCTGATAACACTCTGATGTTTTAGTTGCTGCAGAGCAGTGCTTACACTTAAGGACTTTTCAGCTTCTCATACCACCCCTTGATACCAGGGAGGAGGCTGGGGGTGTGCAAGAAGCTGTGAGGGGACAGGACAGCTGACCCAGATTGGCCAAAGGGATATTCCATACCATATGGCATCATGCTGTACAATAAATATGGGGTGGCTGGCTGGGATGGGGGGTGCCACTGCTTGGGGTCTGGCTGGGCATGAGTCAGCGGGTGGAGAACAATTGTATTGTGCATCACTTGGTTTGTACATTCTTCTGCTGCTGCTTCTGTTTCTGCTTCTGCTTCTGCTTTCTTCTCCCTCTTTCCTCTTATTTCTTCTTCTTCTCCCATCCTTTTCTGTCTTATTCACAGATTCACACAGATTCACAGAATTGTAGGGGTTGGAAGGGACCTCCAGAGATCATCGGGTCCAACCCCCCTGCCACAGCAGGTTCGCTACAGCAGGTTGCACAGGTAGGCGTCTAGACGGGTCTTGAATATCTCCAGGGAAGGAGACTCCACAACCTCCCTGGGCAGCCTGTTCGACTGTCTTTATCCCAACATGAGCTTTTACCTTTTTTTTCTTGATTCTCTCCCCCATCCAACTGTGGGGTGGGTGGGGGTGAGCAAACAGCTGTGTTGTGCTTAGCTGCCTGCTGGGTTAAACCACAACAGCATACTATCAAGATAGATAGCTTTGCAAGAACTCTTGCCATTTCAGCCTTGTAGGAAAGCTACTCTTGAAAAGATTATTCACAAACAAAATCTGCAGCTTTCAGAGCAGTAGTAATTTATAGTTACAATTTGGGTCATAAATTGTATTATTTAAAGAAAATCTCTTTAACATTTTAATTTGTTCGCTGTTAATTTTTGCCCATGAATGTAAAACACAACCTTACATATATTCAGTATAACTTGGGAGTGGAAATCTTCAACACAGAAAGGAAAGAAGACCTAAACAACAACAGGTAGTAAAGGTGTAAGAATACTTCAAACAGTAAATGAAAAGTGAGGTGATGTTGCCTGTGAAAATGACAAACTGTTTGTTACATAAATTTTCTTTTATTTTTATAGAGCCTTTGGCTTTTTCTAATGCATCTACATAAAAACAGAGTGGAAATTTTAGGGTGAAGTTCATATACACTCTTAATTTGTGTGGACAGGTAGCAATTTCAGGATATGCTCAGTTCCTGACATAATCAATTAAAAATCCTAGATTATAGAACATAATAGAAAACAGATAATTCTGTACTTTAACAACTCTGAAGTTATAAATAGGTTTGCTAAATCATTTACAATACCTGAAACTGATAGTATGTCTCCACTGTAGGTACTATGTTTTAAAATTTCAACTCATTGAATCATTATGTTTTAGACATAATGCTATTATTATAATAAACATACCTTAGCTTCCACCAAAGTTTTGTGAAATATATAGACCTCTCCTTTTGGCTGTTACAATTATGAGTAATTTATATTTCATATTGTTTAATATGGATTCGTAAATTTGTTTAGATCCTGTTACAAGTCAGAATGTATTCTGCTATCCTGTGTGAAAAGTAAATTGAAAGATGTCTTTTCAGTCTGCTTTTCAAAATCATATTTTCATACAAATGTTATAATGCCATCATCACCAGTAGCTGAGCATTTTACCAAACAATCATTGTATGCAATTTTATTAGATATATGATTTTAGGTTTATATGGCAAGGTGCTGGCAGGGAGGCTGCAGGGCTCTTCTGTGAGGAGAGGCCAGGGCTGCCCCGTGACGGACACAGCTGGCTCCAACAGCCCCACTGCAGGGCATGGCTGGGCCCAGCAGCCTCAGGGAAAGTGTATTTAAGAGGGAAAANAAAAAAAAAAGAGGAGGGATCAAAAAGTGAGAAACAGAAAAAGGAACATTCAAGTGAGATGAGGAAGAAGTGCTCCAGGTGCTAGAGCAGAGGTTCACACTGCAGCCCATAGAGGACCTGTGGCATAGTAGGTGGATATTCCTGAAGGAGCTGTGGCCTGTGGAGAGCTGCACTGGAGCAGAAGAAAAGAGGGAGAAGCAAGGAGCAGCAGAAAGAATTGACTAAATTCATAAGCAATAAGTAAAAGCAAAATTCATATGTGTTGTGACCATAATGAAATTTTTACAGGTCACTCAGAACTTTTGGAGACACATTTTAGTATCTATCCACTTCAGAGTTGATGCTTTCCCATCATTGTGTAGATATTAAAAATCATCAGAGAGTACACAGTCCTCGCTCTTCCTTAGGTGTCAGTTATAACACAGATCTCACCCCTTAAAGAAGCAGGGAGATAAAATATTTTATAATAGTCAAATAAGAAAATGAGTTCCAGAAAGCTGCTTTGAAATGTCTGATTAAAGATAAGGCAATTATTTTAATAGCATGCTTAAACAGTGTAAGATTTTTCATGGTTAAGAATGAAATGTCTGAAACCTGAAGACTGACTGGTACAGAGGACCCCACAATACAATATAGTTGGCAAGATGAACTCTTACAACTCATCTTTATTATTGCTTCAGATGCTCTAGTATTCAATTGTCTGTCTGATTAAAATTCTGCTATGGCTTAGATTCTATATTTTTGTTCTGAAAATTTAAATAAACTTTGAGAGTGTTGCTGTTTGCAGTTTATTGTTACAGCCAGTTTTTCACTTTTAAGAATGCTAAATGAGCAAAGCTGGATTAAGCCCTGCAGATGCATTCTATAGTGTTTGCTGAACAGTTTAGATTTACTATGTGAGTTAGCAATAGATACATCACACCACACAGGAGACACTTTAAAGAATCATTATTATTGCTGTTTATTGGTGTGTTTTGTTTGTTGGTGTTGTTGGTGTTGTTTCCCAGTGTAATGTACTGCATGATAGAGTAATTGCTTTCAAAAGAAAAATAAGTATCACTCCCCAGTGAGGGTGTTTTATGGAAAAATATGTTGTTTAAAATTACCAGGCAGTGATACATTTTTCCTCTAGGTTCACTTAGCTAATTTAGTTTTATCTCATTTTTTACTTTTTATGCTTGAAGAAATGTTTTGCATTAACTTTGCTACTTGAACAGGGCCAAGTCATAAACTCAGGTAGATTTATTACTTTCTTCTCCAATACATTTATCTGGCTTTTGTTATGGTGAAGAGCAAATATACATAAATATCTCATTACCATACTTCCAAGAGGTGCAAGTACATAAAATGGAACTCTTATCATATAATGAAATAAATATGGGTGCAATTTAAAAAGCATTTAGGCATTTCAGCAGGAAACACTAGTTTGTTTCCTGGAGTACTTCTATCCAATGAGTGTGTAAGTGGCTTACAGAGTGCTTTAGCAATACTGTGTTTTCTTTCTTTCTTTCTTTTTTTTTTTTTTTTTTGATAACCGATAGCATATAGGTGAAAAGGATGACTTGCAGAATATTACACATACCAACTGGATCAGCTGGGACCAAGGCTAAGTCATCCACAGTAGGTCCCCCTTAACTGCCCTGCCAGACATCCTCAGGGAATGCTTAGTGCCTAAAGTTATATATTGACTAACTCATCATCCTTATTTGAAGAAGAATAAAAAGCTTAACATACCATAAAATAAAATAAAATAAAACAATACAGCATCTCATCCAATAATATTATCAATGCAATTATTTGACAAAATTAGATTTATTTATTTTTTAATCATTACTGAGATTGTTGACATGACAATTATTTTGAATGCTGTTCAGTATTAACTAAAATGTCTAATATTATTATGATGACTGGAACTTTACATGGTATTACTTACATAATGGTCTTCCACTACCATTTACTAGCTGTAAATCCAGCTCCTTATTTCCTTTTTATCTGGAAGAAGATACTTCTTACATAAAGACACAGTAAACTGTGAAGGAGATCATATGGTTAATTTCTTAGCAGGCCACATTAGCTTGTTCATAGTTTAGATGTACTGAAGACTGCATATTTGATGACTCTGTGGTGAAAGAATAAAACAATTAAATGAGGTGGGTGGTGGGTGTGGGAAGGGACACCAAACTTTTAAAATTGTCTGCCTAACCAGGGAAACAAGAGAAAAGAGAAACCAGTTTGTCAACAAGATTATGGATCACAAGTGCTCACTTCAAAAATGATTTCTGAATGCATTTATATTGAAAATGTAGAATCTAATTCAGAGATTAAAGAACTATATTCCTAAATATAAAACATTTGACAATGCCATGCATCTTAGAATTCAGATATTTTTCGGTCTTATTAATTGATTTTTTTACTCATTATTTGGAAACGGTTTATCCTGAAATGTAAAAGCTTTTAAATGTAGGTATTCCTAGTTTTATTTTCAGCTCTCATTAGCTTTTGTACCTACTCAAGGAAAATCAAAGGGATTCAAATTCAAAAGACAATAAATGTTAAATTATGAAAGAACAATCTATCTCTTTGGAAGAAAAAAAAAACAACAGTGAAGCAACAGGAAAATTAGAAGCAGGAATGACAGTAGAAAGGCAGAAATTATGAGAGTTACTAAGATTGTTACTTTTTTAATGAATTTTATTAAAGCTGATGACTACTGAAAACATACATAGAATTTATAAATAAACAGTTCTAATTTGGAAAGAGAAAGACACCAATAGAAAATAAAAATAAAATGAGAGGAAATGCTAGATCAGTGCTGGCTGGCTACATGTGTCCAGGTTTCAGTATCCTCCATGTACCCAGCTGGCTAGTGGGGTGTTAGGGAATACTTGGGTCAAACAAAGAGCTGAAAGTCAAAAGCTGTCTGAAGAACAAGTAGCAGTGTTATGAAGCAATATTATATAAACGGGAGTTTAACCAATGGGACCCATAAAAAGATACTAACACACAAGCACATAAAGTTACACTGAGCCCTGCCTGCCTGCCTACCAGGAGAAGAAAAAGAAGTCTGTGGTTCTCCTTAGCAGTGGCTGTAAACAGCATCACTGTGAAGGGAAAAACTGAGGCTTCCTGATACTAACTCTGCACAGAGGAGTAATAAAACTTAGTGAGGGCAAAAACAGATGTACATCATTTCCTCTCTCATCTCTTTCATACACCTTTTTATACCATTCTAATATCAGAAAATAGGTCCTACAGGTATTTCACCTAATAATACTTTCTATTCAAAATGATTCATATCAGCACTACAAAGCATAAAGAGCTAGGAAAAAATGGAAACCTTTTTCAGATCATCAGTTCTAATGCTTGATGTAACACGAAAGTTTGCACTGTGAATGCAAACATCCTACTTCAGGTGCTGAGGTCCACGTCTTTGGAAATTGTCTTTTAGCAACAGAAACATTTTGTTTTTCTCTTGACTGATAGCTGCCTGAAGAGAATGGTGCTCACCATCACATTTTGTAGAAACACACTAATCCTTCTTATATGCAAAATATGCTTCAATAAATTATAACTCTAACATACAGTATGCTAGAATCACCCTATATATTATCTAATGCAAATGAATCATATTTCTTCATAATTAGATCAATGAAGATACTCCATAAAAATAGAACTCTTGCTGTCTCTAAACTCCAAGATCTCTAAACCCAGAAATATATATGATTAAGCAGAAACATTTCCCCTAATGCTGTTGACAGCTATGTCTGCTGCTTCATAACAAAATAAATACACCACATTGCTCTATCTGTGCATGTCATCTGGTGCAAAATAATCTGCTTGGACATAAAGTACCAGGACATAAAGGAACATGTCATAAATATCAAAATGTATTCCCTCAGACTGAAGCATTCTATAAAATTTTCATAGACAATATACAACCAAAACTATCAGATATGTTCATAGTTTGAGCATCTGCCAAAAGCAGGTATTTTAAGTTATTCAGAGACACTTCAGATCTGAAGATAATTCAACACTTACTTTACACTATTAACTGCCTCCCAATACTCCATCCTCTTCCCTCTCATTTTTGAAAGATTTACTTACTTAGATTGTATTTACCTACCAAAATTTGTAGCTTGGCTGCAAGTACTGCTGTTACAGTCTGAATCTTATGACTTCTTCAAGTAAAAATTAAATGTTTATTATGACTTTAATAATAATTATTTGAAAATACAAACTATTGTACTGGTGATACTGTAGCACTTCTTTCCTATCTCAATTGCTGTTACTCAGTTTGGATTACTCTAAAACCTGCTCTAGGCATAAAAAAATATTCCTGATATTCATTTATTTATTGACACATGAACTCTTCCTTATTTTTTATCTTGTAACTTTCTACAAACCTGCAATAATTCTCATAATATTTTCTTCTGTGAAGTTCCTTCTCTATTTTTTTTTCTGTTGTAGATGCAGCTATGTATTTTTCTGTCACTCAAATCCTACAGTTCCTCAGCCATACAATGAGTGAACAGGGAAGGCACAGCTGTTCAACTAACATGTTCTTAAATCAGTAACAAGTAAAATGCATCTAATCATAAAATACTGTGTGTTACATAGTAAGTTTATATGTTGTACTGTGCAGTAGGAAAATATATATTGTGAATATCAGTTATTAAAGCAAATAAATGCTAAATCTGTCCTTAAGTTCTCAATTTTGGGGTGACTGAAGAGGCTCAATAAAAGTAATTTCTTCTTTTAGTCATTTCTACCAAATGACAAATAAGGAAGGAAAATAGAAGGAGTGTGCATAGCAAGGATTTCCACTGAAAAGTGGAAAATATCAAAATATCTATTTAGATTAACCAGAATGAATGAACAGAATAAGTGTACAACAAAGAAAATAGTAGGTCAATTTCAGCAAAAAAAAAATTAGTTTTTATTCCGATTGATAGTCCTATGCCTGATCCACTAGCCCACACTGACCCTCAAGCAAATCTTAATCTTCTTTTACAGTTATAAGGAATAATGCTGAGAATAAATCCTAATGTTTCCTCAAGGATCTAGATGTGATTTCTCTGGCAGAAATTGTAGGTTTGTTTCTCTGCATTCCAGAGATCTACTCCAGAAGAATATCTAGAAGATCACACTGTGCAAGCACATCCTCTACATCGTCCTCATCATTTAACCTGTATCAGCTACATGGCAAACTAAGCTTAAATATCTAGAAAGACAAAAGGAGGATGAAGACAGCTCTCTACAGGAGACTCAATGAAGATTAAAAAAGCATTTATATTAGTGATAAATCAGAATAATGAAAAACACACTATACAAAGTTAAATTATCTTTCATATCCTGAGACAAGCTGACCTCATCAAAGCACATAGAGAGCTTGTTAGAAGATCTTATTTTTTCTGTGGTGCCATCTTGTATCTCAAATTAGTGAATTTCCTCCTTCAGAAATAATGATTTCCAGCAGTGATCAGGAAAAATGCATGCATCTGAAATACTATTTACTTAAAATTCTGGACAATATTTGCATCCTTCCTTACATACCTTTTTTTTTCACTTGCTTGACATAAGAACACCAGATCATAACAAATAAGTCTACTACAATAGTAATATCAAAAACAACAAAAACAGTTTTTTTTTTTGTTTTTGTTTTTGTTTTTGTTTTTGTTTTTGTTTTTTTTTTATAGGATCCAGTTTAAAATCTCATTTACTTTGTTTCAAATTATAAACTTGTCTGTTGACATCCCAACATGTGATTCTATAGAAACACATTTATGGCAGGAATTGGGTCAAAAATATTCCAGGTTAAACAAACAAACAAACAAACAAACAAACAAAAAACATGATAGGAACTCAACTAAAAAATGCAAAAAATTACAAGGCAACAGTGACTGGAATAAATGAGTCCCCTTCATGCACTGAGTCCTCAACAAAAGCATTCAGCATGACACATGTCATAAATGAGGCAAAAAATCTGGAAAAAAAAAAATCATTTCCAGATTCATTGCAAAAATTATCTATATTCTTTCAAAGATGGGGAAAAAGCCTTTTTAAAAAGACCCACTAATGCAATGGAAACCATTTCATTATGGGTGCAAGAATTGATTACGCAGGCCCATGAGCTGCACTGAGTTTTTAGTCATGGGTGTTTAAAAACTGAGGTAACTGTACAACAAAACAGACAAGAGACCGTTTCATCCGGAATTTCATGAATGATGTGCAGTTCTTCTTCATATAGCCATTTGTTGGAATCGGATCAGTTCTCCTTCTACTCTTAAATGTGCTGCATTTTATTCATAATCTCTTTCTGGTTGGAGACAAGCTGAATTAAATGAATGGCCTTCATCTGGAAGATATGCTCTGATTTCACTGCAACTTGGTAGGTAGTATTCAGCACTTCTGCTGAGCTTCATGGGTTGCTGGGATCAGCAAAAACCTAGACTAATTCTATACCCCCAGGAGCTCTAACAACCAGTTTGAAGAAAGGGGACATTGTGCAGGGAGACAGCAATAGGAGAGAAAGTGGCTTTTGGGAGTTTCACAGATGTTAGCCTGACAAACTGATCTAGGCTGCAAGGGAGACACATCATTTGGGATGAGGACCTTGCCACCTAAAATGTATTCTATTATGTAGAAAGAAGAATTGTTTGCTTGGCCTGGCAAAACTTATATTGTGACTTAAAGAAGGGAAGTAATTGGGAAACTGTTCACTTTGACCGGTTAATTTGGAGGAAATGCAACGAAACACATATATAGTTGGTTTCATCAGTGATCAGAATTTGAACAGAAAATTCCTTTACACCATAAATTATCCAGTCTTTTTTTTTTTTCACTTAAGAACTTTGATAATCTTCAAAGGTTTAGATATCTATTTGATAGCTTTTCCAGTCTTAATCAGTCTGTTAAAAATTCCAAGGTTCTCCAAACATCGTTAGTAGATTCTCTTTTAAAGACATAGTTATTCAATACTTTGCTAATAAAACTTCTCACTGAACTAAGTGCAGTCAAAATTTATCAAAGAAAGAAGAAAATATAGATTAAAACTTCAGTTTTATTAATGTATTCTAGAAGATAAAATTAGACAAGTGGAAGCCTAGATCAAAAAACAGCTTATTTTCAGACAATATTTCAATTGTAGTACTTTGAGCAGTTTTATACTGCTAATCTACTACAAGATCATATTTTATGTGTGAATTTAATGTAAGTACAGTAGTCACTATAATGAAAGAACATTTAATCTTGAAGGAGCACTCAAAAGAACAGGCAAGGTAGCCAAAAATCATGTAGACAAACAAAGAATCAAGGCTAAAATGTTCATCTTTCTACTTCCTGTATTTACAAACACTTCCTTTATACTTCCAGTATTTAATGTTATATATACAAACTGCAATATTTCTCTACTCCACTTTCAAAAAATAAAATAAAATAAAATAAAATAAAGAAAATCAATCCTGCATAGTTTCAAAGAAGGTGGCACAGTAAAATTAGGGATTACTTTTGTCCACTGGGTATTTTTTGAGAAGTAACTAAAATACTCCATACCAAAAACACACTTAGTATACATTTGGTGTAATGCTAGGCTTTCAGAGTTACATAATATACAAAACTTTTGCAGTTATTTTTTACTTTCACATTTTTTGAAAGTTCTAGTTAATTTTAAACAATTATACTTGAAATATATATATATATATAAGTGAAGTTGTTTATTTGCATGAAATTTAGACATTTAGCCAACTAAGACCATGGACAGTATTCGAGTGGAAATTAGCCCTCCTCCGACACTTTTCAGAGGCAAACTGGAGCTAAAGTTGAATTAAACTGGCCATTTAACCAATGCTTTGTTTTTCATTCTGTCATTGAGTGGAGAGACATGAATTACAGCATTAGTTCAGACCAAACCATGAGCAATTTGCTCATGGAAAGAAAAAAGAAAGCCAATGGACAGGTGAAGAAACCCTTATGAAAGAAAACTCCAAAAAATTGATACATCACAAATACAAAGGTATAACACTTACCAGAAAATTAAAAACATGAAACCATGTAAAGAGGTAGCAAAAACAATACATTCAGAAGTAATTTAAGGGTTAGTGCAACTGGAATAAACTATTACATACAGTGGCCAAGAAAGGAGTATGTTCATTTTTGCTGTCATTTAAGGTATATTCCTTTGTGTTAATTATTACTACTATTGCTACATACTACTATTACTACTATTCTGTATTGATTGTACTTAGTTACTTGAAGCTATTTTTACCTATTTTGCTAGAAGTTCCAATTCTAACAACAATATCGTCTAAAGTCAGTTTAATAAAGTCCCTGAGATTAAGAATTCTCATCCATGATGGGCAATGGCATGAAAGATTATGGTTACCTTGATGTATTCTGTCTGGATAAAAGTCGATGCTAGAAACATTTCACAGGAGTGAGATCTCTTCAGTCAAAACAGATAACATCTTGATCTTGTCACAGAGTATCTCATGAGTGCCCAATGAATGTCTGTACTAGAAATATTTGTTACTTTTAGCATCACTGATACATACAGTGGCAATATAGCACCCAGAAACAGTCTTTAGCTTTGCAGCAATTGAAAACATGGTGTTAAAACAGCATTTTAATGCAGCAATTAATTTAGTTGTTCACAGATAGTTCTTTATTCACTCCATCAAGTTAATGATTGCTGATAGAGTCTGCCCTTCTGATAGTATATTGTAAAATGAGTTACTGAACTGATAGGACATCCTTCCATGATGCTAATTACACCAAAACAAACAAAATTGGACCAAACCATACTTTTGTAGCTCCAATACTTGCTAAATTGATTCTTTTTGATACTCCTTCTTCTGCTGATATCCAGCATTGTATTAGGCACTTCTCAACTCTGATTATTTACACTTAATATATTTACATATAAGATAAAGTAAGCTAAATGAATATATTAGTACACATGAACGTATAAATTCTTTTGTCTTGGATCTTGGAATTTCTTTCATTTCTGAAGACAGTTTAACTTTTTTCTGTCATTACTGATACATATTTATCCAATCTGTCCTTAGAAATCTTCCAATACTCTTAAAAAAATCCCAGTGATAACAGTTCTGTAAAATTCTTTAGATAGCTCCTATTCCAGTGTTTCATTGTCTTTATTTTGGAAAGATTTTCCTAATAGTCAGTTTGAATCTCTTCATCAAAACCTTTTGCTTTCTGTCTGAGCCACAGCAGATTGCTGCTTTCCTATTGTCCATCAGTCACTGGGATAAATTACTCAACTCACGATTTAAATCAAATCAGGATAGAAGCAGTTTATTGATTTGATCTTAATGGAATACAATTACCTAACAATCTCTGAACTATCATATGGAATCAATAAAACAGATAATACACAACACTGGACATCAATGATCTGGATGAGGGGATCGAGTGCACCCTCAGTAAGTTTGCAGATGACACCAAGTTAGGCACATATGTTGATCTGCTCGAGGGCAGGGAAGGCTCTGCAGGAGGATCTGGATAGGCTGGACCGATGGGCCAAGGCCAACTATATGAAGTTCAATAAGGCCAAGTGCCGGGTCCTGCACTTTGGGGCACAACAACCCCAAGCAGCACTACAGGCTGGGAGATGAGTGGCTAGAAAGCTGCCTGGCAGAGAAGGACCTGGGTGTATTGGTTGATAGCCAGCTGAATACGAGCCAGCAGTGTGCTCAGGTGGCCAAGAAGGCCAACAGCATCCTGGCTTGTATCAGGAACAGTGTGGCCAGCAGGACTAGGGAAGTGAGTACAGTCCCCCTGTACTCGGCTCTGGTGAGGCCACACCTCGAGTCCTGTGTTCAGTTTTGGGCCCCTCCCTACAGGAAGGCCATGGAGGTGCTGGAGTGTGTCCAAAGAAGGGCAACGAAGCTGGTGAGGGGTCTGGAGAACAAGTCTTATGAGGAGAAGCTGAGGGAGCTGAGGTTGTTTAGCCTGGAGAAGAGGAGGCTCAGGGGCGACATTTTCACTCTCTGCAGTTACCTTAAAGGAGGCTGTAGCAAGGTGGGGACTGGTCTCTTCTCCCATGCACCAGGTGATAGGACGAGAGGAAAAGGGCTTAAGTTGCACCAGGGCAGATTTAGGTTGGATATTAGGAAAAATTTCTTCACTGAAAGGGTTGTTAGACATTGGAACAGGCTGCCCGGGGAAGTGGTCGAGTCACCATCCCTGGAGGTATTCAAAATACATGTAGATGTGGTGCTTAGTGACATGGTTTAATGGTGGACTTGGTAGTGTTAGGTTATAGGTAGGACTGGATGATCTTGGAGGTCTTTTCCAACCTAAATGATTCTATGATTCTGTGATTCTGTGATTCACAATGTTTTTTTTGTTTGTTTTTTGTTTTTTTTTTAATACCTGTAGATTTCATAACCTTTCTATAACTAATCCTGAACAGTTCTCATTCCCACCTACACCCCTCAGAATGTCCTCCCCAAACAGAGACCTTTGGGTATTCTGCTCACAAATGTTTTTTACACTCACCTAATCTATTAGCTACTGAATTTCAAACCATATAACCAGAAGGAGGATTTAATACTCTATTACCATGTCCCATTCAGTCTTTCCCTCTAGAGACTAGCAACTATAGTTCCTCCCAATACTCATTATTTTCTGAACTTCCATTCATTCTCATTGTTCTTCTCTGAACTTTCTTCTCCAGTTGGTCCATAAATCTCTTGAGACTCTTGAGTCTTCAAAATAAAAGTCTGGGAAGTCTAACCAAAGAAAAAATATATGACAACTATTTTTCATCCTCAATCTACAAGGCCTACTATCCTCTAATAGATAGAAATGAAATTAGTTTAACTTACATTTGTTTTTGAAAAACTGAATGTGACTGTTACGTCCTAATTTGTTCTTCACATGTGATGATAGATAGCTATTTGGTTTTGTCTGTTTTCAAATAATGTTTGCTTTTTCTGTTACTCTTAGATACTACACGCAATATTTTGTAATGGGAAAAAGAGAATGCACACGTGAAGCTAAAGAATTATTATTAGGCCAATTTTTGCATTAACATTTCAAATTACCTAATAAATACAGAAGGGCCTCATACAGCTAAAACTGTCATATAAAACTTTCCAATTATGTACTCCCTTTCACCAGCATTACACTCAACCTTCACTTACTAATATTTAACCATCAGAGATATTAAGAAATATTTAGCTTTATGAAACAGATTTTAGCTAAGAAAATTAAGTTGGATAGTAGTAAACATTTCTAGACAGTGAGATTCACTTGTGTAGAACAACTGTTCAATGAATCCTGCAAGATCTCTCATGTCTTCAGGTACTTAAAATCAGACTGGACAAAGCATTACAAAATGTGTTTAGGGAAAAATTTTTCATTAGTAATAAGATGATCCACATGATAACTTGATAGGACTCTTTCGTGTGTGATTTAAATTACCCTAAAAGTGCACCCTACAGATATCAAGTAGTTATAAAGAATCACCAAGTCTTGAAAGCATATGTGTATAAGTTATGCAGAATCTTAGTCTCTCATTTTACATTTTATTCTGTTTTATATAAACAGACTCCTCATTTTACAGCCTATATATCAAGCCAAAACTGCAGCATTTTTTCAAGTTCAGTCCAATAAATTCTTTTTTCCTTGTCAGATCATTTATTTTTATTTCAAATTCTCCAATAAACTTTCTTCTTACTTAGAACATAGAATCTAAGTTTATGACTAAGGTAAGTTTATAATCTGAGATAACAATACCCACTTTTCTAGTAGAGTACAGTATTAATGTTTTTATTAAACTTTTCCAAGTGTTTGGCAGCCATGACCAGGGAGCATTTCTATCTAAACGATCATTTCTGGCATTCAGACAATATTTCTCATTGTCTTTTGAGCAGTGATTATAAGCAGAGTACAAGAATATAGAAAGAAAACCATTCAGCTGTTTGAAATAGCTACCAACTCATATTTGCAAATCAAAGATTATATTTTTCATTCTGAACCACACCGGTGAGCCAGAGCATAACAGAGTTTTTTGAGTTGATTTATTCAGCCGAAATGTGTATTTAATTGACTCAATCTATTTGTAAAGCACTTTACAAAGGCCATTTCACCCAAGAATCTCAAAGTAATATTATCAGTAGCACGGATTGCAGCAATGCACATATAAGATTACCATAATAAAGTAGGTTGACCTTATCAGAGAGGAAAGAAATATTGTTTTAGCACTGGTCACTGAAACATGCTCTCCTACATATCATGACATATTTGCAGTCAGTTGGACAGCCTCTCTTATCATTACCCTTTGTGTATGCTTGTAATAAATTTTCCTTCCCTTAGCCAACCTTTGCAGCACAGGAAAAGATATACCTATTGGTTGCTTACAGCCTGAGTTGAAAAACAAACAAAAAAAAAAATTATGGAGCAATAAAAGTTTTACAAATTAGGATAAATTAATTTTAAAATGGTCTGTCTTTTCAACTTCTTGATCTGGTATTCTATTACATAGAAGTGGCTTATTGTAGTAAACGAAATACATTTTAACCTTTCTTACTAGAGATGGACTTCTGAACTTCCAAAGACCCCTTTCTCAAACAAGGGATTTTGAACCTCTATGCCTCTCTTTCCAGGAAAACAAAACAAAACAAATAAAGAAATATTGCAAACAATAAGCTGTTGTGCAGAAAGGAGGGAGAAACTTTTCAGCTGCCCTGCTGACTTTTTCTTACTGTGTAGTATGCAACCAAAGGATTAAGAGATGCTATATACATTGGAAAGATAGGAACAGAGAATGTTTTGCAGCTTCTGCTACCACTGTAGATATTCTTCCTGCTAGAAAGCCTGTGTCTTGTGCCTGTCTGGAGATGAAAGTGGCCTCTCTCATTAGATGTGCAGCAGAGCCCTGCTTGTTCCTCATGGAGGTTGCTTTCCCATAGATAACTATTGATTTTATCTGTGTGTTGTCTGCCCTTCTGTTTTCCATTGCAGCCTAGTATTGTTCATGGCAAGCAACTCTCACTTTCCACTCTATCAGCAACTGTAACGGACTACAAGCTCTACTGAGCTGGACTGACAGTGCCAGAAAAGGGTCATTCTATTTCTTGTCTTTATTGGCAACTCAGTCTTCTCATCTCTCTATAGGCTGTCAGAAGAAGATTCCCGAATGATTCCTAAATGGTATCCGTTCAGTTCTGCCTCAGTGTATTGTGGCCGTTACCAAGCACAATTTCTAGAAATATCAGCACTGTCTTCCAGAAAGCGTGTACTTCTCATTGAATTCTTCAGAGCCTGAAAAATACAATTTCAGTACCTTTGTCATAGCTTTTTCATGTATGGGTCGCACTGCCTTCCAGAAAGCGTGTACTTCTCATTGAATTCTTCAGAGCCTGAAAAATACAATTTCAGTACCTTTGTCATAGCTTTTTCATGTATGGGTCCCACTGTCTTCACTTCCTTGAATTCATATAGGTATCTACTGTGACTATACAATTTCTAGTATTAGATGTGAATTGGTTGATACTTTTCAGCATGGTATTAAGATTCCATGAGATTGTAATTTTTTTCCACTGCTAACCAGTATTATCTTTGTAGCTTTTTCCAGAATATATTTTATATTGGACATTCAAGCTGGGGCAGTAGATTCCTCTGCTTTCATTTGCTCTGTCCTCTCCTCAGCTTGTGACATTTTTACTTTCTAAGGTTATATATTAATAACTAATCCAAGATATCAAAAATACATTTCAGTATAGAATGGGCAAAAAATAGAAATGTTTCCATTGTTTTCGTACTTTTTTTTTTCAATGAAACAGAGAAAAAATTTCAAGAGAATAAATAAAAAAAAAAGCTATTTGACATGAATTTCTATTTTATGAGAATTTTAGTAAAATCAAGAGAAGTGGTGAGCAGAAATTACTTCCCTCATGTATGAAACAGGTGATGTCCTGTTGCTCTCACTCAAGTTGCATATTTCAGAGAAGTAGGAAAGGAAACAAAAGCTTAGATCCCTTTTCAGCGTTAGGGCACATCCCAGAACACCCCAACCATGCACATCCCTTGATCATCACACGTTACAGAATATTGCATTGAAACAGGGCAGCTTTTTAAAAGATTTTTAGCAAACTCATCTGATAAGGGGGCAATGTCAGTTTAAAATGTTATTTTTATAATCTGAGACACCCCTAATTCATTCCTTTATATCTGGAGACATTATTGGCTTATAGATGTTAATTGTTTCACTGTTCTATTGTTTTGTTCATTGTTTTAATGTGATCTCCATCCAATACATGTAGGTTCTTGAACATAATTCTAAACCATCTATTATTGCACAGAGCCTTCTGTGCTGTTTTCTGAAAGATAGCTTGTTCAGCATACCTATTATCCATCTAGCAATGGGAACTTGGCTCCACACAGGGATCTCCTATGAAGAAAGGTTGAGGGAACTGGGCTTGTTTAGCTTGGAGAAGAGAAGGCGCCGGGGAGACCTCATTGCGGCCTTCCAGTACCTGAAGGGAGCGTATAAACAGGAGGGGGAACGCCTGTTTACACACGTTGATAGTGATAGGACAAGGGGGAATGGTTTCAAACTAAGACAGGGGAGATTTAGGTTGGATATTAGGAGGAAGTTTTTCGCTCAGAGGGTGGTGAGGCACTGGAACAGGTTGCCCAGAGAGGTTGTGGATGCCCCATCCCTGGAGGCATTCAAGGCCAGGCTGGATGTGGCACTGGGCAGCCTGCTCTAGTAGTTGGCAACCCTGCCCAGAGCAGGTGGGTTGAAACTAGATGATCTTTAAGGTCCTTTTCAACCCATGCCATTCTATGATTCTATGATTCTATGATTCTCTTCATGACATTTTGCAAAACATCCTAGAATGAATTTTGCACCTCAGTTACTTTCTCAATGGGCAACAATGGATTTTCTCTCTGTCTCCCCCCCTCTCTGAGACTCTTCTGGCAAGTATTTCTTGTCAATTTCCAGCAGTGTCTTTCTTCAAGATGGTAGGATATGATAACCGGGGACTGTTTTATGTTAATCCTTTGGACTTACACAGGTCTATTTTTTATTGCAACAATTTACTTCCTACACTGTCTGTCCGTCTACAAGAAGAAGTCAAACAACGTCTGAGTCCACACTACAGAACCCTGGAATGTATTTTCTCATCCTTTATATTGATGGATCATTTATATTTTACACTTTCATAGGCTTTATCTTTCAGAAGTCAAGGTATTTTTTTCCTTAGATCCCTGCAAGTAGTTGCTTTGATGTTATTGCTTAATATGCATATGAACAGTCCTGAAAATACTCTGCTTTGACCTGTCCTTTTCTAAGAATTAGAACATAATTGCCTACAAACTTGATACCTAGAAATTGGTTCAGTTTATACTGGAGGACATCTGCATATGTGCTGGTACCTACCAAAAATTCTGGAGATATTTTCTGGAAACTGTATGTTAGAATCCCCTTTTTGCCATATTTAGCACAGGATAAATCAGCTAGCTTCTTCTCCATCAGCAAGTGCAGCCTCAGACTTGCTGGTTATTGATTCATATTCCGTGTTCTAGTCAGTGCATTGAAACACCACAGATATTTCCTTTAAGAAAAAGTTTTTTGCACTTGTTTTTGTCTACCAAATTACCCTGGCATTTCATTTATGATAGAAGGTGTTCCTTCTGTACCAGTATCTCCAGCAGGAAATATGTGAGAATGATTTTGTGACAGTTCCATAAGTAATGCAAACAACGTCTGGCTCTCTTAGTGTACATTTCTTTGAAATATCTCCTTGTATTTTGGGAGGGATGATGATTATGGTCATAGAATCGTAGAATTTTTTAGGTTGGAGAAGACCTTCAAGATCATCAAGTCCAACCATCAACCTGACCAATGGAATCCCATCATTAAACCACACACACAGGTGCCACATCCACACATTTCTTAAATACCTCCAGGGATGGGATTTCACCACTTCCCTGGCCAGCCCATTCCAATGCTTGGCCACCATCTCCATGAAGAAATTCTTCCTATTATCCGGTATAAATCTTCCCTGGTGTAACTTGAGACCTTTTCCTCACATCCTTTCACTTGTCACCTAAGAAAAGAGACCAACACCCTCCTCGCTGCAACCTCCTTTCAAGTAGTTGTGTAAAACAATGAGCTTCCTTTTCTCCAGACTAAACAACCCCAATTCCCTCAGTTGTTCCTTATAAATCTTGTTTTCTAGTCAATTCACCAGCTTCGTTGCTCTTCTCTGCACATGCTCGAGCAACTCAACATCCTTCTTTTTGTGAATGTCCATGCTGTTAATTATTTTCCAGACATAAGGTATTGGATATCATAGTTAATTAAATACTTATCTGTTGATCAGTAGCTGTGGTGTTCCTGCCTATTTTAATTCTGTGTGTGTGTGTATGATTGCAGGACCATGTGATTTATTATTGGTGGCCTGCACTTGCCTATTTAGTTGTATCATACATCATGTCTCAGACCAGATATTGCTGTGCATCTTTACTGCTAGGAGGAAATTGCATATAGCCCCAAAATACAATTGGATTCAAATTACTCTTTACTCCTGTTGTATAGTTACATATAACATAGTTGAATAAATAGTACTCCATCTTCTATCAGTGTGTGCACTGGCAGCCTTTGGGTCACTAAAAGGTAAGATTTGGCAATGTCTTCCTTGCTGAAAATCTCTGCTCCCAGTCATTACATGTAGTGTTGTTCATCACCTGAATCTAGGAAAACAGCTATTTGTCTTTGTCTTCCTATAGATACTGTACTGTTGACCATATCCTGGGATTTTTATGTTTATTTTTACCTTCCAAATGTTTTCCCACAGGACAGTATGTGCCATGGAAAATAATACCTGAGCTTTGGAGAGTCTGTATCTACCATCTGTTATGTTCTTTAGTGATAAGTCTGTGTACGTGCACTGTCATAATTGTTATTATAAAGTGATTGTTTCCGGTGGCACTTGTTAATCTTTAGAATTATACCTCTTTCTCTCATACCAGGGAGGACCACACATCCCACATAAAAGACTTTCATGAATTAAGAAAGGTGTCTGTATGATATCTAAGTTATGTAGGGATACTATTCAGCTCTGTACACTTCTCAGCTTCTTGTTTTGAGTAGAAATAAAGAACAATCACAGTAACAGACATGCAGTGTCCCTGCAGTCTCATTCCATCTGAGATCACAGTGCCATGATCTGCTTAGATGTATGAAGCTAAACTGGAAGTAAAAACTTTCAACTCTTGCCTTGTCATTCTTTTGTCTTTCCCATAGGAAAGTAAAAAGCTAATTAACTTTGCACTGAAACTATTCTCTATTACCTCATCTTCATCCCTCTGATCAGCCCTGCTTCAAAGTCCTTTCAGTCTAAGGATTTTGCTGTCAGTGGCTCCAGACCTGTCATACTGCTCCCTCTTAAAGATCTTGTCCTCACACAAGTGGGAACTGGAGGTGCTGACTGGGGAAATATGTCAACAGACAGGAGCTAGAGTAGTATTCCACATCTGACCTCACCGATGTCTTGTACAATGATATGAACATTTCCTTATCACTGCTCAAAAAAACTGTGCTTGACGTGCATTAAGATCAAATTTGCATTTTTTGCAGACATAGCCCATTGGTGTCTCATGGACATCTTGTGATCAGCTAATACTCTCAGGTTTCTATCCTCCTGTTTCCAAAAGATAAGCTCTAGAGTTCTACTAGAAATTGTTATTAGTCCCCAAGTGTATAACCCTGGCCTTTGTGCTATTGAATTACATACTATTTCTACTCTAGTCTCATTTATGTCAATGGGAATGCGCTAAAAATAGTTCCATATGGAGACTTGGTTTGCTTTTGTGTAATTGGTTTTGATCAAACACAAGGTAATACTTAACACGTTTGCTTTGCTTTATATATCAAAATTAATTTGATGGCACATTTATTAAGTTTCTTCTGTGGTAACATAATTCCAGATTTTGTGAGGTTATTAGAGGAACTACAATCTTTCAATTTTGATACTCTTTATTTACATAATTGTGTTTAAATCCTGTTGTACTTTCTAAAGTCATTACATATTTTCATTATCTGTTGTGGATGCACATACACAACAAAGTGACTGCATTGAACTACATTGTAGGATGAACTTACTAAAATAGGATTTGATCTCTGATTTGGAAGGTACAAATGTTGATGAATTCTATCCATTATGTTTTATTTCCTGAAACGGCTGACTCTGCATACAACTCCTATACATGGTATTTTTCTTTATATTAGTGTCAAAATGTCCATAAAATTCTTAGTCAGTCTGAATGAAAAATGAAGGGATAATGTTATCTGCAGCTTATGTTACATTCAAACCAGAGAATAATAAAGTAAATAAAGATATAGCACAGGTGAAACTAACTCCTGAATTAAATGTTTTTATTTTCAATATTACTACAAGGGGGTCAAAAACATTTAATTTATCTTTGATAAGAGCATTATAGTTTGAAATATTATAAGATGCCTTAAATGATGGATTAATTTCACCACCTTTACATATTGAAACCAATGTAATGTGTGGTAAGGCTGAACTACTCAGCGTGAATAAGAATTAAGGAACTGGGCTGAGACCAGAGTTTTGCTTAAACTTTCTGATTTGCTGGTCTTTGTCTAGTCAGAAATATTTACTTAAAACTTAGTCTAGTCATAATTCATATTTCCCTTTCTTTTCTTGACAATAAAAATGCATGTGAATTCTCCAAGATGAAAAACATAGAAATAAAAATTCCACACACATCCCCAGAAAACCCAGAACTTTCATCACACATATCTATAAAGTTTTAGGCTACCAAAAAGCATTCCCATCTAATGCTCTAATTCATACACTTTGTTTCCCTCGTTCTGTGCATCTGTTCACCAAACAGCAGGCACAAAGTCAGCTTCAATTGATACCTTAATAAGTTTTTTTTAGAATAAGACAATAAATATTTTCTATCCAAATATATGATGATATTACTTTTTAGCTATTGTTACTGAATGAATAACAGAAATAAGGCATTCAGAAGAAAACAAAAGACAAAACACAGAAAAGAGATTTACATTTCTATTTTTATTTTTACATGAATTATTTGTCTGAATAATTGTTTATCAAATAAATTATTTTTTCATTCAGGTGAGATAACGTAGCATATTTAAAGCTGAAGCCTGTGCTCTATCACTTTTCCTGCTCACAGTTGCACTCCAAAGTTTGTTTTCTGATGCAGTATCCAGAGACCCTCCTTGACCCTCTTTCTGTTGGTTGAACTGGTTGAACAACTTGACAAGAGATATGGAATTTTTATTGTAAGTGTACAAGAAGGATGAGATGAAGTTTGTCCTGTAGCCGTGATGGTGGTGTAACTGGGTATTGGGGCTGTCTGTGCCTGTGTGCCTTATTCCTTGGGTGGGCCAGAAAGGCCCCAGCTAGTCTCTGCATAGAAGAGACAGTAGATTGACTTGAGACAGGGTCACTGACAGCTCCTGGCCACCTTCATGAGAATGTGACTAAATGCTATAGCAGTTTTCCCAGTGGGAATGTCAGGTCAGCCCAGAGATTCCCCCAGGCACCTCCTGCTGTGACTGCACTGATTGATAGCCATGAACTGCATACTTCAAATACACGCTGGGTGTACTTCAAATAACCCTCGCCATTCCAGAGACTCCCTCAGGTGCTTCCTGTTGTATGATTGACCAAACTGAACACAGATGAAGTATCTGTGAATAGTCAGTAGAAATTGTTCCTGTAGGCTCTGAAATGATCACATGGTCAGGGGAAGATTTGTAGGAATCATGCATGCATGCAAGCAGGTGGGTGGGACTGTGGGCTAGCTGGGTATAGGAATTTGGCAGAACAAAGGTTCAGGGAGTCTTATCCCATCCAGCTGGAGAAAACTGCAGGTCTCCTTGGATACATGCACAGCAAACCACCATCCTGTTCAAAAGAATCATTTCCATACATAAGCATCACCTTTATGTAAAAGACCCCATTAAATTGGGGTGCTTTTTTGTGTGTGCTTTACCAAATGTTCTCTTAGAGTGTCTGTACAGTAATGCTGGTACAGCTAGCTGGTATTTCTGAACCAGTTTTGATGAGACTTGTCCTTGTTTCCAATGTAGTACAGAGTTGAATAAATATAGCTATAAATAGTTAATGCAGATTTTGAACTGAAACAGAAAAGATTCTAGTCTTGTGGCTTGGATTCGGGCTGGACCACTTACAAGCTGCTTTTGCCAATATTTATTAGACATATCTATATGAATCAGGTTTTTAATCTCACCACAATTAAGGTAGAACAACAGAAATTCTGGCAAGTTTAGTACATGTATATGTACCATGTGTATGTACCATGGATAAATAATCAGCAAATGTCAGATTCTGCAAATTTACCTAAGAATATATCTGGAATAATATTTCTGTATCTCAGTTTTATTTCAGACTTTGTTGAGAAGAGAACAAACTCCTTCTCTTTCCAAAATACTATTTTTGTCACTATAGGAGATTTGTTCCACAGAAACTAACAAAAACTTCAGGAAAGGACTCTAAGTGACTTAGAGCCTTTTTTTTTTTTTTTTTTTTTTTCTGCTTGGACTAGTTTCAGAAATGTTTCTTTGAGAAGGTGTTAAAAGAAGTTAGCTTAACTTACACAGTGTTGAGGATTGCGTCAGCAGCTGTTGGGAGTGGTCTGGTGTAACTAACACTAAATTGCAGATTGTGGAATAATTGTGCCAGAGATTTAAAACTCATTTTGTACTACCAATAGTGATCCCTAATAGACCGTATAAACTTACTTCTAAAATGAAATGTTTTGTTGGCTTTTACAACCAGCATAAGTCAACACTGTTATTAAGAAGCTCCTTCACTTGCTATAAATTGGTAATGATTTGTAACTGATTTTTAAGGGAGGTAGGTAACTTACTAGCATTATCTGTACAGTTGAAGTTATATATTTATTTTTTCTTAAGTTCCAAAGCCATTATAGCTTCCATTAAAAATAATAGTTTAATATATTGTTTATTTACAACTAGAAAGGATGCAAACAGGGAAAACCTATGACAGGGAGCAGAGTACATAGGAGTTACAGCCAGCCATGCTTTGGAAAATCAGATGATTTTAATTTTTAATGGTTCTTCAAAGAGTTGAACTTTGTTTGACCCATGATTTCACATAGTTTTTAGATGAGGGGGAAAAAAAAAAGTGAGAGTGCTACTACACATGCAATCTGAATTGCTAATACAGTAATCTTTCACTACTACATAAACTGATAGATACATCTATGACAGTCACCCAAAATAGGAAGCAATTAGTGTGATAAGCAGAGTAACTATGTCCTTTAAAACATCTTCTTTTGCACTGCCAAGACACTATTTCTGGACAAGTTTAATAACTGCCTCGTCTGTTGATTTAATATAATTAATTGTGTCAATGTAAAATACTGTAAATGTAAATATTTCCACTATAAGACACATTTTAGGTGATGTTTTGTAGTTATAGTAGCATGCACCTCATAGTAAGCAGCATTTCACATTACATTACCACTTGTTAAAAAGCCAAGTTCTGAAAGCAAATCATACAAAGTTCAGCTCTCTCTACTGTGTTTTTCTTTCTGTGTTTCTTATATTAAATATTCTTTCTCCTCATTCTGTGTCAGCTCAGTGTAATTTCAGAGTGAGCTGCTATACGTATATAAGAAAAGAAAAATCCATCTTTGTCTAATTGCTACTCCTTAGGTTGGAACACCTGACAGTTAATTTCATCATAGTGTGTTTTCAGCTTTCAGTCTTTTTCAGTAACATGAAAAATGCTGAATTATTCATTTTATGTAATCCACAGAGTTCAGCTGTATCCTTTTCTGTTGGAAATTGTATTTCTGAAATTCTTCAGTCCAAAGCAAATAAATACTTTCTATGTTTATTTTTTTTAATCATTACAATTTTGGTATGTGTTTATGTATGTGTTATTTACTTGGTTATTTGCTTCTATAGAATAAAGAGAGTCTTGTGACCAGTAAGCTATCTACCAGACACCAGTTCAGTTCCCTTAATCTTTCTGCATTGTAAAATGTGGTCAGGGCTCAATCTCAAAAGACAACATAAATCTGCTTTCCACCTAAGTTAGAATTTAGGCACCCAACTTTGTTTGTTTCTTCCAAAAGAATGTAACAATGTAGAACACCTTCCATATTATCTAGTAATAAATAATTCCTATAAAGTATATGACTTCTTCAATGCTCTCCAATATAACTGGAAATGTAATACAATACAATACAATAATATATAATAAGGAAAGTATTTATCTAACCTTAGAGAAAAGATGGATAATAAGTGGGCATTGCAGCACTTTTCTATTAAACTTTATTGCTAGATGTGTCATCAGATTTATTTGGTGTCTCACCAGAGCCTTCACAAAGAAGACATAATAGCACTTGCCTGACAGGACACTGTGAAGTAACACTAGAGAATAAGGTGCTCAAATCCCATGGGCATGTCTGAGCCAAACTACTGCAGGATGCAAAGATTTATGTGTTAGAAAAAAAATCTAAGATGTTTATGTCATTAGCCCTGCTCAACCACTTCTGCCTAAGCCTTTTTGATACATAATTCATACTCAGGGGACAGAAATTTTCCTCAAATACTGTCATAACCCACTAATGGTCAGACTACATAAGATTAACTATCATGAAGTCTTGTCTATTACTGCATCAATACAATTTAGTGACAGTTTAATTTATCAGAAAATGTAGACTGTTTCTGAGACACATCTTAAAATACTAATGTTTACACCAGCACAGTACTTAAGAAGGAACAAAGAAATCCAATGTCGTCCAACAGGACTAACTGTCCACTGAACTGTGACCATTAAATACTGTGTTGACCCTGTGATTTGAAAGGATGAGTGGTGTGTAAATAAAAGACATACTAATTCACATCAAATTAACTACATTAACTGTGAAGTTCGATATCACAGGAGTATCAAATTCAAAAATATTTATAATGTAATGTATTAAAGAGGCTTATGCTATTTAGAGAAATAATATCATTATTACTAGAAAAATACTTTCTGTCTTTCTGTCTGCCATTGCCTACATTCATGTGATGTCCGCCAGTTATTAGAAATATTTTGTTAGCCTGGCATGTCTCTTTCCAGTCATCTTCACGAGTAAACTGAATGAGTTCCCTTAAAAATGAAAATGAAAATGAAAATGAAAATAAAAATAAAAATAAAAATAAAAATAAAAATAAAAATCTTTTTATGGATATGTGTTATATGGGTCTTCTATAGGTCTGTTGAAAACTGAAGAAAGAGAACTTTACCTGCTACATTGTTATTGAAGAAAGCATCAGCTAAATTGTTATTTGATGACTACTTGGATTTAGTTCATGTACCGTAGTGGGAAAAAAATAGGAGAATAATTTATATGTAATACATTAGATCTATACATGAAACTCGATAATGGAAGTCTGAACAGTGGAATTTGTATAGGGCTTTATTTGCAAATATACACTTTTTTGCACATATAAAGCCATACTAAACTTCCTCAGATACCAACGTGACCTGAAAGAAAAATAATTCAGGATGATATAAGGAAGCCTTGCCAGCCCCCCAACAACCTGGCCCCAGGATGGTCCCAAAAGCAGTTCTACTGCCAACACTGCGGCAAACTCATCAGCCAGTTTTGAAACAAGCCAAGGAATGAGAAATGCTGCTTGAGAAATGTGAAAGACTTATAAGAATTTATGACCTGGAAAGCCTGTTTCTTATAATAATTAACAGTGCATCACTATTTAAACCTTGATCACTCACAGGTGCTTGTGCCATATGTCAGGTGTTGAAAGACTATGAATAAATTTCTGCTTGTAGGAAAAGGCATTGCAATGAAATGGCAGTCAAATGGGATGTGAGCAGTGAAGATACTTATAATGAAGAAAATTTTATAAAGGTTTATGTAAAGCCAACACCAACAGAAAACTTCCCCAGTGAGAGACTGAAGATTAATGAATACTGTATAATTGTTGGAAAGATGTTTCAATAGAAAAAGTAAAACAATAACAAATCTAAAATTACAGAAACAAGGAATCCCTATAAGAATAACAGAGGCATGGCCAACTAGTGACTATGAACATGGCTAGAGAGCAAAAATCAGGAGGGTCTTTTTATTTTGGTATTAACATGATCTTTTTCTGTAAAAGAAATAATTAAAATCTGAACATTCTCTGCCCACCACCACCACCAATTGACCCCAGAAGTTAAAAAGTTATTACATGAGGGGAAAATAAAATGAAAAAAAAAAAAAACAACCAACCAACCAAGTAAAAAGGAAAAAAAAAAAAAAACTAATCCTCAAACAAATTCTGTATTAATTATCAAGGATAAAACATTTCATTGGATTTGTATGTGCAAGATAAAATAGTAAACTTGAGGCTGGAGAGTCCACAAGCACCTTTGGAGGCTTATCAACACCACATGATGTTGAACAGAAATTGTAAATGGTAGGCATCCAACGTCCATGAATGCAGCTTTAAAGCTGTGTATTTGTGTCACTCAAGAGAATAAATCCCTAGCTCCATTTTTTTTTTACTTTACTAACATACATATATTTTAAAGAAGTCACTGTATTTAAAAAGGACACTGATTAGTAGAATAGTATTTCTTCCTTTGGAAATACAATAATGAACTGAGTATATTAAACTGAGTACTATTAAAACTGGGAATGTTTTAATGGTATTTAACAGTACCAGTTTCATTGAACTAGGATGTTTTAAATGGTATTATGTGCATAAAACGCTAATTACTAATCTGACAAATAATCAGCGTAATTGTCTTGATCGATATAAGCAAGTATAATAGTGTTCACAATAGCCAGAAGCACTGGACACATAGCATATTTCTAGAATTCTGGTGTAAAGATAATTTTCTTTCTTACAGTCCTGTATAAACACTTTTATTATGGTGCAACCCAAGTTAAGCAGATAATTTTATAACTCTGAAGTATGTTACGCAGGTTAGCTGCTTTGTTTTTCAAGAATACCTATTACTTTCCCACAGGCTGTCATTGCCTTTGCAGCTGCGGACAATGATATTTACCATAGGCAAATCTTAAGAAATTTCTTACTACTCAGCATCTGCTGAGAATCTACTCAGCAGATTCCATCTTAGGAAGGAAGATGGAATTCCATCCACAAGATACTCTTGTTTACATATTACAGGCTTGACCACTGTTTTCAGTTTCTTGTAGTAAGGACACTGATGCTTAATGAGGTGATTTTTCAGTTTTTGAGAGTTAACTCCAAATATTTATTCAATGTTTTTTTAAGATCTTTCTCTAGCAAATCCAAGAAAACAGACAAAAGACTTTGTTTTAAAATTACATTTGTTATACTACAGGCCACACTTTCAAAACCATCGCAAAGAATGGATTCTTAATATAATACTGCATATTAAACAAATTTAAAATAATAAAAAATAAGATAATCTATGCAATCAAATTCAAACCAATAGTGCTACCTGAACTTTTGATTGTTCATCAGGAGACAACCTATGTTTATCACAGACAATCTATGGCAGTAAGGAGAACTCAGGAATCGTTTTAGTTGTTCTCTCACCTCTTTACTGCATCTCAGACTCATGTCTTCATGGTCTTCTCCTACCCCTTTTTCTTCCTGTTATCTTCTAGGAATGTTATAAACTCCCAGATAAAGAAAAGCATTCGGATCGAGCTCCTCTTAAAGGTCAAAAATTTCATTAAGCTGACCCAATTTCACTGCAATTTCCCAAGTTCATGCATTTGAAACGTTTAAAAAGCAAGCAAGCAAACCCAGTCACAAGCATGTTGCCACAGTCCTGAATACCGAAAATGTACAATATCCAGAGACTTCATCCCCCTCTTAATTCTGTTGACTTCTCCAGAGCTCTGCCTCCACAGAACTGTGTGAAGGGTTGGGGGAATCACAGGTCCTAATTAAACCGAAAAATACACATTTTTTTAAGCTTTCAGTGACTGTGGAAGAATACTTTAAGGTTTTTTAAAAAAAATAGGAATGTAATATTTTTATCCTCCCAACAGATGGAAGTACAGAGTAATCAGTTGGAGAGCAAAGCTGAAATGATTGTACAAAAGATATTTGTCTGGTATTACACAGTAAACGAAAGAATGCATTTGTTTACAGATGGTAGGGAAAACGTTTGAATTAATTCTAAGGACAAAAAGTCACAGATCTTTAGTTCTTCCAAAATCCTGATCAAATCAGTCTTTCTGCAGCTCAGTTTCTCTTCTTGTAAAGCTACAGAACGTAAAGCAAAGTTATCCAGCAGACATTCACTTCTCATTGAGCCACATCATGGAAGAGTTTAAGTACTAAGAGTTGTACATGGATCAAAACAGTAAAAAATAGACTTAAACTGCAAAATCTTTAAAGGGCTACTCTCATTTAAAATGTCACTGGTATCTAACAAAATGAACAAAGGTTATCCCACACAGAATAATTATGACAAGAACCAAGTTTGTTGACCTCACAATGTTTGTGCAGTTTTAAGTAGGTGAAAATATGCATCTTCCCTATTTTTATCTAGTAGAATCACTGTAAATTATTCAACTCTAACTCCTTTAACAGAGTAGCTAACAGGAGAGGATTCTTTGCAAAAAGACTAGATTACAAGGTTTCAGTTTAAAATATAACTCATCAAATAGCATACGTTGACATATTTTCTGAACGATTAGTTATGGTTTATGAGTGTAGTCTGCCAAAAATTATTCATTCCTGTTTATGGAACTAAATGCTGCCATTAAGACGCACCTGAAAGTTCCTTAAGAATTCTAAGAAAAAGGTGTTAATGATAAAGTTTGAAACTGTGTTAATACAAAATAGACTGGAATTCCCAGGGAGACAGTTCAAAGAGTTGGAAATTTAACTACTAAAGGTGTTAAAAGGGCAGAAAAATGCCAAAAAGTCCTTATTCACTTCTGAATCTCTACAGATACAAGCATACACACAGACAACACACACCAGGTAAAGATGATAGCTGGCACACTTAGAGATTACTGGAGAAATTGAGTTTGGTGATGATTTAGGGGATTTCTGATTTTCATTATTCTTTTCTTTTTTTTTTCTTTTTTTTTAGTATGGTGATTCTACAAGCATCAACTAAAAAGAAAGAAAACCTGTTAGCATTGCTTTATCATGGAAGGAGTACATATCAATAATAATAATAAAAAAAGACAGTAGCATAGTATAATTTACATACCAGAGAAAACAGGAAAGATGAAAACCTTGAAGAAACTTTTCAAGGAATGACAGTCATTTTTGCACTACTATATTAAACAGGATTGTTTCTTTTGTACAGATTTTTTTACAAAACCCACAGATATGTGGGATCCTATCTATTCAGTAAATTTTGAATAATAAACCATGGACAGGAATACCCTCTTCTTTTCTGTATCATGTGTCTGTGGTGGGTTGACCTTGGCTGGCTGCAAAACCCCACACAGTTTCTCTCTCACTCCCTCCCCTCTGCAGGATGGGAGGAGAAACTAGGATGGAAAAGCTCATGGGTTGAAATAAAGTCAGGGAGATAGCTTATAAAATTCCGTCATGAGGAAAACAGACTAAACTTGGGAAAAATTAATTTAATTTATTGTCAGTTAAAATAGGTTTAGATGGTGACAAACAAAGACAAAAGCACCTTCCCCTATACCTCCCTTATCTACCCCCTCTCCACGGAAAAGTGCAGGGGTTGGAGGAATGAGGGTTGTGGTCAGTCCATAACAGACCTTCTCTGCTGCTCCTACCTCCTCACACTTTCCCCTGCTCCAGCATGCAGTTCAAGGACTGCAGTCCTTCATAATAGATTTGTTCCCATGTGGGGTCCTTCATCAGCTGCAGTATGGGTATCTGCTCCAGCATGGTCCTCTCCACATGGTGCAGTAATTACTTGTCCCACTGTGGTCGCCTTCAGGGGCTGTAGTGGTATCTCTGTTTCCCTTCCTTCTTCTCTGACCTTGGTATCTTCAGGGCTGTTTCTCACACTTTTACTTTTCCTCAATCAGCATTCAGATGTAAGCAACAGTCTCAGTCTTGGTCTGGGTGGTACAGCCTGTTTGGACATTGCTTCCCTGTTCTCCATTAGTCAATGTCACCAGGCCTGGAACCTAGCCAAAGAAGCTGAATGTTGTACATAACTTAGATGAGTTTATAAAACTACTAATTTTCACCTTTTATTATTAAATGGACATCGTTTCTGTTCAATTAATACATAGGTCTTGTTCCTTTATTTTATGTGATTATTGAAAGGATTTTAGTGTAAACTCAGCACAGATTTACTTCTTTATCTCAGATATATCTCAATTTCTCAATTATTTCACTTTTTTTTTTAAATGAAATGATACATCTGTTAAAGTAACTAGTGCTTTATGTTTTCTAAATAAGTTCACTCTCCCAAACTGACCCACTCTTGAAACTTTGTTAGCATGAAATATTTTATGCTAGTAATTTTTCCCTGAAAAGGAAATAGTTGTGCTCCCTAATCCCAGGATCTTCAAGTAATTTTTCTAAAAATCAAGAAAAGTAAAATATATCTCACTTAAACATGAAGGATGACTTAATTCTTACTGGTGAAGAGAACCATTTTATCTATATTCTTCATTTAATTGGCCATATTTAACAAATATGTTGATATTCATCTACATGAGAGCCTAATAAATGATCACATAAATATAAATAAATATTAAGCTATTCAGCTTATGTACTCTTGGGTTGCATTTTGCCATAACATATTTTATTTAAAGTAATTTCTCATATCTGATTCTGATTTCTGTTGCTCATTACTGTTACCTGAAAATGGAGAAAAAGGAAAAAAAAAAGAAAAAAGAAAGATAAAAAAGCTGTTTAAAACTACTAGTCTGTGCTACAATTGTCTGAGATCAAGGCTGTTTTACTAAACCTTGGAAGACTCTTCCAGTCTGTATGCTGCAATCAGATTAATATTGATAAGGACTTTTTACATTATCTTTTATAAAGGAGATATTAAATTTTATATAACTTCTATGACATTACACTCCAGAAAAGGAGATATACCAATTTTGTAAAGTGCTTCCAATACTTTGTTAGTAAGCTGATAGACGGAGCGTGATACCTGGCACTAAAAATACTTTTGGTACTTTCTGACTTTAGATCAAATGCCTAATGAGCATATGTCCTGCCCTAAACACCAAGAAAGAAGGTCTAATATAAGAACAGATAAGTTAATTCCACTGACTCTTTACTTTTGGCTGAATCTATAGAAGCAAATAAACTATGGGAATGTTGTGTTGCACAACTGCTATCTGTCTCATTGGAGATTATTTTCTCTGCGTAAAACAACTAAACTTTTAAAACTAAAGTTTCCAAAGTTGACACGAGGGTAAAAACAAGCACTCCAGCTAATATTGGGAACTCAGTAAATGATGCTATGTCAGAAAGAACAGAAAAAAAAAAAAAAAAAAAAAAAAAAAGGATTTTGGTAGGGTCACTATTTTTACAGAACACTGATAATAAAGCTTTAAATGAAGTACCTTTTAAATACAGTATAAAGGATAAGATCATAAAATAGCATTAAATAAAACTTGCGGACGCCACAGTTTTAATGTCTGTTACTATTATGAGAGACTTTCATTAAAATGCTTACAGCATGGTCTATGTCTTTAAATTATCTTGAAAAACATTGGTTCAATAATTAGAAACAGTACATGAATGATGTATGAAATATAAATGAAAAGAAGGACACTTTTACTTAAAGTTTGTCAAAGCACACGCGAAATTCTCTCAATTAGAGGGCATTCTTCATCCCATTACTTGTGAGAGAGACAGGATAGGGGATGAAAAGCTGAAGACAGAAATGAGTTTCCGTTATTAGTCACCCTAACCTAGTGAAATTTCACTAAATTACAATTCTGATATAAAAATTCTGATTTAGAAAAATATCAAATAGTTGTCTATTTTACTTTAAGAGATTTTTTTTGTAAACATAATTCAATTCCTGTTTGTTAATAAAATATCTTGATCTTTCAATAATATATAGTATTTATATATGTTCCTAGGTTTCTACAAGGATGTTTTGGTGCCAACAATCTCTAAATATTTTGGCCTAAAAGACTAAATGCATCCTAAACAACAAAGGTATGCTCTGTCGTCTTTACTAGTAGAATTACAGTAAGTTACATTTATATTTTTTAAAATGGCCATCAAAGACTTAAAAATTCATACAGAGAAAAAGACATACGAAAACTTTTGTTAAACTGGTGTCATTTGGGAAACCTATATTTACCAATGGATACACTTCTCAGTTGCTGACAACAATGTTACAGTCTCATTGATTCAGAGTAGAGCTGTTTGAAAATATTCTAGTGAAAACAGTGGGGAAAAAAATACTTTCAGACAAAAGCATTAGGTTTGGGCCTTAAATCTTTTGTTTAAATCATCTAGTGGATTGTTTTTTGGAAGGTCATTTGGTTTTGGCAGTATGTGAAGGGAAAGCTTTCATGTCATTCAAACAATCATAAGCACGGTTGGCTTTTCAGCAGGTCTCTGACTGGAAGCCAGGTGTGCATCTGCCTCTCTCTCCAAAACTACTCACTGAACATATTCTTGCCAGTTTCATTGCTGCTAAAGCAGCCAGGAGGAGGTCTTTCAGTGGAAGACTGTAGGATTTGGAGTTGCTAGAAGCTCCCAGTTTTGGTAATAAAAAAAAAAAAAAAAAAAAAAAGAGCCAAATCTGAAAACATGGAAACCTTCAAAGAAACTTTTCTTTTGGTCCTACTTCTATGACTAAGGGTAATATTCTGATATCTCAAATAGTTGTTTCGTAGCTTACTGATCAAGAGGATAGACACTTGTTCCAAAGCATGTCACTGGGGAGACTTTCACTGACCTCAACAAATTTTATATGCCTCTCAAACTACAGCCATGAATAGAAGTAAATGAAAACTTCCTTGAAATAAAATTATTTATACTTTCAAATAATAATAATAATAATAATGAAAAAAAAAAAAGAAAAGAAGTTGGAATACATTGGAATTAGATGTTTTGTTGCTGTTGTTTATTTCCTTTTGCTTATGTGCACAATATTCTTCTCTAGTTTTCTGCTGTAACAACTATATATACATACTATGTATACATACTATATATACGGTTCTTTCAGTCCGAAGTAATTCACCCTTCAATATAGGTAAGCACCCCAATGATGGGAGTTGCTAATAGATGTCAGTGGATAGAAATTCCTGAAAAATTTATGGCTGTGGTCACTCTAGAGGGTCATCAGTCTACTCTAACACTGCTTTGAATTCATTCATACAGGAAAGTGGCAAAGATAATTAGCCACAATTTCTCATATACAACTGAAATGCAAAGTACCACTTTACATAGGACAGATGTCTAAACAAAGGCAGCCATTTGCACATACATAAGGCTGGAAATATTCCTGTATTTTTTTCAGAAAGATAAGAATAACGTAACTTGTCAATTTTTTCTCATAATATGATCCAGCTTAGTATATTGCAAGCAGTGGGAGGTGAGAGGAACAAAAGTTAAATTCTGAGTTCTTTTTCTTTATAACCATGTGTTTTGTCCATGATTGCTTATTTGCTTTAACTAGTTCTTTCTGTTGAGCTGGAAATTATGTTCGCAGCGCCTCAAAACAGATTATTCATGTTATCTGCATATTCAGAGAAGAATATAGAAATCAGAAATCATTAAACATTAACGTATGTGGCTGGATGGCACAAAGACATTGAAGAAGCCTAACTTTCACCTCCTTATCCCAATATTGGCATGCAGCCTGAGCTCACCCCAGTGTGACCATCCAGGCTACAGAGTTGTTCCTCTACCCCCTTTCTTCCATATTACAAATCCACTGAGCAGTTAGGCACAATTTCACCCACCTGGCAACTGCTGCTCAGGGGAGATTGGAGCCAGGTCCTCCAGAGGAGGGAAGAAGCACATCAGCGTTTGATAGAGCTGCTGAGGAAACAGAACTCTTTCCTGCAGAGTGCCTGGCTGTAGCTGTTTTCATCTCTTTTTCAAGAACATTGAATTCACTCACAGATTAAACAAAAACAATGCAAAACACTTAAAACTTCAACAATTCTTCTAAAATGTTTTTTAACAATTTCACTTCTGTACTTTTTCATGCTGTGCCCAGGGTTCAGGGACTCAAGATATCCCTGCAATTACCACTCAAGAAGAAATCATCTCTCACACTAATTTCCTCTGTACATGTCACTTCCCACTGTCCTCCTTCTTTTTGGCTTGAGAAAGCCATAACATAATATCTTTGGCAGTTGTTCAGTAACCATAAGCAAAACATCTATTGCAGTCCTGTCCCTTGTTATTTCAAATTTACATGTAATTCCCAATCTTTCCATTACTGCTGTAAACACTTGCCAAAATAGGAGTAATGTGTAAATCATCAAAATCAAAGATGGGCCAAAAGTGCTGTAAAACAATCTTCTTTTGTCCCAAGTTTTAGGGCTGAAATTTCTAAAGATCATAGCTTTAGCTGGGTCCTCAGAGCTCAGCACTTCTGTATATAGAACTAGGACTAGGAGTCTTATGTTAGGTACAGAACTTATCTAGGGAGACCCCCAATTTTGTATGCATAAAAGACTAAATGCAAATCCTGAGGAAGATACTACACTCCTTATTGATAACTTTCTTTAAATTAGAAGTCAGAAAGAGGATTAAAGACTAAGAGACTGGTGTAGGGTGATGGATGTTCAGACCAGACAACCTTCAGAGGTCCTTCTTGTGTTCTATAAACTATGATCTATATGTGTAGGATTTGCCGGTGAATGTTTCTAAGTGCTGCTCCTAACCATAGGAGCCACTCTAACAGGAGTGTCACATAAACAGAGATCTGTACAACAGCATCTTTCTTGTTATGTAAAATGAAAAATCCTAGACAGACCCTCCCAGGTATCTTAACTGCAGCTCATAAGATTTATCAAATTCTATAACTAAAAAAGAATTTTTAAAAAGTGCCAGTTGTCAGCTAGATCTAATTCTTAATGAACTTCAAAATACCTCCGACTGATCACACTATTGTACATTTGTGCTTTATTCCCATCAAAAAGACATAACAAAAACACCCACATTTTGCAAGAGCCCTTTGTTACATCACAAAAAAAACTGGATATGACTAGAATATGTGAAGCAGGTCTTAATGAGCAAGATAAAAGAGAACTATCCAATGTTAAATTGTTCGTGTATATTTTTATCTGCAGAAATCAAGTTTGTGTTCACATCACTGATTTATGCTATTTTAACAATTTATTTTCCATTAGTTCAATGACCATGCATCTAGCCACAACTTGTTTTTTACTAAAATCTCAGTGAAAGAACTTAAGCAGGCAAGTTTTCCTCAGATCTAAGACAAACTCATGAGTTACATTGGCTTAGCAAAGTCTGGTAATTGTCCAAGTTTTCTTGTTTGATTGAATCTATTGAGTTGTGTGTTCCTACTTTGGACTGACACAGCAGAATTGCTTTTCTTTGAATGTATGGTCATCATCCAAAGAATTAACAGGAATGGCTGATGTTTGTGCTTCAGCTAGTGTGATACGGCTTTTACATTTAAGGCTTCGGTTTTACTACTTTGAAGAGTCAGCCCTCTCTCTGCTTCTTACACTGGTCATAATGACCTTTGAGACTCACAACAGAAAATGTTTCTCAAATGTCATGACACCTGACATGTGACACCCTTGATTTTGTGACATATGTATAATTATTTGCAATGTTCCGGAGAGGAGAGGAGAGGAGAGGAGAGGAGAGGAGAGNGAGAAGAGAAGAGAAGAGAAGAGAAGAGAAGAGAAGAGAAGAGAAGAGAAGAGAAGAGAAGAGAAGAGAAGAGAAGAGAAGAGAAGAGAAGAGAAGAGAAGAGAAGAGAAGAGAAGAGAAGAGAAGAGAAGAGAAGAGAAGAGAAGAGAAGAGAAGAGAAGAGAAGAGAAGAGAAGAGAAGAGAAGAGAAGAGAAGAGAAGAGAAGAGAAGAGAAGAGAAGAGAAGAGAAGAGAAGAGAAGAGAAGAGAAGAGAAGAGAAGAGAAGAGAAGAGAAGAGAAGAGAAGAGAAGAGAAGAGAAGAGAAGAGAAGAGAAGAGAAGAGAAGAGAAGAGAAGAGAAGAGAAGAGAAGAGAAGAGAAGAGAAGAGAAGAGAAGAGAAGAGAAGAGAAGAGAAGAGAAGAGAAGAGAAGAGAAGAGAAAAATGTTGGCAACAAAGAAGAACAGTTTAGGATAATCAGTCCATTTCTATATTTTTCCCATAGTTCAATACCTGCAGGTCTGCTACAAAATGTGGACAAGGCAGGAACCAATGATGACCCAGCGCAGGCTGTGGCCTTACTAACAGGATGTGGTTCCACAAGGTCTGATCATTGTAGGAAGAGCTGGACATTGGTCATGGGGGCCATTGAGAGCCCCAGAAGAGGTGGAGTCCAGCATCCCTCCAGGGTCCATCCAGGGAACCTGATCAGGAGGAACAGGAGACAGGGTCATAGCAAAGACTCAATGTAGGTCCAAGATCCATAGCAGAAACAAGGCTGAAGGTAGGTATACCTCTGACATGATTAATGGTTGTGAAGGCATGAGCTGAAATGAGGTTCCTGTGCCCATGGGCAGAGGTGTGGATGATCACAGCAATTAAGGCCATGCATTCAAGGCCCTGACAAATATCTGCTCCTGCTGCTAGTGGCTAGAACAATTTTATCTTCTATAAATCTCCGTTCTCTTCTATTTATTTGAGCAGCCAGTATAAAAGAATATTCTTGGCTTTTACTGGAGTTTACATTTAAACACACAGGAAAATGTTTTACACCCAAACTATTGTTGTAAGCATTACTGCAGATTTCCCAGATAATTTTTCAGGCAAGTTCCTTTCTTTATTATCTTGGTAGCTTGCTGAAAGCCTGTCTCTCTCACGTCTGCTTGTGCTGTTTCAGCAATAGCTGCTCAAGAGACTGACAAAGTTTCCTGCATGTTGTTTACCTTTGAATCAGTCTGGGATGAAAAAGTAGTTTTAAAGAAAGGATTGCTAAAAAAGTCTCAAGTATTTTCTGTACACACTGTAGATTATAAACATGTTTATTTTCATAGTAGTTATAAGACCTGAAGACCTCACTTTTATGATTCACTTGTACATGCTTCTTGGTTAATAGTTCAAATCAGAGCAAAATAATTATTACACTAAATGTCAAACAGTGTATCATCTACTGACATACAGTATTATTCTAATTTTGCTCTTAATACTGCAAAGGTTTAACTAATTATCTTGTGATAAATTATAGATGTAAGCTACTCTTGATTCAGATACAATAACAACAGAATTACTTAAAAAAAAGATGCAGTAACTTTACAAATTCTTTGTTGTGAGGATTCTGCTAGTTTATGAGGTTTCACAAAATCTTTAGATCTTATTTAGCTTGAACCAATTACATTTTAATTATAAATGTGGGTTCCAATGATCTTACACAAACAGTAAGTGAAGGTTTGCATACATTCTGTCTATCAGGCTTTTTTCTAAGATTCAGTTTCAGCCATCTTTGCCAGCACTAAGGGTATGTGGTAATACTTTTTTTTTTTTTCTTCCGTGTATTAGAAGGTAAAAAATACCTCCCACTTTGACAAATGTATAAAGCACAATGGGTTTTTCATGGCACCAAAAATATAACATTCTAATTACAGAGATGCTGTAATACCCTACAGGAGATCTTGAATGGTCACAAAAAATTGCATCTTTTCAGTTTGGTCAAGAAGACTTAAGACCTTAATCTACTAGTGGACATCAGGTTGAAACCAGCATACACATCTATATCCAGGGTAGCAACACTGGGACCTTTTAAAGACCACGAAAACAAATTGATATTTTCAGTCACTGTTACATTTGACATATTCTATGTGTCTGACCTGGACAGATAGGCAATTCACGTTCTTAAATGTAGACCTCTAGTGTTATGAACCTGGAGGGTGGGGCCCTAAACCAGGATGCTCAGATGCTCACAAGCAACAGGGTGGAAGAGTACACCTTTCAGAGAAGTGAAGAATGCCCGCCAACCACTCAAAAGAGCTAGATCAAAAAGTATAGATAATCAGCCCAAATGAAGTGCCTCTGTACAAATGCTTGGATCATGGGTAACAAACAGGAGGAGCTGGTAGCCACTGTCCAGCTGGAAAACTATGATTTGATTGCCATTACAGAAACTTGGTGGGATGCATCACATGATTGCAGTGCTGCAATCAGTGGATATAAACTGTTTGGGAGGGACAAGCAAGGAAGGAAAGCTCGTGGAGTTGCCCTCTATGCAAANTTCCCTTCGATGAAAAAAAAAAAAAAAAAAAAGGATTGAAGAGGATTGAAGAATAGCAGCGTAGGGGCTGAGAGGTTATGGATGTAAATTAGAGACCAAGCTAATAAAAGAAACTTTGTGGTTCGTGTGCACTTGCAGCCCAGAAAGCCAATCATAATTGCTATAGCAAAAAAAAGTTGTGGCTAGCAGGTCAAGGGAGGTGATTCGCCACCTCTAGTCCTCTCTTGTGAGAACCCCACCTGGAGTATTGCATTCAGCTCTGGGGTCTGCAGCATAAAAAAGACATAAACCTGTTAGAGTGGGTCCAAAAGAGGGCCATGAAGATGATCAGAGGGCTCGAACACCTCTCCTATGAAGAAAGGCTGAGAGAGTTGGGTTGTTCAACCTAGAGAAGAGAAGGCTCTAGGAAGACCTTGTAGCGGCCTTCCAGTACTTAAAGGGGGCCTACAGGAAAGATGAGGAGGGACTGTTTGTCAGGGAGTGTAGTGATAGGAGAAGGGGTAATGTTTTTAAACTAAAACAGGGTAGATTTAGATTTGATATTAGGAAGAAATTCGTCACTATGAGGGTGGTGAGGCACTGGAACAGGCTGCCCAGGGAAGCTTTGGGTGCAGCAGTTCAAGAACAGGTTGGATGGGGCTTTGAACACTTGCTTTAGTGGAAAGTGTCCCTGCCCATGGCAAGGGGGTTGGAACTAGATGATCTTTAAGGTCCCTTCCAACACAAACCATTCTATGATTTTATGATTCTACTTTAGACATTTTAAGAGTATCTGCGTTATCTGTGTGAGGCTGCATTATAGAAAAAACATGCCTTTTTACAGCACGAGCTGAAGACTGGGTGGGATAATATATTGCACTTAAAATGGCGGTAGAAACCTTTGCTTAGGTACCTGAATTTTGCTTCCCTAGATTCCCTACATGGTAACATCTAGTACCTCAAGAAGGGTTTTACTACAACCAGCAACCTCAGGAAGGAATTGCCTAAAATAACACAAAGGGCAAAGCATAGGGTTGAGTCTTAAGATGCAGTCCTGTCTAGGATTAGATGCCTTCATCTGACCTGAATGGAGTTAAGTTCCTCCAGTTTGATCCACAGACTGGACTCCTCTCCTTTCAGTTCAGAAGTCTCCAAACACTTTAATTTTTTATGTCAGAGGTTGCACTAAGTTCAAGAGCTTTGACTGGAGTTATTTAGCCATGAGCTTTGTCACTAAAGGCTCATTGCCGCTCCGAATCACCACCCCTACAGCTATATTCTACATATCACAGTTTTGGATTTCTAGGTCCAGCCTGGGAGAAGATAGGGACAGAGATGTAAAATGACTAGAGAATGCAAGTCCCATCTAAGCTGCAGAAAGACATGACAGAATACTGTTTAGACTCAGAGAATTTCTCTTTTCCAGAGATAGTTCACATTATTAACATTTAAGAGAGAAAATAAAGAAGTCATGTAAGCCTGGACAGAGCCAAGAAGCATCTGGAAGTGGCTATCCATTTGCAAATATAGAATAGGCAGGCTTATCATTAGAAAACAATGAGGAATGTAAGGGGATCTAATTTACACAATAGTTATCTTTGCAGTTTTGATCAAAAGTTTATAACACTCTATAAGTTCTAAACACATGTATTTATACTGGCTGGTGCTTAGGGGTCCCTATTATAATTTAATTAATCTGCTTTTTAGAGTTGCTACAGCTGAACCTCTGTCTTCTCTGCCAAATGCTCTGACTCACTCCACCTTCCCTAAAATCCATTGCAATTTTCTGTGACAGCAGAGGAAAAATGTGTTTTCTATTAGACTAAATATTAGACTATTATGTTTGTCTATTTAAATTTCCATTGCTTGCCAGATGAAATTCTTGAGCTTACTGTAAATCAGAAGTGTATATTTTTGGGAAGCTGAAACTTACCAATGACAATTTGGAGAAATGCACTACATCAGCAAGCTGTTCAGCCTAAACGTTGTACTTAGTTTAAATAAATCCTCTGCTTCTCATCATCCATTGTGTTGCAACTGCTATTTTTCTGTGGGATACAATGCCACAACAGTGAAGAGGCACAGTCGTAAAATATATGTCCAAGCTGCTTGGAAAGCAGGCTGGTCCCTGCTTAGTAGAAATTAGATGAGGAAAAACACTTTTGCAACTTATGTTCAACTGCAAAGGACTGTTGCAGCAGGCAGAAACAGCTGAGGCATAGGCATGTTGCTGCAACACCTTCTCCTTTGTCACCTTCTTCGTTGGCCACATCCCAGTACCTCTCAGGATGAGCCAGGAAGGTGTTCAAAGCAGGCTTTGCCCCATCAGCTCCATACAAGTGATCTTCTTCAGGGGTCAGCTCAGATTTAGAGCTTCTTTGCATCTGTAAAACTGATGTAAAGTGGGCTTCAGAGACAAAGTTAAGGAAGTTCATTGGGGCAGCAATTCATGTTCAAGTATTTGACAAATAAAAGCTGTTTACATGTGCAGCTGGGCACACACTGCAAGTAACAAGTCACTAGGTCCGTCCCAAAAAAAGACAAAAAAAAATATTTTAAATAATGTCCTGGTGAAACTTATGAAGTCTTGTACTTCAAACAAAGGAGCCTAAGGAGGCAATTACCATACAATTCTCATTTCTCTTGTTAATAGTAAATTCATTTTTAGAAACTTCACAAAGTTTCTAAAACTTTGGAAAGGAGAACTGACACAGTTGAATTTAAATATGTGTAAGAATTCAGAAATGTAGTCTTAGCTCATTTTTCAGTGTTCATCCCATGCTAGGCTTCAAATTTCCAAATAAAAATCTTTCATAAGACAACAGAAGGAAAATGGTTGGTGTTCAGGTAAGGAAACAGTAAGATAAGGAGTTTCTCAGAGAAACTAAGTAGAGTTAGACAAAAATCATCTGGACCAATAAAATACACAGAGCAAATTAAAACCAATCTTTTTATAGGACCGTGCTTTCTGTACTATTAGAGCGGTATGCAGAGAAAATTCAATTGGACTAATTTATTTAAACTTACTAAAAGATTCTATGAAAGTCAATCACAAAGATCTATTATGCATACTTGATATCCACACTGAGAAAGAAGTACTTGTCATCACTGAAAATTTATTTGACAAAAAAACTAGCAGTAAGAGTAAAATGGCTGGTTCACAGCATACTCAAACAGTCATAGCTTTTAATTCATAAGTTAAAATTTGAGTTGGTATCATTCAAAGTTCCTACCACATCTTATATAAAGATTTACTAATAAATGCAAAATAATATTGTACTTATGTATATGTTGCAAAAACACATCAAGAAATTTCAGCTGGAAACAAAATGCAGAAAAGTAAAATAGTTGAAAAAAACATCTCATCAGCTAGAGATTCTAAGAGTACATTCACAGTCTTCTGAAAAGAAAAACTGAAATCTTTTCATCAGTGAATATCCTGGAATTATTTGCTTATGTTTGGTTCAATAAAAACTGAAATAACATATTCTAAATTGATCAAAATATTTTGATAGCGAGAAGTAGGAAAATAATCTTATTTCCCAAAGTGAAAACAAAATATCATGAAATTGCCCCAAGATCATTTTCTGGGAGAAACCATTCCATGAGAAAGTTTACAGCCAGGTTTAATGAAAATAAATGTAAGCAAAAATAACTAAATCCTGTCAGCTATATTGGGATGGTGGAAAATTTAACAAAAAGATTTTATGGGTAAATATAGCAAGCTTGCTTTTTCCTTTCCTCTGCTGTTTCACAAACCAAATGAACCAATTTATATTTAAATAAGTAGTGGCTTAATTTTCATGAGAGTCAGCAGAGTACAACAAAGAGGAAAAAAGGGACATCTCTGCATTTAGAGTGTAGCATACTAAAATCTAACACGTATTTCAAGGTTGAAATTTATACTGTCTGGGATGGAAACCAATATGCAATGCTTTTTATTAAAAGAGGATACAAATGAGCTATTAATTCTGCCATTTCAAATGTATTACTTATTAGAATTAATACATCTTACTTCTTTTCAAAAATGTTTTTGGTGGTGGTGTTTTTTGTTTTTTTTTCTGATACATTATGAGTTTTACATCAGTGGCAGCAATTAAACCATCTCAGACACTGACTGTCTTCTAATGTTTTTAATACTTAGTCAGCCTGGCTTCTACTCCATTGAAATGTAACCATTCCTCTCCAGCTTCCTAGTTTGAATGCCTTCTGCCAAGACAAAATAGACAGTCAGTTATAGTAGCCTTACATTAGATCTAGATAGAATGGTAAAACTGATAAAACTTCTTTCACAGAAAAGCAAATATATTTTCTCTAAATAGCATGTAGCTCAGCTGAGAATAATTAGTATTAACTCTTAGGCCTGTTCTGGAGGGGTATGGAGAAGACAACTTTTAACCCAATTAAATAATGATTTTAATGAAAAGATATTACAGGAACTATTTTAAATGTTTTGGTTCCTTCACATATACAATGAAAGCGTTGAAATGAAAGTTTAATTTAATTTTATTTCTGGTGTCTCATTTCTCTACTGTTAATTGTGAAGATCTCAGAGACAACTAAAAGTCCCCATATAACTCCAATTGTAATTTAAACTATCAAAAAAAAGTGCTAATATTTACTTTTATTTCTTCATTAAAAGTGAATCAACCAGGAGTTGGACTCGATGATCCTTGTGGGTCCCTTCCAACTCGGGATATTCTATGATTCTATGATTCTAAATTCCAATGAAGCAACTTTAAAGTGTGCTTGATTGGAATTTTGCCTTTAACCCCAGTAAATGTGACTAGTAATGATCACAGATTTTGTTTGGACCTATGTCTCCTGAGTGCAGGTTCTCAGGACTTGTCAAAGTTTGTCTTTACCTGACCTGGTTTTACCTTATTTTAACTGATGTTCCCTTGCCAAGTGATGGTCTCCTAGCATGTTTTAGCTAAAACCATGTGAATATCTTATGGTGAAATTCTGGACAAAGTGACTGCACAGCAAACCATATCCCCCTTTGCATTCTCTTACACATGAGAAAGCTATTCCGGGCTTTGTAGGGAGTGGGTGAGAAGGAAACAGCCTATGTAAAGGAAACATGTAGAAGGAAACCCAGGCAGACCCCTAGAGTGATGTGAAAGGAAGCTTCTACATCACACTACCCTACAGAGAGGAGGGAGAAGTCCCCACCATGAGCAAAGACCTGTGTTCCATTGTGCCCATAGTGAGATTTGGAGTGAAGTATATTGATGATAGAGTAGGATTGTCTTACCATTCCCTAGTAACTTCCTGAACCATGTAGAGTTTGGGTATACTGCCAGAGTTGGTTTAGCTTTCCATCTCTCACCACTGAACAGTCAGTTTTCAGTCATGTGGCAGATTTCAGGTTACATCGCAGTGGCTTGACAAACAGCTCAATTTTTTTCCACATTATTTTTATTTGCTTGAGTCATAAAAGCAGTAGCGATATCTTCCTTGGCAAAAGTACTTTTACAATGTTAGCTTTGGGCATTACTAATTTTTTTTTTTTTAATTTAAAAACAAACAAAAAAAAATAAAAAATAAGCTTTTTAACCAAAATTATTTTTGGTTAGTCATGCTTCCTCAAACATCTGTTTCCTTTTTGCTCTCAGCTTTGTCTTCAAACTTTGTTATGGAGAACCCTCTTCCTTCAAGGTCACAAGGTGAGTTTTCACAATCACTTGACACAATCATCTTGTTCCTTTTATAGTCAATTAGTCAATTGACAATTACAATAGAGTATTATATTTTCTTTCCTCATCTTGTCTTCAAACATCTAAGCTATGAAGCAATGTTCATTTAATATCCGACAAATAGATTTGTTTATACATTTTAAGATCTAAGTATACTTTCCTCTAAACATCAATTAGCAAATGCAATACTTTCTAGAGGAATAAAAATATACCCTATATATTTTCAGAAATCCAGAAACTTAGTTAGGTGTATGCCAAAGTAAGTATATGCCAAACATTATCAGAATAATAAAGCATGCCAAAGAGGCCTGGGTACCCTCTCTGGGAGTTTCACCCCTCTCTTGTAAATTCTTTGCATAATTTGTATGAAATTTATATAAAAATCTTCTCCGTTTTTATTAAGATGTCAGTTATTTTGTTTGTATAAGGAAAATAGCTGTTTTCTATGAAACTATAAAAATTTTGTAACTTCTTCTGATGTCTACATCAAACGCTGCTAGGAAATTCAATTTTAGCTAGCATTCCATGTTGTCTATTAAATGAAAATTATAGTTTCATGAAAAGCATAAAAAAGAAAATGTAAAGTAAAGGATAGTCTCAGCTATTTGAAAACCATGAAAGCAATGACAAAATCTGTAGGAATAGCCGCCTTCATATGAATACAACAGCTGTCACTTTTTGGTATTTTTTTTCAGTCATGTAGGTTGAACCAAAGGTCCTTTGGGGTCACCTTGCCTAGCCCTTGTACTCAAAACAGGGGCAACTTCAAAGGTAGTACCAACTTTGAATTCTGATCAGGCTGTTCAGTGCCTTGACCAGTTAAATAGAACTATATTTTTTCTTCTTCTTGCAGTTAATCATGTGTTTTCACTACATCCTTGCCAGTATTTTCTCTCCTTCTTCTAATTTCTACTTTATATAGCATTAGAAAACAGACTCTACAGTAGGGTTAAATGAGGCACAAGCTCAACTTTAATTAAGATTATTACGCTGTTTTTTCTGTGCAAAAGACAGATGACTTTCTAATATGCAAAAATATTTTCAAAGTCTGTTGGGTTCTTTCAGAGATCTTTTTCAATCCCACAAAAGTAGAGTGAGGAGGGTGGGAGTTGCTATTGGGAAAGGAATTCTACTATGGGAGGAATTGCAGCTATGTGGTATTTTCACCTGACAGCTTTGTCACTTTCCAGTTTGCAGCTACATGGATGGTAACATACAATAGAATTAAATGTGTCTCCTCGCTTTCTTTTTCAAAGGATGTCCCTTATGCAAATATCCCTCTCCAGGGGACAGCTTTTAAATGTAAATGGATTTACTTCCACTTGGAGGAGATGGCATCCCAACACAGGCATCTTTCCAATGCCTACTGTCTTACATAAATGAGAAATATAATTATGAGTAAGAATAAACACTATGTTATTATCTGTGAAAATGTTTTTTATATGTCTTTTCAAAGTAACAATTAAATAGAGAGGATTGTCTGAAGAATAATGTGCAATTATTTTTGTTTGTTTTGACTTTTATTGTAAGAATGAAAGCTATGTCCTTGCTTTCCTTTTCTACTTTCTTTTTAAGCTTTATAAAGTATAGTGTTGCTTATGTGTTTAATCCAGCTCCCTCCACTTAATAATTATTTTCACAGCATCAATGTGATTGATACAATTAAACATCACTTAGTCAATTAAACATTTTTTTTTTACAACTTCTCCATCTGATTAGATTCACATTAGTACCAGTACAATACCTCTTTATGGCCTAAAATGTTTGCCTACAAATACTAAATATTAAATCAAAGCTTCCTGATTTGACTGTATCTTTCAGACCTCATCCCAAAAAAACATTCCAACTGAAATATTTATTAGTTTGCACGTGGACCATGAACCTCCCCTTACTCAACAATGAAGATTTATCAAAAGGGGTTTCAAGAGGAAATATAAAGAAAGGGGTTTCCAAGTTAAATCTTGTTTGTGAGAAAGATCCTTTTTGTTACTTTGAAAATAAAAAGCTTGTAACATAGATTAAATACGGTTACACAGCTGGCCAAAATTTTTAGTGTCTTTTGTTTACTTGTCTGTAAGGTTTGAAGAAAACTTGCTTTCAGTGAAACAAAATTGTAAAAAAAGCATACAAAAATAAAAACAATTCTTTCCTAAAACATTTCAATTTCAAAAACAAATTGATTTGATTTCCAGTTTTTTAGGAACATTTAGACTGCCAAAGAAAGTTATCTGAAAGTGAAAAATTTTTACTTTCGTCATTCTTTTTTTAGTAGTAGGAGAAATATTTCACACAATCACAGTGTGGTCGAGGTTGGCAGGGACTCCTGGAGATCATCTCCCCCTCCCTCCTGGAGGTCTACCCCCTGCTCAAAGCAGAGTGAGCTAGAGCAGGTTGTTCAGGGCCATATCCAGCTGGGTTATGAGCTGCTCCCAGGAAGATGGCTCCATAGCCTCTCACAGCCAGGGCAGCCTGGTTCAGGGCTTGATCAACCTCAGAGTAAAAACAGCTCTTCTGTTTAAACGGAGTTTCCTGTATTTCAGTTTGTGCCCATTGCCTCGTCCATTTATTGCATATTACCGAAAAGCATCCAGCTCCATTTTCTTCACTTTATCCATCAGGTATTCATACACATTGATAAGATTTCCCAAGCCTTCTCTTCTCCAGACTAGAGAGTCCCAGCTCTTGAGGAGTTGAACTTGATGGTCTTTGTTGGTCCCTTCCAACTCAGGATATTCTATGATTTTATGATTCTCAGCCTCTCCCTGTGTGTCAGATGCTCCAGTACCTTAATCATACTGTGGCCTTTCACTGGGCTAACCCTGGTGTGTCCCTGTTTCTTTTGCACTGGGGAGCCCAGACCTACTTTTTTTTTTTTTGTTTGTTCACACAGTTTAAAATCCGTAACATTGTGAGAATCATATGTTTCCTAATGCTAAGAAAATTCTGTGTCTGTTTCTTCTCCTTAAGTGCTGTACATACCATTTTCCTTTCTCTTTACAGCTATTGAAAACATCTGCTGAGGAGTAAATCTTTATCAGTGAAGAGAGGTAAAGGACAAAGTTTTCTATGCTATTTGTCCCCCCCAGTCATCCAAATGATTTTTTGCAGTCAAAACAGTAAAGGTTACTTTTGCAACAGTAACTTCCCCTTTCACTGGCTTTCAGCATTTCACACATTCAGCTAGGACATGAAGATACTATTCATTGCATCCTTTATCTGGTTTCTTAATTTCTGCAATAAAATCTACTTTTTTTCCTCATTTTCCCCCCTTTGGTCCAATACTTTATTTTGAAAAAACAAAAACAAAAACAAAACTGCAGTTTTATTGGAAAAAAAAAAAAAAAAAAAAAGAAAAGATGTTTCATTTAATACTATAAGACATTCCAATTAATCCAAACAAACGTGCTATTCCTTCTCCCTTTTAGGGAGTGTGTTCCACTTCTTATTTCTTTGAATTAAGTTTTCTTTTTCTTTTCATTTTGTCACCCCCCCTCCCCCTTTTTTTTTCTTTTCCTGTCCTCTTTTCCTGTCCTTCTTGCCCTTGAAAAACACATTAAAAGCAAATAGCAATCTGTGGGAAAACATGCATTAAAAAGACTTTCTAAACTAGAAAAATGTTTGGAGGATTACCACATTTGTCATTCCATACCTTTTGATGTCTCTGACATCTCATATTCAATTATTCAATCTACCTTCTAACCAAAAGATGTGTCAGAGACTTAAAGCCCATTTCAGCTGCACGAGGCTAAGAATTCTTTACAGGCTGCAATACTTGTATGTTAAAATCCACTCCTTTTCCATGTTATATCTTCCAGGAAGTCCAATCCTTAAAAGCTACTTTTAATTTCTAAAAGCATTTCTGTTTTGCATATTTGTAGTCATTTTGAAATTTTGAATCCTTTAAGATTTTTTTCACATTTAGTCTTCACTGTTTCACATTAACCTGCCAAATTTAGCCATGGTGAAAAAAAAGCTCAATGGACTTCATTGTACAGCAGGGCGGTTTTGTTGTAGTGTTACCATCCCACCATTTGCTAACATGAATTTGCAATCTCGAAAGTATTTGTTTTGTTCCTCACATGTGGAAACTCCAGATTTCTGTGGTGTCTCCATGACTCAATGTCTTGGTTTCATGAATTAAAAGTAAATTCCTAGCTGCCTATTATGATTTATTACAGTGAAAGGTGTTGAAAGTTGAGTCATGAAATCTGAAGTCTGGATACAGACCAAAAACACCACAGGCATATATTTTGCACAGGGGATGTTACGAAAATAGACCTTTCTGTTGCCAAATATATATTAAGAAGCCCCCCAAAATGTTAACTGTCATAATTTCAGACTCCAAAGGTTAAGAACTTCTGCACTAACTATTAAGAGATGTTTAGCTTGGAGCTTGCTCTGTTCCTTATTTTACATAGTGCTGTGTTGCTCTGATCTCTGTTCCTTAGTCTGACATATTTCCATTGTGCAAAATTCTAACGATGGAATTATAATGACAGAGTAAAAAAAAAAAATACTAAAACAATTTACTGGTTTTCTGTTTTAAAGTATGTTAATTGTTTGAAGAATACAAAGTAAATGATTTCATGTATCTAATTAATTTTAGGTTAATGAAGACAAAAATATTTGGAAATGCCACAATGACAATTATCTACTGCCTTCATGTATGTCTGTCGGAACCACACAGTATTATTTTACGTACATCCAGAATAATGTATCAGTCATATACTAAAATTTCTTAGCACACTATACTATAATAATTGTATGGATGATACAGCCACACTTCAGCATACACATTAAGAATTTTTGCAAAAGCAACATGTGTTAAAATTTGGAAAATAATTACTTTTCTCACACAAGCCAATTTAAGACTGTTGAAAACTCCGTATAGTGTTTATCGAATTCTTAATTATTTGATTAGCCAATGCAACACACATCACAGAGTCAAAAAAGTCTGATAGATTTTATAGCTAAGAAAGCATTCCAGATACTAATGTAGACCAAACATGGATTACATTCTTTATGTAGGTGAAAAACCAGAAAGCTGTGTCAATCATCCAAAATCCTGTTGTCACATTATTGAAATACACAAGAAATTAAGATCTACAGCATTGTTGTAATTTTATGCTAAAGTATCTTGATTGATTTTGTTGTCCTTAAGATCATGAAAATTTTGGTTTTGTATTCTAGACAATGGAAAGATGTTAATACTACTTTTGATAGTTGTTAAGTACCTAATGAACATATGAAATTATTTCAATAACTTTAAAATAAAATAATGAAGTAGAACAAATAATGATAGATCCATTCCTTTTTATGTTTCTGACAATTTTATTGCTGTTTAGAATTTTTTTAAACGTTTTATAATTTTATTTCTAATGTGTTATTTGAGATTTCCTACAAACACTGTTAATTTTGTTGGATCTACACCAAAAAAAATCTTTTGTTACTCTTTACAAATATGCTGTTGAATTAGAATACAATTTATGAAAATACAGTACATTTTAAGTAGTTAACCTGCATGACAAAATTAAAGATTATTGAAAAAGACCCCTCAAGATATGCAGTAAGCTCCTTCAGTTGTGGTTGCATGTGAGTGTGGATTAGAAAGGAACTGAAGAATGAATGTTTTGTCACAGTTTCAATTTTAAGGGAAACAAAAAAAAAAAAAAA
>VXAA01006001.1:77861-130504 GCA_013399115.1 Anseranas semipalmata
AAAAGAAAAAAGGAAGGTACAGAAATACAAAAACTCTCAACTTTATTGCCAGTATTTGAAGGTACTTTTCACTTAGAGAATATACATGTATGTGTGTATGTGTTGGTCTGTGTCTGCATTTAATATTTCACATACATATTCATGTATATATGTTTTACGTAGATGCTTGTTTTTCAGTATTGAAAGAATATTTGGACAAAAAAATATTTTGGATTGTTAGAAAAAAACAAGCATAAACTGGGAAAACAAAGATATAGTAATCTTTGCACGTACAGTGAAGTGTCTAAATACATTATTTACTGAAAACTGGGTTCTGAATGGTTGACATCTGCATGTTCCTGTGCTTTTCCAAGACAAATATTGTTTTATAGAAATAACTTTATGAACCTAGTGTCTCTTCTGTATGGATATCCTTATGGAAGATTCTCGTATTATTTAAGAGTAGCGGATTGTGGGTAGGGACCTGGAGGCTACACTTATACTAATAAATTAAATAGAAATGTCATCTAGCATTGGAGTCTGTTCACCTACATTTTTAAATTGATAAAACAGTCCTTCGCAGACTTCTGGCCCATGTCTGCCAGTATTGTTCCAGCAGTTTCCAAATACAGCTACAACGTTGCAGAGGTCATTCCCAGCAGGTAGTTTGAATGCAGTCAAACTGACTTAAAGGCCAAGATAAAACTAACACCATCACACTCAGGCTATCTGGCCTGAGCACCAGACAACTTTCCAGGGCACACCTGGTGCCTCTTAGCATAGGTGTGGACACATAGTCCGAGGTGACACCTCATTCAGACCCTTTTATCTATTCTCACTAGCACACAAAATGTTTCTTCAACAGTTAAAAACTGTTATTCACCTATTATGTGCAATAAATTAGGGCGGATAGAAGGTGTGTTTTTTTTTTTTTTTTTTTTACCACTGTATTCTATGTCCTCTTCACAGAGTTTCAGCTTGTTAAACACATTAATTCTGGTAAAGACTTTGCTCTCTTTGGAAGAATCTAAACTGCAACTATTTAGAAAACAAAATGAAATATTGCTTATTAAAGCTATGAAATTATTGAAGAGAAAGCAGAGAAAACACCTAAATACCCCAAAATTTGGACAGGAGCTTGGTCCTGTTCTGTATATTCAGACTGTCACAGGTTTATGGGACTCAATAGATGATCCAACTTTATGAAACTATTTTTTCTTTTCAGGAAATGAGCCAAAGAATTTTTCAGGTTGACTGGCTCATTTTTTTTCTGTCTACGGACTTTCACTGGTCAACAAGGAATGCCCACTCTGTTCAAAAACTATCAGGCCATTTATAGATTTTTTGTGTTGATTTTGAAAAACAAAAGAAGGATATTAATTCACCTTTTTATCCCCATCCTGTAAAGTACCACTGGCATTGAAATAGAAGGTTTTAAAAAGATACGAATTTATTGCACTTTTTTTTGTGTTTGTGTGTGCATGATAGGCAAGGAATCAGGGCAAGGAATCAAGACAAGGAATCAGACAGAAAATCTACATTTATAAGAGATATTTCACATCTAATTGATCTTACAGTAATCTCAACCAATTTGTAAATGAATTCATTAGAGAGAGCATGAAGTAGAACATCTTGCCTTACACATTTTGTTTGTCACCCCATTTTCTGCTTTTCCCTTCTGTTTTCTTCCTTAGCAGTATAGCTGTGATGTTCACTGTGCTTTCCAACTAGAAAAACAGTTTGCATCATATCCAACTTTAATTTTTACATGTCTCTCACAGGTGAGTCCTATATCTCTAAACTAAGTGGTTCATGGAGGAGCACAACACCACATGCATTATTCTTCAGGGTTAATCGGCTCTAGGATTATCAGAAGTGATTCTTATCCCCTGGTGTGTGGCATACTGAGGGCATGGACTCAGATCGTGGTGGATGCTGAGACAGCTTTAACGTGTACAGCTCACATATTCATATCCGAAGCGCATAAGCTATTTTTAGCCAGGGCTTTCCATCATCAGAATTTCCTGAGCCAAGTTCCCTGTTCCCAAGACCATGCGATGTTAACTATTTTGAATTGCTACATCATCTAGGATTCTCACAAGCAGTATGTGACTCACCCCTTCTAGGGCATATCAGACTTGAACCATTCCTGCTGATCGCTACCCACATTGGTGTTTTGGAATTGGTTGGAGTAAGAGTTGGATGTTTTCCTTTCTTTGGTTTATGTGCTGATTGACTGCAGTGGGAAGTATCCTTTTCCTAGTTTCAGTAAAATATACAGTCACTTCAGTCATTTCCCCTGGTGTATTACCTGTTCTTATAGTATAGGTTGGGCCTCTGTGCTCAAAGTGGAGCTTACATGCTCTGTGCCTGGTCATTGTAGAAAGACACTTCCACCTGAAGAAATAAAATAATCAGAAAGAAATTGCATCTGCAAATACTGGCAACACCAAACTGCTAAGTCGAAAGGGATAAAGAAGGGAACATGACCAGAAGCTATTAATACAGCATCTCAGCATGCCTTTTAATTCAGGGCCAATATGCAGGTGCACATGAAAAATATCATCTTCAAGTATAAGCTGTTAAAGAATGGGAGTTCAGCTACCACCTGTCCTTCTGTGGGAGTAAACCTTTCCAGAGAACAGTTGAATCAACCACATGTACAATTCATGTACCACAGGCTCATAAATCACATTCCTAGTGAATCACCACATTGTCACCACTGATGTCACTCTCACTTCTTTAAAAAAAGTCACTTTGACCATGTTTATGTAACAAAGCAAAGTCTTGTATTTTTTTTTCTTTTTCTNTCTTCAATGTTCTTTGAATTAATATATATATATATATATATATATTACATGATAAGGAATGTTTGACATTCTTAAAAGTCTAAATACACTTTAGCAGCTTTTCAGTATGTACTGCATGTTATATGCAAAGTTTTGTTCTGACAGCAATTTATATTTTTCCCCTTGTAATCACTGACATTACTAAAATTCAAAGGCAATATTAGTGTTAGCTGCATCCTGATACTTCTTGTGAAGATTGTTCAAACAAATTTAGTCACAAAAAGTAATGAGTTTAAAAGTGGCTTAGTTAAACTCAATTAACTGTCTATATTATATTCTCATTCACCTTTAAAGGTGCTTAATTTGAATTTAGGGTTAATTCAATTTTAATAAAGATGTAAAAGTAAACATTAGTATTTATTTCAATACACTTTAGACTGCAATAGGAGCCATAGAGAGGCTTCTAATTGTGACTAAGACTTTCACAATTAGCAGGAAAGGATTGAATCCTAGATATTAGATTAAAATAAACATGTTTTCATTCCAAATGGGAAGGAGCCATAAAAAGATTTAAAAGAGTTTCTGTAATATTTTTTTTCCTAACATCATTATTTATTTGGGATTAAAGGCTTTGTCTCCATGTTACTCCAGAAAAACCTTAATACCTAAAGCTGGTATTTCAGGAGTGGGTTTGTGTATTTCTTTCTTTCTTGCTTGCTTGCTTGCTTGCTTGCTTTCCTGCTTTCCTGCTTTCCTGCTTGCTTTCCTGCTTGCTTGCTTTCTTGCTTTCTTTCTTTCTTTCTTTCTTTCTTTCTTTCTTTCTTTCTTTCTTTCTTTCTTCTTTTTTTTTCCTCAAAACTTACATCTTCTCCAGCCTTTTACTCTTTGAAAATTAACAAAGAGCTGTGGAAGTGAAAGAAAAATGTGTATGAAAGCATATTTTATGATAGAAGAAGGACAAAATAAGGAGAATAAGGATAATAGTGAAGTAGCATTTGTATGTATTAAATTTCACTCTAATATTAGCATATCTTTCACAACACCTTCCAGGATATTTTACAACATAGAAATATAAATACTCAGGTTTGGTTGTGAAATATCTGAACAAGCAAATACATACTAAGTAGTCATTACAGCCTGAAGCCTTTTACTTGTTTTCATTCAGTCATCTGATTTCAACAGAGGTTTACAGAGTAGGGATCATTTTTTTCTGGAGGGATTTTGGGTGCTCATTTTTATGGGATATATACAGAGAGACCTTTCAAGTTGGCATCTTTGAAAAATCAGGGCCATAAAATTGTTTCAAATCGGACAACAATTCCTAGGAACATTTTCGTAATCTTGACCTGAAAACTTTGCCTTTAAAAACAGAGCAAAACTCTCAAATGTGGAATACATTATCTCCAGTGGCTATCTAGACATGCATTACATGTCATTTACTGTAATCTTAGGCTGATGTAGCTCCAACTATAATACACTCAAGTATCCTATATTATTCCTGATGAGGTTTCAGGAGACGTCCTGAACAGGGAATGTCATACTTCAGATGCATCTGCTCTGTCTTTGGAGTAAAAGCAAGAATGTCTCACAGTTAGAATGCTAATATATAAACTATTTTCAACTCAGTAAAAGGGAGGACTACTATATACAGTATTTTTCCCACGCTAACAAGTGCGTAATCTCAAGGGTCAAAAGCAGAAAAGTCTTCCAATACAGTACATATTTGGCAAACACACCATTCCAGGGCAGCACAAACCTGCATCAAATTCAACACATGGAAGGACTGTAACCACTAATTGGGTATCATTATAGAGGCTGTATCCCATCTGGATTTGGATACAGAGCTTTGAATCCAACAACAGCTGTCAGTCATGGAAATCCTCAAATTAAGTCAAGTTATATAGGAGAGTGTAGAAGGTGCCTACAAATTCTTTTCAAATTCTTCTCTTATGCAAACAGCTGAAAATTCTGAACACTTTTTTTTAAATGTAAAACTATTTTAAAATTGCTTATGTCCAGTGATGTGTTTATCCATCACCATGTTCTAAAGGGACTCTGCAGTGGGATGAGGATGCTCTACCTGCCCAAATCTAATCTCTTTGAACATTTACCTGAAACAATACTTTCTGTGATCACAGTCATCACAGAATTTTTTAAAAAACTGCCAGTTCTGACCTCCCTTCCCCTGCCATTTCGCCATGGCATATTACAGTTAATATGAGACAAGAGTTCCGTGAACCTGGTAATTGATCTGGCTGTGGCTCAGTGGCTTAATTGTAGATTAAGGTTAAAAGTTTGCAGTGTCACCAATTTCTGAAAGTTATAGACCATAATGTTTGCCATTGAGGACCAGAGAAGATATATAAAACTGAAATATTGGTATAAGAATGCCATAATTCTGACCTGATGAAAAAACAAACAAACAAACAAACAAACATATTTTTATTGTATTTCTGAGTTAAAAAAAAAAAAAAAAGGTAATTTGTAGACAAATGCCACCTCTTTTACTTGAAAACAGAAAAACAGAACTCTGGAAGATTTATATTTTTAAAAGCTGTTCTATGTTTTTAGGGGAATGATGAAGATGTACAGTGTACTTTATATTCAACCTGAAAAAGAACTGGGCCACATTCCCAGTGAACCTTACAGTTCAAGCACATTTCCAACACTTAGCTGTATAAAGGGGAGTCTTGCTGACTACCACTGGTCTCTGTGTGACACATCCCTCTTGATATGTGAGACACATCTGAGATACCAGCTCCCTGTTTGAGACATAAAAGCTGAAGTAGAGACATGATCTGTTCTGTCACACTTAACTCAAGCTGGGATGAGGCAAGGCTGTTGGCATTAGGAATTCATTCTCTGCACACCTTGCACCACAGGCTGCATCCATGCCTCCAGACAGCCTGCAAGTTTTTTTTGAGAGATAATGTTAACTTGTAGAGCCCATATGGCCTTTCAAGTCTCTTAAGACAAATTGCATCTCTTCACAAGGACCATTGCTGTTGATTGTCTTTTTGTGGGACTTAGGTTGAGCAAGCCTCTTAACTTTTGTTCTCTGCTTTGGAAAAACGAATGTTTCTTTGTTAACTCACGCTTCCTCCTGTAACTGAGCAGATAAATGGCAACTCCTCAAGAAAGTCACAGGTAAAGTTCTCCTTCCCGTCTTTTGGCATTATACCTTGCAGCTATATTGATGTTTTGCGATTAAAACTAAAACAAATAGGCAAGCAAAATTGAAGAAAACTTTTAAATAGTTATTAGGTTATATTAGCTAGCTGAAATATGGCTGGCTCATTGCTGGCTCTTGACTGAGATTAAACACAATGGTAATTAATTTCTGTGGTGTGGCAATAGGTGATTTGTGCTGACTAAATCCCAATAACTTTTTTCTAAGCCTAGTAGAATAACTTTGTTAATGAGACCTGTCATCTCACAAGAAGACCAATTTAATAGATTAAACTGTTTTCTTTTATCTTTAGGATACATTTGCAAGCGAGATATAAACTTGTCACTTTTCAAGAAGATCAACCTCAATAATCCAAACTACCTAGTCAGAAGAATAATATAGAATAATATGTTATCTGTCAACTGTCACTGGAGATACAGCACTGGTAACATCTGGTTTAAAAAATGTATACATCTAGTATCCATGTGTAATGAGCTCAAAAATGTTCTAGTGTATTGCTGAAAAGCTGATAAGCTTCCAAAAGCATCCATTTTTTCCCTAAAAATTATTTAAAGATATTTATTAAATTCAATATGAATTCTTAGAAAGTTCAGCTGGCCTCTCTTCTCCTTTTATATCGTTTTATTTTACTTCCTTTTGTTGTCCCAATTTCCCCATTTTCTTTAGAAATTCTTCTTTACTTTGGACTTTATAAGCCAAAACACTTCCAGTATGTATGTTTTATGTTCAAGTTTATAAAAGGCACAATATATCAATACCAGAAGTGCATAGTAAAATGCTTATATGATTATTATACATGTATACTCAAAGCACACTTTCAGTAAATCATTGCCATAAAACATAATAGTGAAACAGATTTTAGACTCTCGTACTTTTTGAAAGTGTAGCCCTTGCATAGCTTCATCATTTATCATTTATGCAGAAATCTTGATCTCTTTCACACAGTAATTTTTCTTTTTTTTTTTTTGTCTACAAAGATTCTTACCTTTTCTGTTAAGACTATACCAAGCCACAAAACATCAAGGGACTATCTATGCAGGATGCTATGACAGAATAGTTTTGTTTTGCACTCAGCAATTTTATTGTTTACACTAAATGTATGGTTCATGTTTCTTCGCTCTCTTCAAATATGAGACACTTAACCATGGTACACTAGCAGGTTATCCTTGATGGCAGAGAGATTAGCCAACTGCTAAAGTGGAATGCCCTCGTTCAAGCAGCAACCATAGAATCATAGAATCTTCTATGTTGGAAAAGACCTTCAAGATCATCAAGTCCAACCATAATATACAAATCAAACCCTGATTCCCTGTTACCTGTGGTCACCATGGTAGGCACAGACAGTACCATCAAAAGTTGATAAGGCAGACATTCGAATGGGCCATCACCACCACAGGGACGTGCAAAGTTATCTGGAGTCACCAAAGCCACCAGGCAAGCCCAGGCTGGTTTTGGTCTGATAAATACATGTGTCCCTGGAGGTCGGCACTCATTGGCATGTATTATGGAATTAAGTTTTGTAGTAGACAGACATATACATCAGAGAGTACATTTTGAATTCATAGCTCCATGCCAGAATAGATCATGGACTTGGAAGAAAAAAAAAAAAAAAGAAAGAAAAAGAAAAGTTAAACAAGTACACATAGAATTTGCATGGATTTGCAGTTTGGAATTTATCCAGCTGTCTACTAAGGATATCTGATTATTTTGTTAGTCGGTGGGATACTTCATAGAGAGGGGATCAGAAGAAAGATTTCAGAAGTCAATAGGAGAGAGTAATATAATAGTCTACTTGTCTGTGTTTCATGAACTGCTTACACGTTATTTCACTACTTATCCCATGAAGTTTTAACTCCTCACTATACTGTAGATTTGATCTTCAACAGTTCGAAGGATTTTTTTTTTTCCTACTCCCAGAGTAGTAGTCCATAGCATATGTGCAGAGCTGGCAGCACAGAAAGCAGGTTTTCATTATTAGCACCTTAACAGCTGCTTAAAAGATCCCAAAGACATGACTTGGGCTGATGTGATATTTGGAAAAGAGATCCATCTTCATAAAAATAAATAAATAAATAAATAAAATATGGCACTCACCTGAGCCAGTACAGATGTTAGTAATCACATTATCTTTATTCCAGATGAGAAAATGTATTTTATAAATGTCCAGCATGAAACTGTGCTAAAAACTGATCACTAAATCCAAAATTGAACAGTTCATGTGTAATCAGTGAAAACTTTCCATCAGCCAATTTAAAAATTTGTAGAATTGAGGTAATCTGAGAATTTCATACACAGGGCGGATATTCAAACAAATAATCTGAATAGGAACCAGAGAAACAAAATATGATATTCATGATAATGAGATCTTTAAATAATACTGATATATCATCAAAGGATGAAAATATGAAGAAGTCTCTAAATAATACCAGTAAAGCCATTTTGCAAGAGAAACTAGTCACTGTGGAAGAATGAATAAGATGAGGAGAAAGAGAATTTTTCCTACATTTTCTTAATGGGTAATTTAAAAATATTTACTAGTTTGAGATATTTTTTCTCCTTTTCTAAATAATTACTTGTGCAGGCTTCTTTTTTTTTTTTTTTTTTTTTTTCCATTCCTTTTTTGTGTTTCACCTCTTTTGCAAGAGACAGTACCTGAAAGATTGGAACCAATTCTGCTAACATGCTTCTTTTAGCACAGTGTTAGTGTCTGGTCCCTGGGTGCAATGAATCCTTGTATTTGTACCATTGGATTGGGAGAATCAAGCCTGTGCTTGAATATAAACCACACTCTGCCTCTGGTCTGCAAATGAGTCAACTGAATCTTGGAGCTTTAACACTTGGGAGCAGGAGTACAGATGCTAGCGCAGACCAGATCCAGAACTCGAAGACAGCTGCACGATATAGGCATAACCAACAATGTTTGGCAGATGGCTTCTACTATACTTCCCCTTCTGGAAGCATCTGTCTTTAGAAGTCATTAGATGGAAATGATTTTGTTTCTTACAATAAAATCAGCCAGTTCAAATAGGAGTTAAGAGACTTGGCACTTTCTCAAATCCTACCAAAAAGCCTAATTACATATATATTTATATTTTAAATTGTCCATATCTAAATTAATCACAGAAATATTCAAAGGAAGATACTAACAACGTTCATACACTGAGACAAAGGAAAGGCCCATGTAGGTCTGTTTCATGTCATCCCACTGAAATGTTAGTAAGTATTCCTTTCCTTTCCTTTCCTTTCCTTTCCTTTCCTTTCCTTTCCTTTCCTTTCCTTTCCTTTCCTTTCCTTTCCTTTCCTTTCCTTTCCTTTCCTTTCCTTTCCTTTCCTTTCCCTTCCCTTCCCTTCCCTTCTCTTCCCTTCCCTTCCCTTCCCTTCCCTTCCCTTCCCTTCCCATTCCTCCTCGCCTCGCCTCGCCTCACCTCTCCTCACCTCGCGTCGCCTCGCCTCTCTTTTTCTCTAGATGTACCAAATTTCTAATAGAAGTTACAAAAGAAAAGTGGTCAGTTTTTAAACATTCAAAATTACTTGTTTTGGTGCTGAAAGGCAAATATTTCTGTCAGAACATGTTTCATACAAGATGAGTCATTTTTTCTTTTTTTTTTTCATATTTTAAACAAAAGTTCTAATCTAGATAAAGACATCCAATGACAAAACTGTTTACAACTTTTTCTTATGTTTACAGTTTGCTTTGATGCAACAATATTATTTTCTTTTTCTTTCTCTTCTTTCCTTTTTCCCTCCTCATACTGAGTAAGCAGTTCTGTTAACAGTTCATTTGGGTTTAGATATGGATCTTAATTAACAGAAAAATTGTCAGCAGGTACCAAATCCCTGCTCACAAATAGAGGAGTCTCAATGGCACAGATTTTCTCAGAATCAATTTAATGAACTACCACTATCTAAATAAACCAGATCACTGGGAAATTGTATGTCCTTATTAGACATATTGCTCAAAATATGCCGTGTGAATCAAAAACTAAGGCCATATTGTACCCTTCAGAAGGGATGAAAGCTGTGGAATGTGGAAAAAGAACCATGTCTTTAAGAGCAAATGATAAATGGAGAAGAAAAGTCATAGTAAGAGCTATCTAGTAATCCAGGCTCAACAAAAAAAATTTCTACTCTGCCTAGGGACAACATTAAAACTTTCCAAATTTCATATGACTGTCCCTTTCAGCCCAATTATAGTATCTATACATAGAGTGAGCTGCATAATTAACTTCAGTAACCAATAGCCTGATGGTTACCACTTACCTGAATCACAGAATCAGAGAATGTTAGGGATTGGAAGGGACCTTGAAAGACCGTCTAGTCCAATCCCCCTGCCGGAGCAGGAACACCTAGATCAGGTCACACAGGAATGCGTCCAGGTGGGTTTTGAACGTGTCCAGAGAAGGAGACTCCACAACCTGTCTGGGCAGCCTGTTCCAGTGCTCCGTCACCCTCACCGTGAAGAAGTTTCTTCTAATAGTTAGGTGGAACCTCCTATGTTCCAGCTTGTACCCATTGCCCCTTGTCTTAGCATTGGATGTTACTGAGAAGAGCCTGGATCCATCCTCCTGACACTCCTCCTTTACATATTTATAAACATTAATGAGGTCACCCCTCAGTCTCCTCTTCTCCAAGCTAAAGAGCCCCAGCTTCCTTAGCCTTTCCTCGTAAGGGAGATGCTCCACTCCCTTAATCATCTTTGTGGCTCTGCGCTGGACTCTCTCAAGCAGTTCCCTGTCCCTCTTGGACTGAGGGGCCCAGAACTGGACACAATATTCCAGATGCGGTCTCGCCAGGGCAGAGTAGAGGGGGAGGAGGACCTCTCTCAACCTACTAACGACACCCCTTCTAATACACCCCAGGATGCCATTGGCCTTCTCAGCCACAAGGGCACAGTGCTGGCTCATGGTCATCCTTCTGTCCACCAGGACTCCCAGGTCCCTCTCCCCTATGCTGCTCTCTAACAGGTCAGTCCCCAACCTATACTGGTGCCTGGAATTGTTCCTGCCCAGATGAAAGACTCTACACTTGCCCTTGTTGTATTTCATTAAATTTCTCCCCGCCCATTTCTCCAGCCTGTCTAGGTCTCGCTGGATGGCAGCACAGCCTTCTGGCGTGTCAGCCACTCCTCCCAGTTTTGTGTCATCAGAGAACTTGCTGAGGGTGCACTCTATTCCCTCATCCAAGTCGTTGATTAATATATTGAATAGTACTGCTCCCACTACCGACCCTTGAGGGACTCCACTAGATATAGGCCTCCAGCTAGACTCCGTCCCATTGACCACAACTCTCTGGCTTCTTTCCTTCAGCCAGTTCACAGTCCACCTCACTACCCGATCATCCAGACCACACTTCCTCAGTTTAGCTGCGAGGATGCTGTGGGAGACTGTGTCAAATGGTTTACTGAAATCAAGAAAGACCATATCCACTGCTTTAAAGACCACACCCACTGTTTTAAACCTGACATATGAAAGAAGTCAAATTCAAACTGGGATACAGAGGAACTTAGAGGTACTTCTAGTTAAGTGACCTAGCAACATACATGTTGAGGTCTTGTTCTTTTTAATTCTTTTTAGATTAACATAGATTTAAGAAATTTTCAGGAAAAAAATAAATGTATATATATAAAACAAACACACTCCATCATGTTTCCATAAGAAGGGCTGCTATCTTGGAACTGTCATTTTTCTTTTAAAACTGATGTGTAAACATGGGAATAGACCATCCAATTTACCTGTAGTGCATGTACTATGATTTATCTTTGTAGTGCACTGACCATAAGTCAGTTAAGGTTTCTTTGTGTTAGGTACTGTGTAGATAAAGCAGTTTAGCTGTACTGTGATTCCTAAGCTAAAAGTTTATTTACATAGTTGTAGTCAATTTATCTCATGAGCAGAATAATCATTTCTAAATCTGTTATTAGAGTACCGGTCAATCTATCTGAGTAAAGATATGCGTAAAAGTGATGCCACTTACCAAGGGTAAGGTTGATTTGTAACGAATGCTTACGAGTTTTCGCAATTGAAAATCGCCCACCTATTTTTGGCACTTTGCTAAAAGAACCAGATTGTGCAATAGGATCCTGATGCAGAAGAATGTTTTCTCATCATTTCCAGTAGCTTTCTGTGAGACATAACCAGGTCTACTGTGGAGTTATTCAGCACAGTTTACATAAGCTGAGGTTTTACCAGTTCCTAGTCTCTGTCTGTGGCACAGCTGAATAAATGTGTCTGAAGTCACTGTAGTCAATGAAAAGACAAAGAATGATTTCACCATTCTCTTGATATAAGTATTGTGTTTTACATGTTCTGATGAATTTCATCAAACATAATTATCCCAGAAATTAAGTAAAGGAAATATATCTACTCAGAATATTCAGATTTAAAATTACCTAATAAAAAATCAATGTTGGGTAAAAATCAACAAAATCCACAGACTGAATCAAAATGTCAACTAAATTTCAGTAGCTATGTGTCTTCTACCTGAATGACTTCATAAAATTTGTCAGGCAGAAAGTTAAAGGTTTCTGCTATACTAATACTACCAAAACTCAATGTGAAGTTAAAATAGCTTCGTATATCCCTATGAACCCCCAAACACCCGGATAAGAGTTCTCTGTTGGCCACCTAACCAAAGGAGTAGGCCAACAGCCTCTTACCTTGCAGCAGGAAAAGCTCTGGACACCAAATACATCTAAATTAATTAATTGCAACACATTCATGTTTTCCAATTCATAATCCATCTCCTTTGTAATAAAATAATGCTTACTCTTTATTTGTTCAAAATTCTTTGCAAAACAGTATTTAAATGCTAAATAACTGGCATTTATAAATATTTACTCTTGTACTTGTGTCTAGAAGCACATGTTGGTAGGACAAATGTTTCTAAACTTTATACTTTTGATATTGTTTGTGAGGGAGCAGTGTTACAAGCTGCCAGCTGCAGGCAGTTATTGCTTGCATGTTTTTATATAAAACTCTTCTGCTTTGCAAACTTCTGCTGCTGCAGCCAAGCAAAAATGAAAGTAACTCATGGACCTTCCTAGAGCATCACAGAAGACTAGAACTCACTACAGTATTACATAGAGAAAGTAAATAATAAAACTTCCTCTGCAAAAATTAGTACTTGTCATGGTTTTCTGCAGTAAAACTTGTAATTATATGTCTTATAGTTAATAAAACTTTTCACTGGGTGATGGAGAAATTAGTCAGAAATACTTGTAATAATAGTTTCCATTCCATGTCTCTAATGCAGGTGCATATATATGCATATAAACTATGTTTCTCAGTACCACACATGTTCTTTTATATGAATCAGTTCCTGACCACTGAAGAATATGTGAACTATACTAAATATTTATTAGTCAAGGTACATATTTCATTCAATGCAAGTTATTTGCCTGATATTTCCCCTTCAATTAGAGATTCCTCCCTAAAGAAAAATTGCCTCACACCCTAATTTTTATAAAAGAAGGCTTAGCTGCCAAACCCTATCAAAATTCTGGTTAGACCTGAAACTTCAGCCCTAAGATAACTAGGTTTTAATTAGGTATGGTAATACTAATAATACAGTGTTTGGAAAACCTATTAATTAATATCTGTTTACCGCAGTGGGATGGAAGTTAAATTAAAATATCAACTCTAAATTTTAAGGCAAGTAATTAGGTAATTTAAAACATTACTGTTCATGGATCACCTATATATTTGTTTAGTTAAAGTTGGATCCAGCAGGTCAGAGAGGAAGCTACATATTTATTGCTCCCTCATTCACCTCTTCCTCACTGAGCTTCACATCTAATAAAATTTTCTAAAAATGCCTAGGTTTTTTTTTTTTTTTTTTTTTTTTATGAAATAGGATAAACATACTTATGAGAAGAAAACGGATACTTTTTGAGAAATTCTGATATGACAGAAGAAAGTTAAGTTATGGAGTAAGGATGTAGCAAATCATAAAGTACCAAGCTGGACCCCAACTCTGCTACACTTAGAATTGGCTGAAACTAGCCACCCATAAGAAAAGCAGTAATATCTTGGCTAATGAAATGAAATTTATCTGAAGAGAACTTGGTAGGATGGACCTGTAAGTGAAAGAAATGCATTAATTGAAAGAGGAGGAAATGGATGGCAAAAACAAACAAACAAACAAACAAACAGTCAAAAAGACATATTCACATTTAGTGAATGAATTAATAAGCATTCCTCACTCTAAATCAGATCATTTTCATCACTCCTGCTACTATCAGTGCCAGAGAACATTTTTTTTTAGTTTCAAGAATACACTGGACAAGATTTTCTTTCCCTGTCCTGACATGCTCATTTAACTATAGAGTATGCAAAGTAGAGGGGCTATCACAGAATCACAGAATGGTTGAGGTTGGAAGGGACCTCAGGAGACCATCTAGTCCAACCCACCTGCCAAGCAGGGTCACCTACAGCACATTGCACAGGATGGCATCCAGGTGGGTTTTGAATATCTCCAGACAAGGAGACTTCTACAGCCTCTCTGGGCAACCTGTTCCAGTGCTCTGTCACTCTCACAGTAAAGAAATGTTTCCTCATGTTCAGCCAGAACTTCCTGTGTTTCAGTTTGTGCCCGTTGCCTTTCATCCTGTCTCTGGGCACCACTGAAAAGAGTCCGGCCCCATGCTCTTGACACCCTCCCTCCAGATATTTGTACGCATTGATAAGATCTCCTCTCAGCCTTCTCTTCTCCAAGCTAAGCAGGCCCAGCTCTCTCAGCCTCTACTTGTATGAGAGATGCTCCAGTCCCCTCATCATCTTCATAGCCCTCTGCTGGACTCGGTCCAGGAGCTCCATGTCCCTATTCTTGAGATGAGGAGTCACAAAGGATGACAATTAAAATAAATAAATAAATAAATAAATAAATAGCATAATCCAGGAGACATTCTGTTTTCTGTTTTATGTTTTCATCGTCCTCACTCAGCTTCTGTTGATAAAACAGCTGGATGTCAGCTAGTCAGCTATCATATTATTAATGTATGGGAGCTCACAGTACCAATGAAGCATAATGAAGCATTGGTGTCAGATTCATAAATGGGGAATTAAGTCACAAGGGGGATAAGAGCTGTGCTATGGAGAAAGCTGCAGTGGGGAAGGAACGGAAGATTTGGTCTTTGAAGTTCTGGACTGACATGCCTGTCACTAGCTTATTTTTTGCTTCAAATTCATAATGGGTCTTCAGCTAGATTTAGGAAAATGGAAAATGAAAAAAGTATACTCTCTTACACTTCCTGAATATATTTGCAAAAGAAAGCGCTTTGTAGAAAGCTTCAACATCAGAATTTTGGATATGAAGCTCGTATCTAATTCCTGAAGTGCATTTCAATTTCAGCTCAACTTTCTTATCCTTTGAGCAAACGTGTACGGTGTTTCCATCAGGGTAATCACCTCTGTGGCCAAAGCTTTTATAATGGGTTCTCATGGGCCTCAGTTCTGAGAATTACCAATGGATATGCCAGTTCCTCAGACCCCATAGCTGTAGCATCACAGAACTGGTGATACCAGAAAGGTTAAAACAACCACCTAAAAGATACTAATGTAAAGTATAAAATGATCTGGTTGGCTCACAAAGACAAGTCTTCCCAAATCCAAAAAAAATGAATCCTGACGAGTTGCGATAGAGAAATATGAGTATCAGACATACAAGATTAAGACCAAATGTTGCCTGGAGGCAACAACTGAGATAGATAAGAATACAATCAAAATAAAAAACATGTAACACTGAAATTGCCAGGTTAGGTTGACAATTCTTATCATTTCTGAGTTATTACATCATTGTCTGTTCAGAAGTATGGAACACAATAGTTTCTAGCTCCCACCTCAAACTGAAAATAAACAAACAAACAAACAGACAAACCCCAAACAAAGCTACATACCAATCCTAATATTCTGTACACATCACAGATATGGAAAAAAAGAGTAAAACATTCCACATAATCTCCTCTCACTAAAAATATGTTCATCCACCTCATCCTTTGATGGTGGATGATTGTCACCATCAAAAACTACAGTAAACAAGTAGGTTTTGATGGCCTTTTAAAGCCAGGATTGTAACAACAATACATGTATTTGTGTGAAATGGTTTTTAATTGATAATCCAAAGAAAAAGTAAAAATTTACCAAGTTTTGCATTATTTGTGGAATTGTTAAGGTCTGATTTTTAAAATGAATCCCTGAAGCCTTGATGGGAATAACTTTTCAACAACTAAAGCTCTGCAAGTTGTTGGCAAGGGCAACATTAAACCAGTATGTCATCAATTTTGGCTCTCATCATGATGACTCAAACAAACGCACAGCCTGCAATCATTTTAAAAGCTGCTGTTTTTAAAAATCTGTCCAACTGTGCTACTATCTGCAATTCCTCCTTACTCACTGCATCAAATTAATGAAAGATTTTCATGAAAAATAGAACAACCACCAAGCACGTGTCTGATCACAGCTAACAAGCATGTTGCTATGAAAACTCTCCTAGACATGGAGAACAGTTTAACACAGGACCATCTGGACTGCTATAGTCAATGGGCAGTTATATGCCTGAATATATTTGCTGCTTTCCAGTAGTCTCCTGACTTCATCCTTACATACACAAATTTTCATGTGAACCTAACCTAAACCCTACTAGCTTAAAGAAAGTTACAAAAAAAAAGACTGTTATGTGTGGAGTTACTGTTGCATATTTCTAAACATTGGTGCAGAAACACTCAAGATGGTCTGCTCTTATGACATGTTAGGCAGACATGATCCAGACTGGTTTAGAAGCCATGCAGTCATGTTCATACGGGACAGTCCATGAGCTGACAAGAACTGCATGTTAGACATCCTTCAAGTAAATTCCTTTGTGAATTAATAAAACTTCATCGTAAACATAATTACCTAGTTTGTTCCTACTATTCCTGTTAGAAGACTGTTGTGGAACATCACTCTTTAACTGGCTTGGAAATCTAATTTTTGTCTGTGAGTTCTCACCAATACTGAGATCACAAATACATTTATAAAAGGAGGCAATTCTTGAAAAAATGTAAAGATGTTGAGCCATTAGTGGATTAGTCTCCAAGTACATGCTGCTTCGGTTTGTTTCTGTCACACTAAATCGCATTAAAGCATCTAGGCCTTAAGTTCATTTATTTCTTCCAACTCAATATTCTGATTCTCTGTGATGATGTTATTGATGATGCTTGTCAGCTGTGTGCCATCAGTGAAGTTCAGTAGTACAAGGTTATATAAAACAAACACACAAACAAAAACAGCCTGTCAGGCACATACTTCTTGCTTTCATGATTAATGAAATCTAAAACAAAGTCAACCTGAGTACTTAAGAATTTACTACAGTAACCAATTTTTTTTAACGTAATACGCTGTTGTATTTTCTCATACCATTATTTGATCTCCAATTATTGTCCTATGTTCCTTTTCATTTTCCACCATCAGATACTTTAGATTTTACTTGTTCTTCCTTAAAAATAACATCAACAACAGAATCAACTACATTTGTTGTATCTTCAATTAACAATATTTTCTCTGGCATAATTTGATTTTGTAAATAGAACTTGCTTTTTCTTTCAATTCATAGCATGACCAGCAGGTCAAGGGAGGTGATTCTGCCCCTGTACTCTGCTCTCGTTAGAACCCACCTGGAGTACTGCGTGCAGCTCTGGGACCCCCAATATAAGAAGGACATGGACCTATTAGAATGAGTCCAAAGAAGAGCCACAAGGATGATCAAAGGGCTGGAACACCTCTTCTATGAGGGAGTTGGGGTTGTTCAGCCTGGAGAAGAGAAGGCTCTAGGGAGACCTGAGCAGCCTTCCAGTACCTAAAAAGGGCCTACAAGAAAGCTGGAGAAGGGCTTTTTATTAGTGAGTGTAGTGACAAGACAAGGGGTAATGACTTCAATCTAAAACAGGGTAGCTTTAGATTAGATATTAGGAAGAAACTCTTTACTCTGAGGGCGGTGAGGCACTGGAATGGGTTGCCCAGAGAAGTTGTGGATGCCCCATCCCTGGAAGTGTTCAAGGCCGGGTTGGATGGGGCTTTGAGCAATGTGGTTTAGTGGAAGGTATCCCTGCCCATGGCAGGGGGTGTGGAATTAGATGATCTTTAAGGTCCCTTCCAACCCAAACCATTCTATGATTTTATGATTCTATGATTCTATGATTCTATGATTTACTTCTTTATTTCTTATTAAGTAATATTATATCATATTGAGATGAGGCAATCTGTTCCTTTCAATCCACTTTCCCCATCATTTGCAATGACACCACATCGGCTCTTTTACAGTAAGATGACACAAACTTGATTCTGAGGTGTTTATTAAATCCATTTTCGATTTCGCATATTTGCAACTTTTTGTCACAGTTCTTGAGAATCCTGTGGTGTAGCTTGATTTTACTAGTGTGAGTACTAAAACTCTCTTTGAGTTTTCTCTCTGCTGTGTGTAGCTTTCAATGTTTCACTCTTGTTTGCATTAATGATTGATATTTCCATTCAAAACTTCAGTAAAGTATTCATCTACTTCTGGGGCACTGACATTATCATCAATATCCACCCCTTCCGGCAATGTACTGACAATTTGCTCTTTTTTTTCTTTTCTTTTCTTTTTTTAATTTGTATGGTTAAAGAATTTATATGGTTAATTTATATGGTTTTACATTTCATTTTAATTTCCTTTGCAAAGTCAGACCCTGCAAGACTTCTGGCAATTTTCATTTTACTTGTAAACTTCCTGACCTCTAAGACATACCTGTATTTCCTGGCTCCTAATATCCTTTCTGAAGTGGTTGTTCATACAACTGGGCCTGGAGTCCTGTCCTACAAATTGTCCCTTTTGTTTGAGATACAAATTCCAATTATTCTTTTATCAGTACTGTTTTAAATAAATTTCCAGCTTGATTTAATTCCTTAATTTTATCAGTCCAGTTGATTCAGCTTAGTTAATAAAAGTTTCCTTAATTTCTCAAAGCCTGGCCTTTTGAAGGAAAAAAAAAAAAAAAAAAAGTGCTCCTTGTTTGAATTTGGAAGTCTTAAACTAGACTGATTCTTTGGTTACTCAGCTGAATTATTTTCAGTTTTTTTGCCTGTTATATATGCATCCTGTCATCACAAAAATGCAATTACATTCTTCTGTCATTGCTTTTAGTCTTGATTGCATTGGTCCCAGGTACCAGCAAAACTGTAATTTAGTAATTTAGGAATAAACGTTCAAATGATTTTGAAATTTCTCTGCACCTAAACTCAGGCAAAATATTTCTGGACCTTCAGATATTATTGTGTGGTCATAGTTGTAATAAGTAATCTGCTTCTTTTGTCAGAATCCATAACAAAATGATGCCACTGCCCTTTTTTTCTTCTCTGTTTTTTATTTCTAACTTTTCTATAGAGGACAACTTCAAAAAAAAAAAAAAAAAAGCTGTTGCAATGAAGTATGAATAAGATTTTATTTGTGGGTATGAAAGTAGACTTTTCATTACTACACATAAGGAGAATGAAAGACACCACTAAAAGTTCAAACTGAAATACTGAAGACTGTAACAAAGGAGAAAACTATTCCTCTTATTTCCCAGGTTTCCAAAGAAAAATAATTTCAAATTATAAATCATGAGCAGTTCTGTGTCTTAACCCTACCTCACAGTGCTCTGCATTTCCTACTGAAAACTGGGATGCTGGGAGACTACTTACTGTGGACACTAACAAGAATATGTCAAAAGACTGAATTACAGAGACATGCTATTATCATATTTTTGGTCTGGGTCTTCTGAAGGCCTACTCAATATGTGTGATAGCATTCATAGGAAGGCGTATGAATGTTTTCAGACACTTCCTCAGAGACATTTCTTACATTGCTTTGTGATTCTAAGGTAATTAGTCTCTAAAAAAACAAACAAACAAACAAACGGGTGAGTCTTCTCTGCTGGGGAGAGAATACAGCACTAGCTTTATTAACCTACTTATAAAAGATAAACCAAATGTGTCTAGACCAATATAGTTCTTAATTTTAAGAGTAAAGTACCTGTCCCGCTTTGAACTGAAAGGTGATTAAGTAAGGTCGTATTTTTTGTGTCTATCTAGTTTCTATTTTAAAACTATCTCATGTTGTTCTATGTTTTGTATAGCTAGGAACATTAAAGTATGCACACAATAACCCATAACTTAATTTATTAATTTAAATTTAACAAATAACATTTGCTTTAAACAAAAGCATGTGAAATAAGATAGACTGATATCATTAGGGAAAAAAAAAGTCTTTACTTCATTCCTTGGCTAAGTACGATTATGATGTTATAGTTTATAGCTATGACTCCCTAACAGCACAATACTAATAAACTTTAAGTCTTTCCTATAGTGAAAGTTTGATTCATTCTCCAAACATAATCATTCCTGGCATTGTCCCTGCAGACATTGCCAATGGTATCAAAAGATATGTTACTTTTATTCTCTAATTCTTCTGCTCCCCTGGGACCTTGAATGTCTCAAACACTTCTTATTTATTCTTAAAGTAAAATTAAATCCTTTCAAAGAAGGAAAGATGTTAAGACAAATCCACTGACATACTTTGTACTGTTTCCTCATTTAGCTTGCTTTCTGACCAGTTTCCAAAGTTGGGAACTTTTAATCCTGTAACACTGCTAAAAAAAATGACTGAATCTTGCTTTGTGTAAAAAAAGCAAGAAAATACAGCCCACTCTGTGACTAACCTCCTGCCACCCAAGTCTGAAAACAATTCTTTATAATGTATAAAAAGCTAAAGGTTTTCTCAGGTGGAAAAGGGGAAACCATATGGAGAAATCCATATGTGGGGAAGAGGTCAGAAAATAAAAAGATAAGAATTCTCTTAAGATCTGGCAAATTACGCACAGCTAATGTTTGAGAAATACTGCTAACCTATCTGTTCATAAATAAGTTCATAAATATGCACATAAAGAAACTTGATTTCAAGGAAATTATTTATCATTTTACATTTCTTAATTCTCTAATTTTGTATCTATGAGGGAAATTATTTTCCTGTCAGGCAACATATTCTCAAGCCTTATAAATATAAAGAAGTATTTTATATTCAATGTAGAGTGAACACAGCAGAATACTCAGCACTTCAACCCAAGGTCAATCACAATGATTCTCAAGCCTACTGAAAACTTAATTATTAATATCAGCAAAAATGCTCCAACAGGAGACACTCATCCTAGAATTACTACAAGCATGGGAGAGTGTGGGAGATGATCAAAGATGCAGAGGTTTAGACGTTCAAGGTATCTGTGTATCTATCTCTAGGCAGCGTCCCAGTCAGTAGATTACAGACTATCCTACAGTCTCTCTCACACCAGAACCTAAACCTTTTAAGTGAAAGTATAAGCATGACTACTATGTTTCCATGTAATGTTTCAACACTAATGGACTGACATTTTTCATTGGAGAGTCCCAACTACCTGAATTTATTTTCTTTTGGGAAGTGACATGTAAACTATTCACCTTCACTGCTATTTCTCTTGTTCCATATTTGCAATTTGCTCTTCAAAATACATGACTGGTAATATTTCTGCTCCTTGATAAGTTCACTTTCAAATCCTTAGGAAGTGTTCTGAAGAACTGTTTGAACATTTCTAGATTACACTCAAATAGAGAGGCATTTGATTTTATTTTGGTTTCAGATGAAGGAACATTCAGTCTATCATTGTAAGAATTCCTGTTACCTTGTGTTTATGAAAAAAAAAAAAAAAAAAGCTCTATTGCATAGGCTATTATGAGATAAAAATTGTGACCTTTAGGCACTACAGGAATGTGAGGTTCATAGGCTACCTTACTTAGGTATTTGTTGCTATTCATTACAACCAACTTTTAAAAGAGTTTTAATCACCAAAATGAATGAAATACATTGCAAAGCTTACTTTTTTTTTTTTTTCAATGAACACATTCTCAGTTTTTATTTGAATATTTGCTTAGCATCTGCAGTGATCATTAATTTATGCAATATTTTTTCATAAACACATTTGGGTCTAAAAGCTGAATTTGCACATGATAAATATCTTTAAACTAGCATAATGTGATTCTAAGAGAACGCTTTGTATTCTAAATCTCTTTTTAAAACAGCTTGAAAATATCTTTCTCATCTAAAGATATATATAATTTGGAAAAAAAAAAATGGAAGCCTGAAATGAACATAAAATATGAAATGATACACACAAAAATAAAAAATGAACAATGTGCAGTTCAACAGAGGGTAGGCTCTCCATTTTCCTTGACAAATCACTGTAGTATATCTAATTAAGGATCACAAGTCCGTGGCTGAAGATGAGTTAACAGTTCTGGATATTTCTTCTTTGGTAAATCTAAGGTAAGTAATCACATCCACAGAACTACACACAGGGAGTAGAGCAGAAAAATATTGTTTATAGTCTTATTTTTTCAGTAATAACACAAAAGGAGTTCAAAATAAGAATGCAACATAAAAACACACTACACTTTTGGATTCAAACATGCTTTGAGGTATGCAAGGCAGAAATGTTAGGCTGATCTAGATGAAGAATAGACAATAGCAACAACAAAATTAACTAATTAGCCAAAAAGGGGCATAAATGAAGCATGGCCAGCAGGTTGAGGGAGATCATTCTACCCCTCTACTCTGCTCTCATGAGACCCCATCTGGAGTACTGTATCCAGCTCTGGGGTCCCCAGCATAAGAAAAACAGGGACCTGTTAGAGTGGATCCAGAGGAGGACCACAAAATGATCACAGGGTTGGAACACCTCTTCTATGAAGAAAGGCTGAGAGAGTTGGGATTGTTCGTTCTGAAGAAGCAAAGACTCTGGAGAGATCTTGTTGTGGTCTTTCAATATATAAAGGGGCTTATAGGAAAGACGGTGAAAGACTTTTTACCCAGGCCTGTAGTGACAGGACAAGGGATAAGAGTTTTAAACTAAAAGATTAGATATAAGGAAGAAATTTTTCACAATGAGGGTCGTGAGACATTGGAACAGGTTGCCAAGAGAAGTTGTGGATGCCCCATCTTTGGCACTGTGCAAGGTCAGGTTGGATGGGGCTCGGAGCAACTTGGTTTAGTGAATGATGTCACCACCCACAGCAGGGGTGTTGAACTAGATGATCTTTAAGGTCCCTTCCCAACCCAAACCATTCTATGATTCTATGATCATGACAATTGTCATCACTGAATAGCATTAACTCTAACTCTTCAGAAAGCTCATTAACTGCATCAGGGCATAAACCACAAACCAATCATGTCATCATTATGTCATGATTTTCTATAAATTTTTCAAGTATGTAAATAAGGTGAGTCACTTAGATGTGTCTCACTATAACCAACTTAAGAAATTTGATTAACAGATAATGCCCAAACTGTAAATACTTTATATATAGTCAAATGAAGGGTAATCAGTACATTCAAAAACAAGACTTGAAACCTGCAAATTTGTCACTGTTTGAAAATGTGACTTGTATATTCTATAAAATACTTCAGCAGAATTAGATTAAAATAATGCTCTGTGCCAACTCCCCTCCCTTTCCATAGGCTTAGTTCCCTGATCCATTTATTAATCTTGTTTCAATTCAGTAGTAATACATCTTGAAAGTCTGGCAATCCAAGCATCTTTTTAAGACGTCTTTTATATTACTATTATTTTTACCTACTGGCATGTAGATTAAACTGTAATCTAAAAAGTTGAGGATAAAAGAAAAAATGAAATAACATCTAACTTTGGACTCATAATACTGAAATAACTTTGTGAACAGTATTTTTTTTTCTATCTTTTCATCTATCAGCTATTTAGTGTGTATGCATGATTTCATTTTTAAAGAGAAGTACATGCTCTTTGTTACTGCACTGGAGTTTGGTTTCAATATAAACTACTGCAAAGAGTTATATTGTCTGAATTTAAATTCTGACCCCAATCACATTTTAGCTATAGTAAATTATGAACATATCCTGAATAGAGAAAAATAAATGTAATAGCAAAGACTTGTACTTTATGCCTGACAGCACAGTTACTGGTGCTTCAAGAAAAAAAGAATGTATTTCTAGCTGTGAATCAGGCTATAACTTATCAAGCAGATAAAGTTATTTTTAAATGGTATTTTAAATTACTTTTGATATGAAAACCTATTATATTGTTTAAAATTTCAGTGCTTCGGCTTGCCAGACTTTTGTGTTTAGTAAGATTTGGTGAAGTAATTCTGAATTAGCTCGGAGAATTTAAGAACTGAATCTCTGAGTCAATTCATTCTACTTCTAATTCCTTCTTCTGTTTCCATGTGCAGGCAAATCATGGAGTGTAGTGAGGATCCAGTCTGTGTCTCCTGTGTGCTACTATTTTGAGAATACCAGCCTGGGGCAAGGTGAGATGAACATGAGAAAGTACATATTCGGCCCCCTTCAGCACACATTCTGCTCTCCCCAGCCTACCAAGGAAGGTTCCTTCTTCACACTGGGAACCACGATGGAAGAGAGATACACTGCACAGAGCACTGGGGGAAGCACGCTGCATGGTATTGTACCATTCAGTCATCTGTAAAGCCTACAATAATTCAGGAGTTTCCACTCTGGAAGTAACTATTTGGTCATTCCAACCGCAATAGCTGATCTTGCTAGGTTCATAATAGCAAATAATTTTTTAACATTGAATCCATTTTTGCACAGCATTGTAGAGCCGTAACAATGATCATTTTTGGTGCTTTTCATTATATGCAAGGCACAAGGATGAAAGAGTCATTTATCTTTCACTGAGCCAGCCAGGGAAAGCCTGATGCACTGTTTTTCACAAGCTAGGTAGATTTTCTCAACTTTTTTTTTTTTCCTAGGGCAGTCTAAGAGTTCTCAGACCCTCTGATGGGTTCTGTGACAGAGAAATAAAAGGCTTTTTATATCCCTTTCCGCTTCCTCTAGTTTCAAATAACATATGAAAAGGGGCATGCTCCGTTTGCCCATACCTTTTAATTTTGCATTTCTTATGCTATGCTTACTTCTAAAAATATCCTGCATAGATGAATGGTAGTAGCTGTACAGTCTCAGTCCATGGGAAAGTTATTTTATTCACCATTTGCTTTTCTCACTTGTAATTGATTCCAGAGAGAAAATACACACATTAATATATATTATCTCATTTGCAGCACAAATGTCTAATCATGAAGCCATTCCCCATGTGAAACTTCCATTAAAGTCCGAGTCATGCCTTCAAGTGGACAGCAAGGTCAGGAACAGATTTACTTTCATATCGTTTTTACACATTGACAGACTATGTTTACTTTCTAATGCATTACAAAGAGTGATGGGTAAACCATAAAGAGTCTGAATGCTTGGACAAACACCAAAAACTGTGGATGCTCTTTCGAACTGTGTTCCAACTGTCTAAAGCCACTTGATTCTCCACAGCTGGACTGGAAGTCTTACCAGATTAGATATTTCAGCACTTCTGCTTCCCATCTTAGCCAAGTAGAGATAGTTTAAATTGAAAAGGGGAGGGGGTGAGGGACATGCAAACAAGACCATAGCAAGCATTAAATATAAACTAGATTTTCAAATATTTACTTGTTAATTTGAAATTCCAGTAAAATTCTCTTTTAACCATGGGTATCCCCATGTCTCTAGCCCCAGACCATGTAACAGTTTCTTTGTTTTCTCACTTACAGCAATAGTAAAATACTCCGTTCTAACTTGGGTGAGGGATTTAGATCCCAGCCAAGCACTTTTGTGTGATACACGCAACAGGATGTCTGAGTCAGTGATCCTGGAACCAATGGACGGACTCCTAATGATGTCATAACCATGACAGAAACAAGACCTAGTCTTGATTTCATCTTAGTTTCCTTAAAACTGGAAGAGCAGAATGCTGAAACTTTAATCACCTTTCTTCTTAATGTTGACATTCTTCTAGCTACAGGAAAACAATGTGGCTCCTGAGGGAATAGCTGTTGAGTTTTTGATAGAACCCACTGTATCAGTCATCTTGCACTCATTTCTACATTGCCATGTTAATCAGCTGGAAGTTTAACTAAGCTAAACAGACATATCTAAATTCTAATGTTTTAATATTCATTTTTCTTGATGACAGAACTATGCATCAGATGTCCTGTAAAAGTAAACTGCACTAGATTAACACTTTTTTTCTAAATGATATTGTAGGGTGTTTCTTGGCCAGATGTTAAGAGAAACTTAATCTAAGGCTTACTCTTACAGGTACTGATGATTTTGTTCAAAACACTTACACAAGCAGTCTGGCTGGCTGCTTTAAAGCTTCATTAAAAATACAGAGAAAGTTTATAGTTAGAACAGCTGCTTTTTGCTCCATTGCCATCAAATAGAGTATTTCAATAATACAAGAAACTGAAATCCCGCAATATATACCCACTAACTTGTTCTTTAAATACCTAAGCTCCTCTTATATTAAACATTTCAGTGTAGCTGCTACTAGCATTAGCAGATAAAAAAAGTATGTTAGTGTATCTAATTTATATATGTTTAATTTTAAAATATTTTTCTCAGAAAAACAAAACAAAACAAAACAAAACAAAAAACTATTCCCACTGTCAGGGAACAGTAGAAATAGGACTGCTGTGGGACAGAGACTCCTGACTGGGCAGTGACACCCCCACAGGCTGCAGTCCCAGGGAACCTGAGCAGGAGTGTTGGTAGCAACAGGTCCCAGTGACCATTCCAGACAAGGTTAGGCAATGAGTCCAGTCCACAGTCCAGCCAGGAAGACTAGTTGAAAATGGCAGGAGACTGGGCCAGAGATAGGACTCAACATAAATCTAAATCATAATGTCAGTCCATCTAACAATCCCAGTCAGAAGAGCAGAATTGTAGGTGGCAGGACTATACACAGGTGTACTTACAGCATCACTCAGGCAAGGTGGGAGTGCCCATGCCTGAGCTTAAATGAAGCCCCCAGGGGAGGCTGGTCAGGGCAAGTAAGACCTCTTGGTGCCTTCAGGGGTCTAATAGTTTTCATTCCAATACACTGAAATAAGAAATAGATCGATGTTTTTGAACCTCTGTGTGAAGTATCTCAGTGGTGTTATTTTTTTCAAGGGGGGATTTCTTCAGTGTTGGGGAGGTGAAACATCTGGGACACTATACTATACAGAAAGGGAAGCCAGCATTTCTGAAAAAGACTTCTTGTGTGGCTGACCCTGCCTAATTCCAGCAAGGAAAAACTTGATAAGCCATTTTTCCTGTCCTGCTTCCTCCTGCTGTCCCTCCAGTCATTTGAATTTAAAGCAAGCCATTGAATAGGCTAGGTCAGCTTCAAGGAAGTTATAATAGCGAACTAGAAAGTGGTTCCTTGTAGCCCAGGGGGTGGGGGAGAATTTTCATACCTAAGGCAGATAAAGCTGTCTCAGAAATATTCAGAGAAAACAGGAAAAGTTGTGGGATAGAAATGGAGAATAATGAAGGTCAACAATAAAAAAAAAAATCTTTGAATGTTAATGATTAAATATATTTCATATAATAAACTGATACAAGGCATCAGTACAAAGAAATACATTCTGAGTCAAAAACTTGCCTCAGCATATCATTCCATCAATGAATGACGACTAATTTCCCTGGATAAATTAGTTAATTATCTTGGGATCTTTTTTTTTTTTTTTTTTTTTGAGCTTTAATAAAGTATGAACTTCAGTTAAAACTTTTCCCACGTAGATCTCTGTCTACATTATATCTGAACTCCCCAGTGTCAGCTCATGCTACAGCCTTTCCCTGCTGTGGGGGTCTTAATAAGGTTTCTTTCCTTTATGCAGTTATCCAGTTTCCCCAGACTTGCAAGAGTTTTTTTTATGTTTGAGATTCCCACCACTCTGTTGTATTTGAACTGACACTGGTGAACAGGTTCACAGTGTACTGGATGCATGCTTTAACAACAGCATGATTACACAAACATTGTTTCTATAGGAAAGCAGAGTTAAAATAGCTTGGTAGCAATATCTGGCAAGATCAGTTAGCTATTATAAAAACAGCAATGTTTTGGTTCTGTTTTTAGAGCCATATCTTCATAGGACTGTTACTAGTGTGAAGACAGGAAATATGTTTTCCAGAACTCTGACAGGTGGCACCTCACATGAACTAGTTCTCACTTAACAGCTGTACCTCAAAATGCTCCTATATTTCCATTTTATAATGGATGAAATAATTTCATGGAACTTACACATTTGTGTATATAAAACATGTCTATGTATTTATAATCGGAAATGTGGATAGATAGGTACTGATCCTTAAGTATACAACCAGTAATATACCCTTAGAATGTTGCAAACTGTAATGTTACGTGCCCTATATATCAAATAAACTTTGGACATAAACTAAGTCTATTATTCCCTTTCATTTTTGTGGCTAAGTCATATCTCTTAAGATCTTCTATCTGTTCAGTTACATAACATTTTAGCCCCAGGAAGAACAAAATCTACCAACTGATCCAGAGAAGACCCAAATACTAAAGTATATGGTGCAGCCTACATAAATCACTGTTTCATTTAATACAGAGAGAATCATGCAAAACAACAGGATTGCACAAGGAAAAAAAATCTTATATGACAAAGCAAAAAACTGTGGAAATTACAAAATTTATGTCAGCTATAGCTATAATCTTTTGTTATCACATTAAATCTTTTCATCCAATTAGAAGTCTGGCCAAATTGTAATTAAAGCTATTTAGGGTAAAGACTTTACTTTTTCCTGTTTTACTCAAATATCCAATCAGTGTGGGTTAGATCCTTATTCTTGCTAGAACTGAAACCTATTTTGTGAATAGCTGCAGCTATTAGTCTCTCTAGCCCTAACAAAATGGGAAATGTATAAACTCATGCAATAGGCAAATATAGCCATTTCTTGGAGAAAAGAGGGGAGATAGAAGCAAACTAACTAACTAACTAACTGTTTTCTAAACTTCCTGTGCTATAGTAGGAAAGAGACACATAAAATTCAAAGTAGGAACAAAGCCTGGAATGTGTTAGAAGCTACATAACTGAAATGTGAGAACAACCTAAATACTACAGTTCTGCAGCCCACCTTCCAATGCCATTGTACATGGTTCTTTTCTCCAAGACGTTTTAAGAATTATTTTCCATATATGTATATGGAAAGTGGAAGAGCCTTTCTACCTCTTATTAACTTTCATGAGATTTACCTTCCTACCTGACTGTAAAAATGAATGGCTACAATAAACATTGGGCTTTAAATTATACTTTCAACCATACAAGAAAGCATCACACCACCAACTACACCACCAACTACACCACCAACCTCTGCAATTTCATCCCCTACCACCTCCCTCCTGCAGTGCAGCTGTGAAACACTACATCTGACTGCTGTGTGAGAAACAGTTGAAGTTCATTCCCTTCTTTTGGCAACTGGGTTTAAGCTCCAGGCCCTTACGCTTGGTCCAGACCTACAGCTTGAGGCTTGGCTTGGCTGATACGATCCTGACCACTGACTCTGACTTGACATCGTGACTCAGCCTGATACCTTCCTCATCACCAAGGACTTGTCTGGCACTCACTGAACTCTTGGTTGAAGTTTGCCATTGTGACTGGGCCTCTTCTTGCTTAGGCACTGTGTGACAATACTCCTGTCAGGGAGGCATCTGCCCTGCCTGCCTTACCCTTGGCTCCCACTTCACCTTCCCTTGGGGAGCAGACTGCTCTTGCTGTCTGCTCAGAGAAGGCAACACAAAGCAGCATGCACATTGAGCTGTACAATGTCAGTTAAACCCATGTATGCTTATGGTCAAGAATTACGGACTTACGATCTCAGTGACATTTTTCCTGAAACGTAGCTGAAGGTGGCTATTATTGCATATCCACTTCATGTGACTGAGCTGGCTATTGTCATAATGATACAATCTCTTTTTAATTAATAAAATGAATGCCAGGGTGTCAACACAAAAATAATTATGAAGGGGTAATAAGTTGTATGAGTTAACAGCATCTACACAGATGTTCTTGCTCAATCTTAAAAAGAGCTATACAATGAAGGAGATTTGCTTTGTGTGAAAATGTTTAAATACATCTTCCATGTGCTGGCTTCAAAAATGCTTGGAGAAGGGGCTTGATTTAATTTGAGAAAAGGTGAGAAGGAGGTGAGCATGTAAATGAATAATCTCAATCTAATCTTTTCATTATAAACACTATTTTGTGCAGATTTTTTTTCCACAAACTTCTAAACATCATCCGTATCATTATTTTACTTTGCCTGCTACATTTTCCAGGTCTCACTGCGTATTATTCCACGGCTTTTTGTCTGTTATTCCTCTTTTTATCTGTCTTCCTTTAGAAAAGTACAAATCCAATCACTCAAGTCTGAGCTGACATTTCAAGCTCAGGATTTTCAAATGGGTTAAAAAATAAAAATTATTCTACCTATCTTTCTCTACTAGAAGCCTTTTTTCAGTATTCCACTAGTTATTTCCCCTCACACTTAAATTTATTCCACTCTTAAGTACTGTAGTACTTCCTAATGCTGATACAACACACCAGACAGCCATTAATCCTCTGAAGTAGCTCAGACCTGGCACTTGTGGTTGACAATTAGTGTCTTGCACATAATAATATTAAAAGCTTTGTTGTGCATATCCAGGTAAATTATATTTTGCCCTGTATTTTGATTATTTTGTTACTTTATCAGATTTGTCTGGGTTTATTGAATATAATCTACTTGATATGAATGACAAGAAGGATGTATGAAATTAAGTTAAAGTTATCTATAAAGGCCATAGAGTTTTACTGTAAGACAAAAGAAGAAAAGTTTTATCTAGAATTGAATGTATAGAAAACCTATGCTTTAGTCTTTTTGTAGCCTATTTTGATGCAAACTAGATGCTTATTAGAAGTTCATATGTGTCTGCTATTTATTCTTCACTCAAAATGATCCTATATCTGTAGTGACTTAAGTATCTTCTTATCACCTAAACTGTCATATTCATAAGATTAAGGCCTTCACAAGAAGTTGGAAGTAGAAGCAGCTATTTCATTTTTTTTCTTGCCCTTTTTTTTTTTTTTTAAGGAAAAAAAATCCCTACTCATTCTGTTCTACACTGTAGAACACAGATGTTTTTGCAAATTATTGCCAGGAGATCTTCTGAAAGATTTCTTGTCCGATGTTAATGGACCTTGAATGATGATTTTCTGATCTTCCAGTAATGATAATGACTTTGCATTTGTCACCTCCCTGAACGTCTTTGATAGAGGTATTGAGTTGTTATTATTTTCAGCTCAGGAGAAACAGAGGAAAAATATATATTCTCTCAGTTTCAGTTTCAGAGTTACCTTAATTTCTGCAACAAAAGGTAGCAAAAATCCTACTAGAAATAAAGTTTAATTTACAAATATGTTAATATTGGGATATTGTTAATATTAGGGAATACACTGAAGTGCTTTTACTCTTTTGTCCTTTTACTTAAGGACAAATTACCTGCAATTTGTCCTTAACATATATAAAGCAATCATTTTCTTAGCAGACACCTATTATTCTAAATAAGGCAAGGTCTTGCAGTATTGTCTGCAATGCCTGTTGGTATTTTGCTTAAATTACAGGGACCAGAATAGATGTCTGGAATATGGTATTCCTAGTGATGATGTATTACTGCTTTCTTTGGTGCTACTGGACATGCCTTCCTTTTTGTCTGGATCATATGAATATGAGCCAGCAGTGTGCCCTGGCAGCCAGGAGGGCCAACCGTATCCTGGGGTGCATCAAGCACGGCATTGCTAGTAGGTCGAGGGAAGTGATTATCCCGCTCTACTCTGCGCTGGTGCGGCCTCACCTTGAGTACTGTGTGCAGTTCTGGGCACCACAGTACAAAAAGGATGTAAAACTGCTGGAGAGTGTCCAGAGGAGGGCGACGAAGATGGTGAAGGGCCTAGAGGGGAAGACATATGAGGAGCGGCTGAGGTCACTTGGCCTGTTCAGCCTGGAGAAGAGGAGGCTGAGGGGAGACCTCATCGCAGTCTACAACTTCCTTGCTAGGGGGAGTGGAGGGCCAGGCGCCGACCTATTCTCCTTAATCACCTGTGATAGAACCCGTGGCAATGGTGTCAAGCTGAGACAGGGGAGGTTTAGGTTAGACATCAGGAAGAGGTTCTTCACTGAGAGGGTGGTTGCACACTGGGACAGGCTCCCCAGTGAAGTAGTCACTGCACCAAGCCTGTCTGAATTTGAGGCGTTTGGACTGTGCACTTAGTCACATGGTCTAAAATTTTGGGTAGACCTGTGCAGTGCCAGGAGTTGGACTCGATGATCCTTATGGGTCCCTTCCAACTCGGGATATTCTATGATTCTATGATTCTATATGGCTTGATCCCTGTAACCTTTGCCAGGTTTTCATAAATCCTGCTAATAGTCATTGTATTCATTACATTCTACTTCTCACTGGCCACAGACTTTTAACATAACAAAGAAATTTTTATATTTAATCTCTGAATTCCTCCACTGTCTAAATAAAAGATATATCTTACAGCTTTCAAAGGTCTCTATGGCTCTGTTCCTCCTTAGGTATTTGTTCCTGTGTGACCACATCAGGTACATCCACATTAGTCTATTAGTTTGAAACTTCTGTTCTTCAAACAAACCATTTGGCTGCTCTTTGGCTTACACTGCAGAGTAGTCTCAGAGCACACAAGCTAGATTACTGTTGGATGAAATTAAACATGAAGATGCATTGCAGTGGCTCAAGGACATTCAGTCCACAGGACTATATGTGTAGTTCTGTATTCCATTAGCTATGGAACATTATGGAACATTGTAAAAAATATGGGAGTCTTGTGGACCTTCGTTTTGGTTAAATATTCTTTCTTATTGCTAATTTTAAGGATGGCTTTAAACTGAAGCTGCAATGTGAAAAACAGCATAGCTGTGTAGAAAGAGGTAGATCATTTGCATGTAGTATGAGATTTTAAGCATGAGATCCACACACATTTTACCTGATTCACAGTACCTAGGAAAATATGGAAATCTTGACTTCTAAAGTCACCAGTGATCAATTTCTAGATTAACAGAATTTTCTGTGTCAGTGTAAAAATAGCTCATAACTTAGTTTGAAATAAGCAACCATTAAACACCTATAGTAATCTTGAGTTCACCCTTTTGGTTTGATTTGAACTAGACATATGAGAAGTGTTTCATGACTTAACATAATAATAGCAAAATATATTATCATATTGTCACGTTAAATTTTTTTACAATATAAAATAATGGGGGGAGGGAGAGGATGTTCTATTCTTGTACCTAGCAGATAAACACAAACACTGGCATTCATAACCAGAAAAAAAAAAAAAAATCCCCAAACTTTTTAATATCAGGTTGGGTTATATCAAGATCATTTTCATAATCATTAGGTCTATCATATAGGATGGTCCTTTGTTGTACTTTAATAATAATGGAGAAAATAACAAAATTTAATAATAATTCTTGGTCACACTTCACTGTAAAAGGATTGTGACTAGTAGTTCCTGAAACTTTGTAACATTTTATTTTCTATGATCTTGAATCCATATTTAGGAGTCTGATTTTCATGGATTAAAATGAAGTCTCAACCCAGAGAACAGCTGTATTTAGGAAAAAAAAAAATCAGCTAGAATGATGGATATAATGATAAATTACAGTTTGAGCAACTCTCTTGGTAATCCCTATTTTTCATTATTGCCACTTCTATTTCATAGTCATATCTGCAACACAGGGTTTTAATTCTATATAGATACCATAAGTAATATCTTAAGACATTAAAAAATACATGCTGTTCAATTGATATTGATCACTCTTTTCCATTATAAATTCAAACACACAGCCTATATACACTAGGAAGAGAGTAAAACTGGTTACAAGAGAGCAGATTTCATGTATAAGCTGTAAAATTCTACAACAAAGTCTAGTCTTCTCAGTTTTCAATTTTTCCTTATTTGATTTTTATTAATGCTTTCAAAGCACTTTAAGCTTGAGCTATCAGGTAGTAAAAGATGAAATAAAAAGCTAATCAAATATCATCAAAGTCTGTATTCATAACTAGTAATGAATTTTCTTTCAGCATTCAGATTTACAAGCATCATGTATAATATGCATTTTCAACAGCTCCAGAATCTGTTGCAGGGTTTCTGCAGAAGCATCATATGGTAAATAATAAGATGACTGATCTACCTGGATCACTCAGTTCCATGCAGATATAAGAATATCTGGAGCCATATGAGAATGAAGCTAAATCATAAGTATCAATTATATTTTTATTTGGAAACTCTTGTTGAACATACAGTTAGATTTTTGATGGCCACAAAACAGCATAAACTTTTTCTCTAAGTTCTAAACTTTTGAACATCTTTGAAATATTTTTGTGGTAAATTACAATGAAGAGTATTTTCCAAAATGGAAATGACTTCACCTCTTAAGGGGAAAGACACAAGAGTTCCTAAATTCTGTCTGGAAGAAGAAAATGATAGCTGAAACCTACCAACAAATTGAGATGGTCAAAGAAACTTGTTCTTTTCTTCTTTCCTTTCCTTTCCTTTCCTTTCCTTTCCTTTCCTTTCCTTTCCTTTCCTTTCCTTTCCTTTCCTTTCCTTTCCTTTCCTTTCCTTTCCTTTCCTTTCCTTTCCTTTCCTTTTCTTAGGACTTGATATAATGTTGAATTAACCTACCCACAGCTGTCTGACATTCTGTGTGGTAAAAGTATGCTCTCTCCTATATTTGGACAGCCTTTATTCTGTATTGGGGAAGCTTTAAAGGGTTCAAATAAGTTATTGAACCTGGATGTGTCAGACCTTGGTCTCCCCTGATAAAATATTAGGTAAGAAGCATTTCAGGTAAGCACTAAGGTCATGTCTAATGCTTTGGTCTCGCATCTTCTGCTTGCTTTCTTTTAGTTCATTACTGCCCCAAACCTCATCTCAGCTGACCACTTGCCTTGAGTAAAAAATTTTTAACTTCTTGTCATGAGTCACTGTTTCTCAAATTCCTGTTGTACTTCCATTTTCTGCTCTTCTTGGCAGCATTAGGGGCCATGATGTTATATACATGTGTTAGTTAAACTGACTATTATTAGTTCTTTCTGGTGCTAATTAGCCTTTCTCAAACAAAGCCTTTTTATTGTGCTAGCTCCTACTAAAGAACTAACACCTTGCTCTTTGAAAGAAGACAGTTACTTGAAATTTCTTGAATTTCTGACTCATTCATTTTCTCACATGAAATAAACATGAAGAAAATAGATGCATAAAAACTTATTTCTCCAGCTGTAATTACTCCTGCGTCTAGTCTTCCACTTCAGAAGTACAATGAAAACAAGGTGAAGTAGAACAACACACAGAATGATTAGTGCAGCTGTGAATGCTTGGTCAACCTCTCAGACAGGCCAGACCCTCCAGGCCTGCTCAAAGGGGAAATATGATACAAGACAGCTTTTTTCCCCTGTGTTCCACTTAGGAATGTGAAATTATTCTGTGGAATTTCTTATGGCTCTTATAATTTACCCTATGAAATAGCAAAATAATTGTCCTGCATGTAATAATTTGTGTTTTATTTTTATGTACATTTCTGAATGAAACTCCTTCAGAGATTATGATCAGCTTAAAGATTGGTTTGATAACAACAAATTCATTCAGGTGATGGAACTGCTTTATTTTCTCTGTTATCTGGTAGGACTTCTTTTGTTGAATTAATACCTGCATTTAGTTTTGTGTATACAGTTACACTTTACAAACAAGGAAAAGATGACAGCTTGTTACAAGGCCTTGAGGGAAACTAAATAGATCTGAGTAATTTCATTCAGTTTTATTTTCCTTTTTAGTGCAGACATTTAAGCAAGTGAGGCTATGCTCTGTTTATAGTTAGTGAAATGAAATAAGCTCCAGGGTGCAAACTGTCTGACCGCATATAGATGTCTCAATAAAGATGAGCTGAATTACACCTTGGACTCCACAGACCACAGTGGCTAGAACTCTGAAGGCTGTGAAAAGAGCCTAGGAGACTAACTCAGACTACAGACTGCTTACCCACTTGAGTGACTCACACCTGACGCTAGGAATTTGAAAATGAAACAACTATTCCCTTTCCTCCAGTCACTCCATGCACCTTCATCTCAGCTTCCTGGATCTAAGAAAGATGTATTCACTCAAATGATGTAGTGTAGCTTCAGTTAAAAGCTGTTTCAAATTTGACTACCATAGTTAATATTCAGCTAAGGCAGAAGCAGAGACATCTGCAGCAAGACATTGTAGGAACTGTCATAAATCCTACTTAAATGTCATAAATGAATACTACCAAAACGATACAGTTCCCCGCAAAAGTTCTCCCCATGGTCACTCAGTATGCCGCAAAATCAGTAGCAGTAGGTGTAATCAGAAAAGAAGTAATACTCAATAGTTGTGGCTGGCTGGAAAGCAGCTTTGCGAAGGAGGCCCTAGAGGTCTGGGTAGACAGGAAGTTGACCATAAGCCAGCACTGTGCCCCTGTGGCCAAGAAGGCTAATGGTATTCTGGGCTGTATTAGAGTGTTGTCTGCAGGTGAAGGGAGGTGATCCTTCCCCTCTACTCAACCCTGGTAAGGCCACAGCTGGAGCACTGGGTTCAATTCTGGGCTCCCTTGCACAAGAGAGACATGACTAACCGGAGAGAGTCCAGCAAAAGGCACTGAAGATGATCACGTGACTGGAGCATCTTTCCTATGAGGAAAGGCTGAGAGAGCTGGGACTGTTCAGCCTGGAGAAAAAAAGTCTCAGGTAGATCTTAACCATGTGGATTAACACTGGGGTAGGGGAAATAAGATGACAGATCCAGGCACTTCTCAGAAGTATCCAGTGAGATGACCATCACAGACAGGGAAATTACTTGCAATTATTGTCATGGGCAAAACAGACCTGACTTGGGAAATTTAACTTAAAACGTTCAATTACTGATTCAGGTAGAAAAGGGGAAGACGAACAAAAAGCTTAGTGAGCACACCGTTCCTTACCCATTTCCCTGGCTCAGCTTCACTCCAGACACCTCTCCTCCCCCCTTCCCAGCCTCCAATCCCTTTGTTATCTCCGCAAGTGGTGGTGCAGCAGGGTTATTCTTCCACACTTTGTTTCTCACTGTTTTTTTGCTTTGGTTTGGTTTGGTTTGGTTTGGTTTGGTTTTGGTTTTGCATCTGGGTGGTTGTTTTTTTCCCCATCTTCTTCTTCCTTACCCGTTTCCTCTGCCCCCATGTGGGTCTTCCACAGGCTGTAGTCCCTTTGAAGGGACCCCAGCTGTGCCATGGAGCACATCCTTCTTCTCTGGCTTTGCTGTTCCTTCTTCTCAGTGTTTAGTGCCCTTTTGAAAATCTGTTTTTCTCAGATGCATGCACCCGTGGCTGCTGGGCCCAGCCGAGCCCTGCGATGGGGCCGTTGGAGTCGGCTGGAGCCGGCTGTGACTGGCATGGGGCAGCCCTGGCTTCCCCTCCAGAAGCCCTTGCCAGGAGTGGGGCACCTACACCGCGTAGATGTACACAGTGCCTTTGTCTATCAGCTTTTGATTTCTGAAACTGTTAGAGAAACAGTATTCCTACAGAACATAAGGATCTAATTCAATGTATTTACAACAGGAAAACCCTGTGCAAAGATAACCACCAGTATGCTGTTTTAAGAGAAAGAATATTCACATTCTGTAACATGTCTTTCTCTTGAGATTGCATCTAAGAAGAAAAAGTATTTCACGAAAACATTTGCAAAATGTTCTGGAATATTACGAATATTACCTACAAAATAAAAACCCATACCTATATCCAGTCAGGACAGTTTTTGTCTACCTGCTGGCTAGTTGTTCTCAAGCTATTCTTCTCAAAAACTATTTTTTATGACTTAAAGTAATGTAATAATTGCAAATTTTGGAAGCTTTTTAAATAATATTGTGCATTGTATTTTTTGTCTCAGCCTTTTAGCCTACCACCAGAGTAGTTACTTTATTATATTTTTAAGAGAAGTTTTGTTTTATAATAAAATCTAGAAAAGAAAATTGTTTGCCATTTATGACTATGCCTGAAAGGTGCTATTAGCTATTAAATTATGAAAATATAACATACCCTACTAATATATTACCATTTAATGTAAAGTTAACAGTGTTCATTAGAACATGATTCAACATTATATTGTTGACTTCATGGTGTATCAAATCACATTTTTAATATTTCTAATCTACCGATAATTGTATATTTCCAAAACTAAGATCCTCTGACTTTTTAAACCCATTTGAGAGTAGAGGTTTCATAGCTATTTTTTCCAAGAATGTAGTGTAAAGGTCCTTTTTTAAAAGTGACATCATTGAACATGAAGTTTCATATAGTGCAAACTACTTAATGTCACATATAGTTCAATCAAATTAAATATAAACAGAGACGTACTTTTCAATTGATGCAATCTTTTGCTGTAGAAAGCCAAGTGAGATTAAACAGTTCAGTGTTCCTGTCCTCCATTTCCACCTTCCCATTCCCATTTTCTTTAAAAAGTTAAATGCAGATATGTCTGTGGATAACGTTCTGTTTATATGTAAATTGTGCTTTCCAACTATTGGCAAAAAAAAAAAAAATCTGCTAACAATGATTTACTGTATGAAATGCATGAGAAGTCAGTTAATGAGCTTAACCATTTTTATTTGCTTAAGCATCCATGCTTTCTAGATTTTTTTAAAGCAATTTTCAATTTTCTTTTTTTTGTTGTTGTTGTTGAACAAGAGATTTGTATTAATTAAATCCTACGAAGTATTAAAAACCTTAATGGATAGATACATCTTCCTGCACATCCCTGCATGGAAAAGTTTTTCCTGATGTCATAAAAAGAACAAATTGATTGTCAATTGACTCTAATTAATAGTGTAGGCACTTCACAGGCATTTAGAAACAATCATTTGTTCCCAGGCATGGTATGGTATAGCTGTGCTGTGAGAGTTAATTGACGATCTGTTGGTGTAGTTAAAGAGTAGGATAACCTGAAAGAAAAGGAAGCATTACAGGGCAATGAAAGGTCAAAGGCTTGTGCTTTGGTGAGCTACTGTCTCAAACTGCCTTAAAATACAGTCTTGCATATGGCTACAAGCAAGCTCTGTCTAAGGATGTAATTCCATGTATGCTGTGAATATCCTTATGTCTAGACCATCCCTGAAGTGATTTAAATTTATCTGGTTTATTTTGCTGTGAAATGTCTAGCTTCTTGAGGCAGTTATATTATCTGGCAACCATCATGGCAACCATCACTGCTGAACATAATAAGGCTGCTTCTCCCCCCTGCTGACGTGTTGCACTTACCTTTCCCTTGACTCTTTTGGCATCTCAGATACAGCAGGGGAAACAGAACAGAAAAATGTCTCATTTCTTACTGCTTTCCTGCATTGAGATGCCGTTTATGTATATGTGGCTCAGTGTAACTGACAGTTCTGATTAAGCTATAATAGATTTTCACCAAGGTAAGGAAATTAGTGAGCATCGAGAAAAAAACAAGGGTTATTTGAATAATTGCATGGATAATTATTGCAAAGATAAAGTTCTGTTGGCCAAGGGATCATTTGAAAATCTTCAACAACTTTTAAACAACCCAAAGTGCTGATGTTAAATGCATTTACATCAAGAAAGCATCTAAATCTTTTGAAATACTTCCATTTTCACATTGCAGTAATGACAATATATTAAGAAAAAAATACTTAGGGTCACAGCTGATATTACTTCTAAACAAAAACTAGTAATCTGACCATACCATACCCAAAAATAAAGGAATGAAAAAACATCTGTGGCATATTTCACTACTGTTTATGCACTAAAGTGAAGTAGATGAACAAATAAACATTTTGAGTAAAGATCAAAACAGACTGTCTGGGAGAACACTTTGGAAAACAGACCATCACTTTTGAAACTGGAAAAATTTCTATTTTGGCATTGCTGCCAATTTCAACCATCCAAAATCACGAGTCAAAACCCAGATAGTCATAAGACTGGCTTAAAAATAGAACTGTAAAAAAATATTATACTTTTCTATTTACTGGCCCTTTGCTTTCTGAGATCGGACAGAGTACTTGTTTCATTTTGTCAAGGTTTTATAAACAAGCATTAAAACTTGAAGCTTATCTTCTGAAATAAAGATCTCCTGCAATCTCTTAATTCCAGCTGCAGTGGCTTTATGAAAATACTAAATATCCTGAGACTTTTGATATATTTATGAGGGCTGGGAATACAGCCAATTAACCAGCAACATTTAAGACATTCATTAACAAGAGAAATCACAAGAAAATGCATTCTTAAAATATGCATTATCTTCACACTTTTTTTGGCACAAGTTCGACTCAAGACTGGTGCAAGGATGACCCCTCAATCACCGGGCAGCAATGACAGCAGAAGTAAAAAGTGATGGCAACTTCCTTCACTGAAGTGCTGGAGGGCACTTTTGCAAAAAGATGCCTTTGCCAGAAGCAAGGGATCCACAATGGACCCAAAATCTTAATCTCCTGGTCTCATATTGCATTGATATGCTGCAGACGATGTCAGAGGTCCCTGGTCCCAGCAGCTGCTGCACAGCCCTACACTCCAGCCTCACTTCACCCCACATGCATTTCCTAAAATGAATGACTAAATGAATGACTAAATACAACAAAAGTGATCTGTGGCAAATCAGACAAACTCTCCTACCTAACTCTCCACCTTCTCCTCCTTCCTGCAGCCTGCTTTACTTGGGCCCTTTCTACACAGAAAGTTGTAATGATGCAACACCAATGTAATTCTTAAATACAAATTTTCAGGCATAAACTAAACCACAACAACTCCATTTGATAGTGGTATGACAGAGTCCAGACACAAAACCTAAATCCATTTAAATTAAAGCATTACAATGGAGGAAAAGATAAGACTGTACACAGTAGGCTCTCTAGAGCAAAAGACAATTCTTCACCTTGAGACTGCAGAACCTTGCAAAACAAGGCCTTGAATGTATGTGTCTCTAGATGGTATTGGAAATGGTAATAGAAATAATACCAATAGAAATAATACCAATATTAACAATCAAAAACATATGAAAAAAGGCCACAAAGTCATTGTTTTGTTTTCCATCCCATTAGTGAAAAATCTTTAAGGTTTTTTTTTCTGACAATAAAAGTGCCAGTGACTAAAACTTTGGGAAAGCATTTACGTGTCGGTGTTGTCACTAAAACTGCTAAAAGTTCTTCAAACAGATGACAAGAATGTGATCACAGTCAGTATGGAATACCATCCTGATCCACAATGCCTAATACCTGTGTATTAGAAGCAGTGATAACTTGTGTTCACAGTCAGCTCAGTCTCTTGGAAAGTTGGTTACATATGAATAGATATAAAACTTATTTATTACTATTTTCCAAACCACAGATGATATTAAAGAATGAGATTTCTCCTTATGTCTCAACATACATAAAACCAATGAGAATGCTGATTTATTGACTATATATTCCAGCACTTCTTCATGGAAGCATTGCAATAGTATATAATAAAATCTCATTATAAAAATAAAAAACAAAGTCAACATTATGAGCAATATAATGGAAGAACAAGATCTTCTGCTATGTGATTCTCACTGTCTTAAGATAAAGATTTTAATTTATCCTGCTTCTATTTCAGTTTACATGCTCTTTCATATCTCTGTCCTTCCTCCAACTGTTTTCTGGAATATCATGGTCATTCTGTTTATCTCACATGCGCAAAAATTTATCCTTTCTCCTAAAGTTTGAGAATCTAAATTCTGTCATTATTTATCATGCTAGTCATATCTCCAATGTTTTGAAAGGACAGAGGAAGAAAACAACATTATAAATGAGATTATTAATATTTTATCAAAGTTTGGAGAATGCAGAACAATGACGACAATGGAAAGATGCCTTAAATTAGTTTCACAGTCAAATATCAGCACAGAAGCTTTTGTCTGTGAGAAGGCTAATGTGGCAACTGTATAAGGGACTGATTAATGTCACACAGATGTTGTTACAGTTACACAACATATTAGGTCATAGAAGTCACAAGCTTCATTAGGTTTGGATGAGTTTTAAATTGATTAGTACCTGTGGACATTAAAGCATTCTTTCAAATTCACATATATCGTGCCAGCACACATGTGAAAACCCTCAGTTTCCAAGAGGCTTTGTTTGCAAATATCAGTCTTAATAATCATAACTACCTCTTCAGCAATAAGAAACAATAGGTTTAATTTCACTTATTTCTGGAGATGGTTTCCCTGGGACCAATAAATTAAAAAAGATTATGTGCAACTATTCTGGTATACACAACATGGTAGAGTAAGATACTGGGATCCCATGTTGCAAAATACTTGTCTGAAACCTTCTCAGATATTGAAGTCTGGCTGCTCCCTAGTCACAGAATGAAAGTGCTCGTGGAAGAGACTGTGAAGTTATCCATTTCATACAAAGGCAAAATTGATTCTATCTATGTTAGTCCTGTCAGATAGTTTTCTAACCTGCTTTTAATACTTCTGGTGATGGAGACTTCTTGACTTCATTACTCTTATGTACTAAAACTTGCTTGCTACCAAATAAATAAATAAATCTTATCTCATGGGAACCAGTTTATTCTTTGCATTTTTGCTGGTATGGGAAATTGAGAAGCCCCAGTCTGAACATATTTCAGTTGTTCAATGCAATTCAAATTCGTTGCAATACAGAAATTCAGAAGTTCGTGTAGCATGGCTACATGAAGATACAAGAGATGAACAGCCATTAGTGGAGCAGACAACATCCTTAGCTGTATGTGGTTACAGAGAGCTGTGGTTTAATCCCCAAAAAGATTGTTAGTTTCAGTCTTACCAGTCCGAAACAGGTTATCTTGCAGCAGTCATAGGATATCAACTAAAATCAGGCTGCATTTATGAGTCCTTTTGCAGCTTTTACAAGGTTTTATCACATTCCTTTTAAGACACATAATGAAGAAGGAATTTCTAAATGGGACTGGCTCATTTCTGTTCTGCTTCCAACAATGTGTCAGCTTCCATCAAGGAGACATTAGGTAATGTAGTCCAAGTTAGTCTTTTGCTAATGAGCTACTGGTAGGGTCAGTCCCCTATATTTTTCCAAAGTGTCTGTGATCATTTCTGAAGGAAGTTGTCATGAGGCTTCTTAGATACTAACTTAAAGAGACAATACTAACATGATCTGCAAGAGCAGAAAGTTTTCCGGTTTCATCGTTTCTGTTGTTACCCTCAATGTTGAATTCATTTGCATATCAAATAATTTAGTGTAAGGAAAGTATCTATATGACAAGCATGCTGTTCTTTAAGCGTCTTCCAGAGAGCTAGCATTGATTGGCAAATTAACTCAAGCTGGACCTTTGAGCTCTTTAGAATTTTTTCTTGATCATAATTAGATTAGTTAAAACACTTACAGTAAACATGTAATCAAGAGCTATATTTGATTTGGAGTCTTGTATTAATTGTTCTCCATCTACAAAGTATTTCATCTTGTGAAACACCAGTATGAATGAAACAGAAAGATTATATTGCTGAATCTTTTAAACACTAAGTCTATTATACCCATACTTTGTTATTGGGTCCTGAACCCGCAGAGCACAATAGTTATCAAAGTGTTTTAAGAAAGGAGATATTGATACCCATCTCTTGTTGATGAGGAATCCAAGGTTTTAGCATAGGACTTGAAAAGAAATCATTTGGAATAGATCAATGAGAGAAAATAGTTTCATATGATAAGATCTTTCAGAATAAACTTCACATGTAAATAGAAAGAGGACTCAGTCTCATTGGACCTCTCTTTTGTACAACTCTGATGCTGATAACTAGGTTTGTTGCATAAATGAAAACTTTTTCTCAAAAGCAAGAATACACTTAGGCCAGAAAAAAAAACATCATTTCTCTCACTTGTCCATTTGCAATTTCCAAGTGCAATTTCTTACCTTTCTCCTATCTTAGTCACCTCAAACTTCAACACATATGAGCTTACATTTGGCAGCTGCCAAATTTCTGATAATTTATTTATGAGAATATTTGATGACACTTCTTATCTTCCCCAACATTTTTTTTTTTAATCATAAATGCCATCACAATTTCTTGAGAATAGAGCTGATGAAAACATATTCCAAAAATGGGTTTACTTTTGTAATTGTCATTGTGTAAATATCATAAAGAATATTCTAACTTCAGAGACATGAAGTGTTGGTCTGCTGTGGATTGCACTCGGAAAAGCAAATTTGCAAAAGTCTGTGTGGATATATATGTCAATATACAGTTAAATACAGACACAAGTGTGATTGGTTTCTATTTATTTTGAATATCTACATCTGAGTTAGCCATATAGAATCCTTTTAAAATCGATGGAGAAAAATAGGCATTTCTACATCAGGAGCAATCTGACCTAGTTTAGATTTATGCATTAATGCATAACCTGCTACCTCCTTCCTCCAAGCAGTGCGGGGGAATGGGAAATGGGGGCTACAGTCAGTCCCTAACGCTGCGTCTCCGCCACCCCTTCACGGTCACTCTCTGCCCCTGCTCCACGTGGGGTCCCTCCCACAGGATGCCGTCCTTCCCAAACTGATCCTGCGTGGGCTTCCCACAGGCTGTAGCTCTTCAAGAACTGCCCCAATATGGGTCCGTACCACGCGGTCCATCCTTCAGGAATGGAATGCTCCAGCATTGGTTCCCCACACATGGCAGTTCCCACTGGATCATCTGCTCCTGCATGGGCTCCTCTCCATGGGCCGCAGCCTTCTTCAGGCCTCATCCACCTGCTCCACCGTGGGCTACTCCATGGCTGCAGCGTGGAGATCTGCTCCGTGTGGTACCCATGGGCTGCAGGGGGACGGCCTGCTCCACCATGGGCCTCTCCACGGGCTGCAGGGGAACTTCTGCTGCGGTGCCTGGAGCCCCTCCTGCCTTCCTTCTGCACTGACCTGGGTGTCTGCAGGGCTGTTTCTCTCACATTTCTCACTCCACTCTCCCAGATGCTGTTGCGCAGCAGTTTTTTCCCTTTCTTAAATCTGCTCTCACAGACGCAAAACCAGCATTTGCTCACTGGCTCGGCTCTGGCCAGTGGCAGGTCCCTTTTGGAGCCGGCTGGAGCTGGCTCTTACCTGACATGGGGCAGCTGCTGGACTCTTCTCACAGAGGCCATCCCTGCAGCCCCCCTGCCACTACCAAAACTTTGTCACATAAACCCAATACACAAGCATCCACCTATTTCCTTACATTTGTACCTTACATCCCATTTTAGACTAATGGAACTAATTTAGACTAATATTCACTTCCCAAAAATCTTTAGATTAGAAGCTTTGATAATTTCATTATATTGCTATTTGAAAGCTCAGTCAAAAGTAATTTGCCAAAGCAGAACAAGGGCTCAAGAAATGGCTTCATTTGCTGAAATAAAACCCAAGTTAGTACACTGTTAAAGTGTTTACCAGAACTAAGGTCCGCAATTGATTGTCTGGCACAATACCTTCAATTTAAGAGCCTTCTTCACGATCTGTTGTCACACAGTGCAGCTGATTATGCAGATACCCGTATCTCAGATTTCCTCCATCCTCACTGGATCAGATGGAGAGAGCAGTGGGAGGAAGGGGCAGGAGGGTGAGGACCATCTCATCATGTCAAACAAGGGGAAAGAGCTGTGGAGTGCTGTCTGAAAGCTTCTGTTTGACCTTGTAGGCTGACACAGTGGGACTAGTGGGATCTCTCCACTGCTCCACACCTCATTCTTTTTGGCTATCCTGTGGTCTGCTTGCAGTTGTTCAGTGGGCTGGAAAGGCACTGCATACTGTTGCAAGTGCGCTAGGGGCGGCTCTGGCCACAAAGGAGCATGTTACAGGAGTCAGCTGAATCATTTCCATGCTCAGTAAATGAGATCTGACCTGATAATGAAATACTGGCACAACTTTCTAACTTTCAGACTCTTCAGATTCTTATTCAGCTTCCATCTCTCTCCACTTACTTCCATGTTGATAAATAATTAAAAAATAATAATGGCAGCATTTAAAATCTGTATACTTAAAACTTATTTTCTTTTATTTTTCTGTTACTACTATTCTGTGTAAAAAACAGGTAGCAAAGGCAGCCTCTAACAAAACATGCACCTATATGAGTTCAGCTCCAGTTGTACTTATTATTCAAATTGGTTTAATATCTGTTACAGAAAGCCTTCATTCTCTCATGCCAGGAGTCTATTCATGAAGAAATTCACACAGTTATTTCTAGTCTCAGTTTACTCTTTCACCCTGAACAATGTTACTTTTAGCCTAAAGGAACAACTCACATCTAAGCACATCCCCAGGGTATTGGTAAGTGAACTATTAGCTCTGCATAACTCTTTTTAACTATTAGATGTGAAGACTGTTTTTGCAAATACAGTGACTGAGGTGAACAGTGTTCACCACAGTCATGCAAAGATAAGTCATTCTTGGGTGATTTATGAAAAGTATGTCATAGAACTAGAAAAATGATCAAAACAGAGAAATTCAGTAAGTCTGTAAGTTCCAATATCTCATCTCTGCAAGTGGCCACTACCACATACTTCATGAGAAAATCTATGAAAAATTGAAGAAGAAAAACATTTCCTGAGAAGAAATGTATTTTTTTTAACTCTCACTCTTGGGTGACTTGCTTATGCTCAGAATCAATGAAACTCTGTCATTGTCATTGTCATTGTCATAATAATAATAATAATAAATGACAAAAAGAAAATAATAGCCTATGGTTAATTTTATGGGTGGTCCAATGGCTCATGTAAATGTTTGATTCATTTAAATTCAACTACATTCTCAGCCTCACTGTTAGGCAGAGCCATTCCTCCTGTAGGAATGAATTCCAGAGGTTAATTATATCTTATAAAAAATATATTCAATAATTATTGAATTGTTGAAAAAATATTTATTTCACTTTTCAGTCTAGCTGAATGTTGCTTTGCTGTTGTGATTTTTTATTTGTTGTTGTTGTTGTTGTTGTTGTTGTTTGGCTTTTTTTGGTTGCTTGGGAGGGTTTTTTTCTGTTTGTTTGTTTTGATATGTTGTTGCTTTTTCCACTGACTTTTTCTTCCTTTCACTGTTCTGTACTCCTCTATCATACCTTTCTCACTTCTTTTTTCTTGTCCCCAGTGTTAGTCCTCCTCTTTGCTTTGTTTTTTTTTTTTGTTGTTGTTGTTGTTGTTTTGTTTGTTTTGTTTGTTTGTTTGTTTGTTTTTTGTTTTTTGTTTTAGAGAAAGCTACAAGTAGAAAGACTCTAAGGGCTGTTTATTCACTAATTCTGGAGATATGGATGCAAAATACATTTTTTGGGGGGTCAACACAATCTTATAAATTTGGAATGAGAATTAAAGCACATGGCTATGAAGCACAGGCTATGAAGCACATGGCTATGAAGCACAGGCTATGAAGCTATCAGCACAGAGTCCATTCCAATAATTACAACAGCCCTGACAAAACCCTGAAAGCAAATTTCCTGGATGAATAAATTCAGATAGACTTATGAGAAGATTTCTTTTCCAAACAGTGCACAATGAAGTGATTACAGATATATCCGTAATATATATCTGGCAGAATGAGTATTGTGTCTACTAAGTACCAAACTCCTTTTTACTGTTCAGTGATGCTATTTAGATTTTAAAATATAGTTACTGTATGCCATGCAAAATGTATCTCATTAAAGTGTAAACAGAAATGAGTCAGATAATCTGGGGGAAAAGGAAGGGGAAAAAAAAAAAAAAGTACTAATGAGAAAGGGAGAATGTAAGGAAATAGAAATGTGAAAAGAAGCAAATAAATATCTTTCTTTTCATGTTGAATATGCAAAACAGTGATTACCTGGAAGTTCTAATGCTGTATGTAGAAGCAGCACTCAGAGATAGTTGCTTAATGTGAAAGACATGAAGATTTCTCCCCAACGATAACTGTCTTTCTCAAGTCAGATTGTTCAAAAGTAATGTTTGGGTAATTACATGCCTGAGAATTGAAGTCTTGATTGGCATAATTATATATGCTGTCTTCAGAAAGAATATTTATTGCATGCTCTTAATTCTACATTACTAATATGCTTTTAGTGTTCATTCACTGGAAGAAGAAAGAGTTCGGGTTAGCATTGATTCTAACCAGTATTCTTGAGTATTGATTAATTGGTTAATGGTTACTTGGATAATTGTACCTCACATAATGAGATACTTTTATGTGTGGCTCCTCATTCTGCTAACTCTCTATTCAGCATATGTTCTTCATCTGAGCCGTACACTCAGCTAAGAATAAAAAATTGAAAACAGCAGATACTAGTCTAACTGCACTGGCTGATAAACCAGAAGCATTGTGAAAGCATAAACCATATTACAGTAATTACGATAGCTTATTGCTGGTCTGTTTTTATCATTTTCTCCTTTACATCATAGGTTTAAACTAATATTTGTTACAGAGGCATATCCCATGGAGCAGAATAGAAAAACAGAATTTTACCAAGGAATAGAATACGTTCATGCATATTGTACAGGAAAAAATGAAATAACAGTGGTATGGCTTTATGAGGTGTAAGCTCTGCCCAGTGCAGCTAGACAATGCATACAGACCTGAAGCTTTAAAACTTCCCATCTTGTAGAAAAAAAAAAAAAAAAAAAAGTACTTTATGTGCGTTTAGTGATATTCAGTAGAACTGGCCCTCCAAAGAACACAATTTCCTTTATGAAACAGAATTTCGACTCTCAGAATTTTATGTATAGTATTGTTTAAGAGAACTGAAACTTCTAGATGAGCACATAAAATCACAGCTGGAAAAATCTAACAGCAAAAACACAAATAAATAAGAGGTTCCTAAAATATTTTGTGTTCTAAAAAACGATCTTTTCTCCCCTTACTGCTGTAACACGAACCATTGAAACTTCAAGTTATATTCAATAGATATTGTTTTCTATAACTTAAAATCACAGAATAAAGTAGTTTAGAAAGTATCCCTGGTGGCCATGTGATCCAAGGACCTGCTCAAAGCAGGGCTAAGTTTCATATTCACTCAGACTGCTCAGGGCTTTTCCCAGTCTTGTATTTTCTCTGTGTACTTTTGAGAAGAGTCTGGCTTCATCTTCTTTATACCAACCAATTGATAGCTGAGAACAGAAGATTTCACCTACTCCTCTTCCTTAAACTGAAAAAAAAAAAACCACCAACANCACCCCCCCCCCCCACAAAAAAAAAAAAAAAAAAAAAAAAAAAAAAAAACACTATTCTCATAAGACATTATTGTCTGGCCCTCTTGGTAGGCTATTGAGCCTGCTCCAATTTGTCAATGTCTTTCTTGTACTGGGGATCCTAAAATTCGATGCAGAACTCAAAATGTGGTTTCAGGTGCCGAATAGACGGGGATAATCCGTTCTCCCATTTTACTGGCTACGCTTACTAATGTCGCTCAATATGCAGTTAGCCTTCACCACCGCAAGAGCGCACTGCTGACTCATGATCAACTTACTGGCCACCAGGACTTCCAAGGCCTTTCCCTCAAAACTGCTTCCAAAACAGCTAGGCCCGTCCTCCTACAAAAGATTATTCCATCCCAGGTGGAGGACTTTGCATTTTCTTTTGTACAATTTCATCAGGTCTCTGTCAGCCCTGTTTGTTCTTAGCACATTGGAATCCTTCTTGTGCCCTGAGGAGACGGTACTTGAGGACCAACAAACTTTGTACCCTTCTGTTCTTCAGGGCTATCTTCCAGAGGAGTCGGCAAAGTATTTCCATGAAGAAGCCTATGTCAGACCTCTTGAAGACCAGGGTTGCAGTTCTGCTGTTCACCTTCACAGAGTGACAGAATATTTGAGGCTGTCATGGACCTCTCAAGACTGACTAGTTTAAACTCCCTGCTCAAGCAATGTCAGCTAAAGCAGATGCCCAAAATTTTGTCCAGTCCTTCCCCCCTCTCTCAGGATTTTAAACTCTACCATCATATGGTCACAGTAACGGAGGCTGCCATCAGTCTTCACATCCATGACTAGGTCTTCCTTATTCACATATAATGGGCCCTGCAGAGCACATCCCCTAGTTGTCTTGCCAAACTCTTATGTCCAAAAAACGTACCCAAAAATATATCCAAGGAATATTTGTCAAAATATTTTTTGTCTGTTTTGAGATTTTAAAGGACAGATATTTTTTCCCCTTTACTCTTCTAAGAATTTCAATGGAATGTTCAAAAATGGAAGCCATATGGATAACAATTTTCAGTAACACACAGTATCATTTTATTTTGTCAGAAGCTGGCAGTTACTATACAAGATATGTTACTGCAAAAAAAAATATTCATTGTTCTTGACTATGACTGATATAATTTGGATTAGATGATGATGCTCATCATAATCTTCTGTGAATGTAAAATAGGCTGAGCATTATTGAATAGCCGATTTAAAATAAACAAAAGGATGTGCAATACATGATTAAACTATGGAAGTCTTTGCCATAGGATATTGTAAATGTCAAAAATATAGATAGGTTTAAAAAAGGATTAGGAATATTTTTGGAAGAAAGTTTCATCAATTACAGTTATACAGAAAGATATTTTCTATAGCTCATGAAATACGCAAACTGCAGATTGCTGGAAGGATTTATCTGGGGAATTATTGCTAGGGGATTACACTGAATGTATCCACTATCATTTTTTTTCCAAGATAGAATACTGGACTAGATAAATCTTTGGCATGACCTAGTATGGCTGTGTTTGTATAATTTCTGCGTCAACACAAACTCTTCTTGATCTATAATGATTGTGAAGTCATGCTTGCTAATTTATCATTTCATCAACATTCCTTTACTCCAGCCCAAAGTGCATTTTTTCTAATGCAGACAGAACATCTGACTGCAACATTCTAAAGCAGTTTTGAAAGAATGTGAAAGCACTGATTTGAACTAAACCAAATCTGATTTCATGATTTCAACTAGGTCAAATATGACTTCATGTATACCCCATCCTTCTAGAGCACTTTGTCACAAATGTGCCTCTGAACTACTGCTTGCAATGTACACGAATGTGGCATAAAATAGATATGTCCTCAGTATGAATCATTACATTTAAACTAATCTCTCTTCTTCCTAACACACAAGGTTCATGTTGTACAACCCTATGATTCAGTTCCTGGCATTACATTTATACATCTTCGTGGCCTGCAATGTGCTAAATCCTTTTAATCCTCTAACAAATTGCTATTTAATCTAGGAAGCACAGTAATGAAATTATTGTATTTGCATTCATCCTTGAACCAGAATAGACTTGTTTCCCAAGAAACCAAAAAGCATTTTCTTCTCTCTCCTCCAAACCCATACCATTAAAAACTGAACTGAATAATTTCTAGAACTGGATAAACAGTTGCACAGATACTCCCAGAAAGTGAATATTAAGCTTGCACACTTGATGGCTCACACCAGAAAGGTTATAATTTATGTGGAATGAGATAATGTTTGGGGCAGTAAGAATCCCAAATCCCTCAGGCTCTTGACACAGAGGCGATTAAGCAAGCCAGACGAGAGTCTGACTGCATCCTTTACAACTACAACCAGGCATGCACACACAATTACTTCACAGCACTCTGACACATTAAATTTAAACTCCGTACCCAGCCAAACAATCTTACAGAACTCTATTTTTTTCCATCAGCATTGCCTCAGGCAAGGCTTATGTGACCTAGAAAGGAAAACCTGTAGCATTTTATAAAATTTTCTGATGTTGTTTACCTGATACCTTTCTTCAATCTTCTTCACTCTGTAAAAAATTCAGTGCCACAACTACTTCAAGGTCTCCTCCTAGTAATAATATCAGCTGGTCAAGAATTAATAACAATGCAAAATATGCAATTGTCTCTATTTGACATAATTGCAGATATTGTTCTATATGTGGCAAAAACGTGGCCCTGTTGAAGCTAATGGAAAATTTGACCATTCAGTTCTGTAGGACTACAATTACAAACTTTACAGGTCTTTTTTTTTTTTAAACCTGACTCCTGGAGTTCTGTCCTTTTTTAAGAAACTATATTTCAACGATTTCTTAATAGGATTACTCAAAGATATTATGACTGCAATAAGAAATTTGAAATTAAAAGCTAGAAAGTAAAACATTTAAAAAAAAAAACATTTATGTTTCTGCATCAATCTACTTTTTAGCAACTCCTATTATTTTAGTGATTTTTTGTTCACAAGTCTTAAACAGTCAGATAATTAAAATTTTCTGCTGGCTGAACTTGAAAGTTGTCTTTCAGCAGATTTATACCAATTTTTCAGTCTGTTTAAAATGAAGTTCAGTATTTATGCTAAGTAAAAAAAAAAAATCCAACAAATATACTTTTCTGATACACATTCTCTAGGCTGAGGCCAAATTACCACCCAGTTTAATTTATAAATAAGGTCCACTTCCTAGCAGCGTTTAATTTCTGTTTCTTGTACATGAGGCAAGTGGCAAGGAAGAGGAAGGAAATTTGAGAGGACAGGTTAATCGAATTTGTTAGTAAAAACAAACAAACAAAACAACAACAACAACAACAAACACCGCTATTTTAATATGTGTCAGAGAACATTCATGGAATTATTAACTTCTAATTTTCCATCAGAGTATTCTAATTGTACTGTTTTCCATTTCCATTTGCAGTATTTCTAATTTGTAGTTTTACAATAATTTTCTTCTTTGACATATGCTTGATTGTATAGACCCTGAGACTAATTGAAGTTGCCAAAGAAAGATATCAGACTCAACAATACAAAAAAAAAAAAAA
>VXAA01006001.1:137571-185509 GCA_013399115.1 Anseranas semipalmata
GCTAGCCGGTCGAGGGAAGTGATTGTCCCGCTCTACTCTGCGCTGGTGCGGCCTCACCTTGAGTGCTGTGTGCAGTGTTGGGCGCCACAATATAAGAAGGACATAAAACTATTAGAGAGCATCCAAAGGAGGGCTATGAAGATGTCAAAGGGTCTAGAGGGCAAGACATATGAGGAGCAGCTGAGGTCACTTGGTTTGTTCAGCCTATGGAAGAGGAGACTTGAGGGGAGGCCTCGTGGCAGCCTACAGCTTCCTCATGAGGGGGGTCGGAGGGGCAGGCACTGATCTCTTCTCTCTGGTAAATCAGTCATCAATTGGTTATCAATTATCAATTGGTTATCAATTTGATAAGCTGCATTGGTAAGAAGCACCACTGAATTTCATTCCTGTGGTGTTTTTTTTTGTTTGCTTTTTTTGTTTGATTGTTGTTTTTTTTTTTTTTTCACTAGCAATATGTTAAATTCTATACAACATAGAAAAATGACAAGGATTTTGCCTAAAATAACTAACCAAAATAACTAAATCAGTCCTTGTTGACAAAAATAGCATTAAGTTGAACAAATTTTAAGAGGCATATTAGTAAGGAAAATCGTATTGGCCAAAAGGACAACTGAGGAGAAAGGAACATCCAACCCAAGATGAAAGTGTAACAAGGAATCTAACACTGCACAGATTATTTTCTGTCTTTGAAAAGAACAGGTTGCCTGTTGGAAAACTGTTACCAGTCAATATGGTCAAGAGAAGATTAAATGAGAAGGTAAGAACAAACCTTAAATTCCAGAATTAAATTATTATGAGGTTTCACCAAAGACATTTTATATACTTTAGCACTCTACCTCATAGCAGATCATCAGTTTTACTTGCTCATTCACTCTTGCATATACACTGATGTCTAAGACCTGCTTTTAGTAAAAGACAGCACAATATAGAACATCACTGTAGAAGCTATAGGGTATCACCAATCCAAGGAATTAATCAAATCATTAGAATGTAAGAAATGTGTATAAAATCTGCCTTGTAGGTCAGTGAATCCCATCCCCTGCTGTCTGCAAATATGTTATCTCAAAATTCTCTTTATAAATTTATTAAATCTATACTAAGTCTGGTGATATATAGTTTGCCAGCAGTATTTCTATTTAAAAAGTGCAAAAAGCCTGTTTCTTCAAGAAACAAATTTTATCCAGTTTATATTATTCTGGGGGGAGGCAGGGATTGTCAGAAATCTGTTGACAGCTTCTCTTGTTCCATTTTGTACATGCTACAGGACCCTTCTTACACATTTACTAAAAGTCACAGTATTAAAAGTCTAATCAGTACCTAGCTCTTGAATTTATATATTTTTAAGCATTTTTATAATACACTTTTTTTGTTTGTTTGTTTGTTTGTTTGTTTGTGATTTTTGTGTGCATTTTTTATTTATTTATTTATTTTATTTCCAATAGTAGACATTTAGTTTTCTCAGAGGCTATTCTGGCTGCACAAAGTTTATAAAATTTTGTTCAGATTGGTCATTTATAAATATTTTATTCCTGTTTCATTTGTTTGTTTTGACTGGCAACATGTTAAGGGCTGTATAACACAAAAATGTCAAGGATTATGTGTAAAATAACTAACAGTCCATATGAACACAGGCACTAAAAATACATCTGACGATTTTTCTTCCCTTTGTACTTATAAACTAGCATTCTGAGGATGCTACCCTCTATTTAAAATCAGAAAATGTCTGCTTTGTACTGAACTTGCTGGAGTATATCTGTTTAAGTAATACATATTAAAAACATGCATTATAATCTAATTCTTTAGCTTTATTATTTTCTGAAATGCAATAGTTTCTAATATTTTTCACTGCTTATGTGGAATCAAGTTTTCACAGCAGGGATTTTATAATACTAGATAAACCACACACACATATGCAAGCACACAAACACACACACACATGCATACACACATATTTGGTATTATGGCTTTGATCCTTTACCAAAGTGATTTCAAAAATAAAAGAATACAAACATTTCCCCTTTTAATACATCTCATCATATTAGGGTAATAGAGAACATATGAATGGCAAAAATCAGCACTTACAACTGGGCAGAGAAGGTTAAAACTCTATCCCAGTTGTTCACATTTCCCAGAGAAATTTCATTAAGTTTAGGGTTGCTTATTTTTTCCACAAACTTCAAAATTAAGTATGTTATTAAGATGGAGGTAGCTATCTTGCCTGATCTGTGGCTGAGAACAACAAAGCATGCAGTCACATACACACATCCATATTTCAGAAAGCTAAGGGAAATGAGAATGGTACCCCACCAGAGTTCAAGGGAAGCTTGGTGAGAGCAATCTCAGAAGGGATTATTCTTCTATTAACTCTTGAAGTAACTGTGATCCTAAGATACTAGTATCTTAGAAATCTATCAGCATCGTCAATCCTGCAGGTAGATGGCAATACCCAGCTAAGAATGGAACTAGCTTCCATGTAGTTTAAGTTCAGCAGCTTTTAAACGGTGTATTACTGACTTCTGCATTTCAAATACCTGTATATGAAGATCTTTCCTTGCCTCTTGCAATTTCCCAGTGCACTGCCCAATGTCATTTCTTGCAACATTTCCTCAATATTTTCCATATACTACTCCAATGTTAGTTTGCTTTCACAAAGTCATGCTGAATGATAATTAATATATCTTCATGGGCAGTGGTCCAGAGCCCCGGTGCATTAGGAGGCTCTGCAGTAAGATGTTATATGACTGCAAAAATCTGGTGCCTGAAACTCCTTTTCAAATGAATGGACATTCTCAGTTTGGAAGCTTGCTATATTTTTTCACTTTCCTTTCAAATACTTTCAAGTTAGAAGGGTAATAAACATTAAAGTTTCTTTTTACAACAGCATTGAGAAGGAGAATCAAAAACTTGAGAAAAAATAGTTTGGGGAAATGATGGATAAAATACATATCTGCACAATACAACATATCAGTTACCATATTATTTTATTATTTTTTTAAAAAATCTCTCAGTTAAAACAAGCTCCAGGATTAAATTTAGACGTGCAATTCCTAAGCCAGATTTCACAAAATACTAAGCTGTGAACAGCTCCCATAAATTCTTGCAGGAGGTTGCTGAATGCTGAGTACTTTTAAGTATCAAAACTCATATGTCAGTGTCTAAAAGGACATTTGGAAACCTAGCTTCATACATCTATTTTGAAAAATTGTACTCGTTAGCTGAATGAATAATCGGTGTTAAAGTCTTGGTTTTATTCATTGTAAGGGAGAGAATAATTAAATAATTACTAGCTGAGAAGTAAATGCAAATTTATACTGCAGGAATACATCAAGCATCTATTTTCATAGAGAGATACATTTTCTCTCTCTCTTCCTGGAAAGCGATCATTGAAATGGTGACACAAAGCAACACTTGGAAATAGTAAAATGTGATTCAGCTCAATTGTTAATTTTTCAAGCACATACATGGCATGTCTTTTATGAACCACTCAGCAAAATAGTAAGCATTTCTTAGAAATATTTGGTTATTTTGTAAATAGTTTTGAATTAGGATATTCAGAATCCTCACTAATGCGTACTAAAAATAGAATACTTTTCCGCTCAAATGTATATCATTTTTGATCTTATATCTTCCAATATACTGCATTTCATTTTTCATACAAAGAGTAAGGTAGATTGAAACTCACCAACCCATCACAGAAGGCCTGCCAGTGTTGCCTGAATATTTATTTTCTAGATAAATAATGATTTTCAAAGTAAGTCATGCAAAACTTGGGTTCTTTCAACTGCTTAATGACTTTACAGATGCATCTTTCAATATCTACAGTTCTCAGCTTGAATAAATTTCATTTTGTTTCTATTTACTGCCATTTCTGAAAGAAGATAAGAAAAACTCTTGACAAAAATCTGACTTCTAATCTTCAAGTGTCAACAAACTACAATAGTTCTACTCTCACTGTATAGCAGAATTCATTACAAAATCATGAAAGAAATTTCATGTGGAGGGGAAAAAATGTAGAACTTTGAAATTTTAAATGAGATACAGAACAATTCTACTTCATATTGGAGTCCATGATCTAAATCCTTCTATACTAATGCATAAAGTTCTGTTATTTCTCAAAATTTTACTGACAACACTTATTTGCTATGTTCTGGTGTTATGTACCAATGAATCATTGCTGGATTTTCACATCCATTTCTAATGAGAGCAGCAATTATTCATGGCTATTCAAAGCCTGTAGATTTCCCCCAAGTCTTCCTATCCAACATCCAGTCCTGGTGGTAATAGCTATTTCCATCCACCACAGAATTAAGAGGTAGTTTTCTCAGGGACCAATACTAGAGATAACACATGAAACTTTTTCCTTCTTCATTCTCCTTCTACTGGTAGCCTGGAGTTATTTCCAACTTCTGTTTGGTCGTGCTGTATTTCAGAACAGGAAGATCATGACTGACTTCAAATACAGATCTCTAGGCATCATGGCATAATGCCTTGTCGCAAACAAGACAGTCAGTTTAATGAACAAATATCAAAAATGCAGATTAAGCAAATTATGCCACTAGTTTATTCAGAGCATACTTCTATGAACATTTAAACCCTCTAAGCTTCTGTACGAATGTCTCCCGAGAAGACTGTACACTTGGAAATGCAGGATTTGCCTCAACTGCTGCAGGAAAAATGCTTTCAGAAGCATTTTCAGAAGCATATATTTTCAGAAAATATAATAGCTGAAAAATGTTAGAAAATAATGACAGTTCAGTAGTCTTATGACTGATTTTCAAACTTGTTTAATTTATACTACTTGACGGAAAAAAAAAAATAGAAACTTTTTCTTCCCGTTTTTCTCTAACTGACTTGGATGATGTTATAAAATTACACTCTTTCAGAAAAGAGCCCCCTTTTGTAGAGCTTCATTTTGGTGATCCCACAGATGCCTATTACACAATTTAAGAAATATGGATTCATAAACTCTCACCCTTTTGTGAAGAATAATACTGAATGAGGATATGAAAGATCTGCTATGATAATTTTCAGGAGTAATATACTTTGATACTGCAAGAAAGTTAATGTATTAGAGGAATTGTGGCATATGAAAAGAACAAAGATGTAGTAAAAGAATTCTTTCTATACAGTCTGATGACTGTTTTACATTAACAAATATTAATTTCTCTTGAAAGTATCTTGAGTGACATGACTTTAAGCAAACAAACAATATTTGATATTGAAGAAATAAGTCAAAAATAAGCATCTCTACTATTGCTAAAAATATTACAGTCTATTCCTCTTTATTGTCTATCTTTTCTTTCTGTACACCTACTTCTTTCTTGAAATGAAGCAGTGAAGTAGACTAAGTAGAGTACAGCTGAACAGTCTGAAATAAAAATTAAAAAAACCTTCTAGTCCTAAGTGTAGCTCAGGTCAATAACTTTTGAAAGCAAAGAGGATGGAATAACATAACAGATAAAATGGGATTTTCAAAATGGCTTTTTAGTGTACTTTAACTAGGTATTTCATACATCTCCATGTTGAAACGAACATGTAAGTCTTTGGAGATATGCCCCTCACTGTTATTTGTCAACACCAAAATGCAATCAAAGACTGTCTTTACTCTCATGCAAATTAGAGAGCATGCTCTCATGCATCTCTACAGGAATTAAATTCACTTCAAAATGCTATTAAACAATTAATTATTTAATGTATGATACATGACATTTGTTTACTATTGCATAAGTGACAGTAAACCTCAGAGTTAACTATTGCAACAAATTATATTCATCACTGTTACCTACTGAACACCTCTGTTCCCTCACAGCTCTCTAAATAATGCAGTGTAAAGTGTGTGTTGATTCTGAACATGATTTTCCAGTTTGGACCAAAAACCTTTCAGGTTCAAATATATGAAAATGCAAGTTAGGTCTATTCAAGATATGCAGTTCTCTCTTTACATCTCTAAGGAACAACGTCAGAGCCCACTGAGATTGCTGGTAATCAATCAAACAATTCCCATTGTTTGCATCCAATATTCTGTGATATCACTTATTTTGCCATAAATCATCTGTTCTAATCTGTGCTCTTGTATATTCCTAGATTTAAAATGTTGTGCTTATATGCATTCCTTATTTACCTCTGCTTTCTACCTCTGGATTTTCATGTGACTTTCTCCAAATCTGGAAAGAGCCACAAAGTCAGTTCTTTATCTCTGCTTAGTCAACAGTAGGAATTGATCTCTTTATGTTGAACCAAATCTTATTTAACATTAAAAATATACAAAAAAAGGACTGTTCTGCACTCTGCAACCCCACCCAGAAAACAAACAAACGACAAAAACAAACAAACATCTGGACTGCTTTCTTTGTGATACTATACTGTAACTTTTATATTACCTGAATATATATATATATTTATTTTATTGGTTATTATTATTATTACTTGAATATTATATTCTTTTTTATTTACTGATTGGGACTTACATGAAGCTAACCAACCTGCTGCAGCCTAAGCCATCCTGCTTCATAAGAATAAGCCATATATTTGTCCAGCAGTATTTGAAGTCATCCAGAACATGATTTGCCATATGCATTCTTAGTCAGCTCTTTAAGAATACTTGTTACCATGAGTTTTAAGGTCTCTTGATTTAAATATATGTATATCTTCTCACTAGGAAGGAAATAGGAAACTGGATAAATATGAATGCTGGCCATGTAGAACCACCAAACATGGACAGTAAGGGGAAAATAACAGTAACTTTCATTCTGTGACACATGGGCCTCTGGGTGTTTGGTGGATTTCGTCCGTGAGTAACTAAGAAAAACAAGCCTATAGTCAATAAGCTTAAGTTGACTAAAAAAGGAATTGTTTTCCACCAAATTTTTTTATAGGGAAGCACAGATTGAGAGACTATTGTATAAAGAGCTATATCACCTACCACTTGTGATCCAGAAATGAAAACAGCAACTACAAAAGGAATACTATCTCTTTGACTCACAAGGAGAATATAGAAGCAACACAGACTGCGTTTGCAATACTCTGTGTAAATATATTGAATAAGACTTCTAATGATATTTACAGGATGAAGTCTAATGAAAAATAAATAGGAGGAAATCACAACCTGTTTATAGAGAGGCCACAAGGAGAATAAATAACTAACTTAATCATATACATAATTTACAGGAAGTTATTCACTCAATTGTCTCTTCTTACATAGTGGCATTTCTTTTTTAAAGCAGTAGTATGGACAGAACAGTCACAGCTGTCTCTTCTTTTAGTAGTAATAGAGAGGGAGCTTTTCCAGAGACACAACGCCTGACCCAAGCACAAATTCTTTATGGCCACATATGTATGTAGGTGGCATGCTGTTTCTACAAATACTCTAATAAATTCATAAGGGATTTGAAGGCAGAGTGGGCTGTAGCAGCTGCTTGTGTTGTTGTTTCTTTGATATATTAACCTTCTACATTTTGGGGGTTTACTCAATTTTGTCTGAATCATGATATGCTACTTTTAGTTTTGAGAAAGGAAGCAGAGTTGGAAGGCATAACTGGTATCAGCTCTATTATCTTCTTCCCTTAGTCTTTCTTTAATTAGGCCAATCCCAGAATCATCTCACCACTTCCTCATTTTAGCTTGTTTTCTGTTTAAGTATCACCAACAAATTAATATGAAAATATAAACTATTCCTTTTATTTTTTTTTTTTTTTGCACCTTACTTCAAGGAAAGTACAATCACAGTCTATGTTCCCATTAAAATAAAATGTAAAAAATATATATATAAGAATAACTTTCTCAATGTAAAATGGGACCAGGTTTCCTCTTGAAGCTGGATACCTCAGTTAAAAATCAGTACGAGCAAGCACTAAACAAGAAAACCTGAATTATCAAGTATAATTTGACTGTACAGCAGTAAAATTTAGATTTTAAAATTCAAACGTGTTTTGGAAACTTACTCAATTTTGTTCACACATGCTATAACCTATGTCCTGGTATTGTCAGAACATTTGAATAGAGATACTAATTAACCACAGTTAGTTAAGTTTTTCACTCAGTTGGAGCATCAGTCATTAAACACATTTTTGCGAATTGAAAAGAAGTTTTCATGCTGAATTGCACTGCATCAGCCTGACTATCATCTCTGTAAAGAGTGTTAAATGGAGTGCAAGTACAAATGTTATTTTCAGAAGTTACATTGGTCTCTCTATTCACAACTAAACTCTGCAGGGCTCTGTTTACCAAAATACAGCTATCTTTTCAGGGTTTATTTGGTGTACCAAAATATCACCTAGTTAGTCTCCCCCGACCATGTTTCTCCCTGATTGGATTCAGAAAAAGATAGCATACAGGAAGTGTTATCTGAGAAATGAATAGTAATTCAAACAAATAACAGATGTTTTACTTTCCTCTGCTTACTGTGCAATTTAAGCAATCAACCTTTGTTCCATGAAAATTATGAATTGGATTTAAGTTTCAATCCAAGGCTGATCCGAAGAGCTGCAGGGAAGGGGAAAGGGGAGGAAAGGGGAGGAAAGGAAAGGGGAGGAAAGGAAAGGGGAGGAAAGGAAAGGGGAGGAAAGGAAAGGAAAAAAATGACGTGGGGGCAGGAAGAGAAAAAGAAAAACTTCATTAGATACAACTCAGAATTAATGCATTGTTTTTCCCAGGAAACCAATTACTCCAGTAGTTTTAATATCTTGGCAAACATTAATTTATTATGATCATTGCAAATTTCACTCCTACAAATTGGTACGGAGCCAATTTATTAATTAAATATTAAATTTATTCTTACTTCTTGCTATGCCCAATTGTCATATATTTCACATAATTAAGCATTCATCAAGATTACATTTTCGAGGCTTTGAGTTAAATGGAAGTTTAGCTAAGACAGATAATACGCCATTTGGATTAAAGTTCTTTTTAACCTGTCAGGTAATATTATTTTAGCTAATAAGTTAAGAAGAACAGTATACACTGGTACACACCTAAAATAAGCTAGTGCATAAAACATTAAACATAATGCACAACACATTTTTCATATTGTGGTGGTTTTACCATGCTGGGCAGCTGAACTCCACCACAACCACTCTCTCACTCCCCCTCCTCAGAGGAAGAGAGGGAGAAAATACGATGGAAAGGGTTCAAGGGTTGAGATAAGGACAGGCGAATCACTCACCAATTATCATCACAGGCAAAACAGACTCAGCATAGGGAGATTAATATAATTTATTGCCTATCACTAGCAGACTAGAACAGTGAGAAACTAAAAACAAACTAAAAATACCTTCCCCCATCCACCCTCTCCTACCTCCTCCCCCCGAGCAGTGCAGGGGAACGGGGAATGGGGGCTGCGGTCAGTCCATAACGCTGCGTCTCCGCCGCTCCTTCACGGTCACTCTCTGCCCCTGCTCCACGTGGGGTCCCTCCCACGGGATGCCGTCCTTCCCAAACTGATCCTGCGTGGGCTCCTCTCCACGGGCTGCAGCTCCGGCCCGGGGCCTGCTCCTGCGGGGGCTCCCATGGGCCGCAGCCTCCTCCAGGCCACATCCACCTGCTCCATGTGGGCTCCTGCACGGGCTGCAGCGTGGAGATCTGCTCCGTGTGGTACCCATGGGCTGCAGGGGGACGGCCTGCTCCACCATGGGCCTCTNGGGTCCCTTTTGGAGCCGGCTGGAGCTGGCTCTTATCTGACATCGGGCAGCTGCTGGACTCTTGTCACGGAGTCCACCCCTGCAGCCCCCCTGCTACCAAACCTCTGCCATGTAAATCCAATACACATATTTCTGATTTCTTTTTTATACCTCTGTGGATACTCTTCCAAGACACATCTTATTCTCTTGGCATTCTTGTAATGAGACCTCATATTTATCTCATCCTTTGAGTAGGTTTTGGTTAACAATTTCTGTTTCCACCAGGATTTCCAGGATAACCCCTCATGTTAAGTTATGGCAGCTTGTGTTCCCTAGTGCTAGCACTTTGTCCTTGAGAGAGTCCTGTCTCAACCTTGTTATGCATGTTTTCTCTCCTTCTTTCAGATCAAGATCAGCACCAGATATTAATCTGGAAACTTTAGTCTGCAGAGCCAGAAGGATTTTTAGGTTCAATAAGTAACTTCTCTTGTGGAGGGTCTATAGCATTTACAGCTACCTGCATGCTCCTTCAGAATGTCAGGTTCCACAAATACAATCATAACAAAGATATCCTAAGCACATGGTTTAACAAATTATTTTTGGTATTTCCAAATTTCCACTGTACCTAGTGATCCCTATACCTATCTTACTATTCAGGACTAGATAAAGGTGTCCGTGTTTAGTCTGAATAGGTTTCAGCAGTAGTCCAGTAATACAGTAGTCTAACAGTACCAGTAGTACAGTAGTCCACCTGGATTTATATACTTCAATTCACAACAGAGTTAGCCTAAATACAATGCTCTTCTAATGCAGCTATGGAGGCTGCCTGTTGGCTCACGGAGATATAACTCTGAATTCTACTCATTACTGCACTTTACAGTATAGACATATCTGATAAGATAAGCATACTTACAAGAGAAGTGAAGTGTCTGTATAAATCATTTCAACCATAGACATATAAAGGGATATGGTTAGTGCACTGCCCGACAATGACAAGTGCCTATGAAGGGATTCTATGCTACAAAGTGAAAAATATTTTTTGAAGGTGTCATTTGATGATGCTTTCTATAATGATATCAGATTAACTTGGGAATTTTCTACAAAGTTGAAATGCTCTGTAGAAAAATATTGACTTTCAAGCAAGGAAAAAATCAAAAGGAAATAATAAGAAACTTGAAACAAAATATTTCAATTACTGAACTGATTTTAGCATTTACATTTTTACATAATTCAAAATTAATCCATTCCCACTCGCCAAATAGAAAGATGCCTCAGTAAATAGCATAATCATCTTTCATCCATGGATAGAAAAGGAGTACTAAGTACCAAAACCACAGTTTCCATGAAACAACGCTCCTTTTTAGGGGAATGTTAGTATTGCTATACTTTTAGACACCTCACCAGTAGATGCAGCTATTTCTCAACAAGGACAGAGTTCCCGAAGTCATCTAAGCTTTAGTTTTAATTCAGGTAGCCCAAACTTGACAACCAGACAACACTGAATCACAACAATCCATACTCTATTGAATCATGACAAACAGTCACTGAAATTATCTAATAGTGGTAACATTGAAAACCCCAACTCCCAAGTTCATCAGTAGCAGTAGTAGGATATTAGATTGCAAGAATTTATTTAAATAAATACTTTTCTGAAAGCATCCTACTGAATCTGTCTTTTCTGAATATGTTCTATCAGAAAATTTCCAATCATTTGAACCTGAAATTTCAAACGTAACTAATGTATTAATTTTATTTTGCTAAGCAAGTAAGACAAAGAAATGCTCTCAATATACTCCACTTACTGAATTCCAATTAACAGCCTGTACTGTACATTTCTCACAAGACCTTCGAATGATCAGAACTACATTTTTTATGACAGTTGTACAAAGAACCAAATGTTGATGACTGGGAAAGGTAACAGATACAAATTTAATGCAGATTGGAGCACAGAAAATTATTTCATACTGTCATTAACCTTTAAATTCTCAACTGCCTAATGGCCAAGCTATCATTTATTTATTTAAAATTTTAGTAGAAACCAATATTAAATAGAGAGTATTAAGTTTAAGTCTAATTTCTATCATCCATGCAGAGAAAAATAATGGACAAATTAAAGGTCCCTATTCACAATGGTGCTAAGGGTTTTTACCTGAGCTTTCCTATCTGTATCATATTATTTGTTGCATTTAAAGTTAACATTCATTTTTTTTATAGGTAACAGAGACTGTATTCCTTGATCTAGTAAGTGTAAAGTGTTTGGCATCAGTTTTAATGTCTCATGATTCCAAACAGAACAGTGATCTTCAAGTTATTTCTTGGTCTAACCACATAACTATGTTCAAATGAGAAATTCAAAGTCCTATTTTAATCTCTTTTCTGATTCTGCAACAAGGAAAGAGAATATCTTTTTTTTTTTTTCCTCTTATTGGACTGGGGTGGGGGACAAAGCTGAAAGAACATTAGCTTGGTTAATAAAAATGAAACCAAGTCCTTCTATGTGATTAATTTAAGCATAAAATTATACAGAAGTAATGCTTCTGGTAAAAGGAATAGCACTCAGCAAAAGAAGAGATTTAGACCCCACCACAGAATAGAAAACACCTGAAGTTTCCTTAGTTAGCAGACGAGATAGGAACCAATCCAAACCTCCAACCTGAAACAGGAACAGCACAGGCTTAGAAATAGAAGCAACCCCTAAAAGTAAGATACAATGAGATATTCTGCTTTCATCCTTGCAGTCTGCTATTAAGATAGACATTCTATGCAGAATCTGAGAGATACTCCCCAATAACAACATCATTAACTCTAGACTAGTCTTTTGAAGAGCTGTATTATCATGAGTCAGCAATTTTGTTAAGAAACTACCTCATCAGACTAAATATTCACCAGCTGCAGCTGCAATTGATCAATTACAGCTGCAGTTAATCCACGTAGTCAATCCCTGACAGGTTACCTTTAGTTTTTTTCATGACTGAAGTCATACTTTGAGATCCCCCTGGAAGCAATATCAGAGTAGATCAGGTCCATTTGCCTACAGGAGGTACTTACCCCTGGTATGACCAATCATCAGATCAAATGTATCACAATTTCAAGGACTTCCCTTGAGATATGAATTTGAGGCATCTATTGCAAACTGGATCTTCCCAGAAAATGAAGATAGTGTCTCTTGTTGTACCCTGGTTTTATTTAATTAGTTTTACCACATAGGAAATTTAATAACTCATTCTTCTAGAGTCTTAAGGACTGCAAACTGCAGGTTTGTTAACTTTATCAGCTGCATTGCTTTGAAAATGCAAACATTTAAAAAGAGGAGCTACTCTTATAAGTATTTGCATTTCAAGCAGTGCTTAAAGATATTAACATCCTGGGTGATTGAAGCACACCTTCAAAATTCTATGCATAGCAAAGGGATGATACTCTGTGTGCACAACATATAGAACATTCTTATTGTTCATAACATCATATGAATCACATTTACATGAAATGTATCAAATGCCTTCATTTTATAGCAGTATCTTTCATGTAAATCTTCTGAAAGGAGATCCTTTCATGTAACTATCTGTCTAGACTCTTTCCTGTTTTATGAAAGCTTATGACATAAGTGTCCCCTGAGTGAGCACATATTTTTCTTTCTAGACTGATGGTTCTGAGCTCATTCATCTATCCCTGTAGTATATTATCTGAAGTGCACAGCTGCCACAAGGCTTGATCATCTGTTCTTGCTCATTAGAGCTGCACCAGTAATACCACTGTATTTAAGGATCTGTCATACTGCCATTAAATAAATAAATAAATAAATTTATCAAAGGCTGGATTTTTTGGCAAGTAAACATTCAGCAAAGCCGTAGTAGGTTCTCCTTTCTCTGTCTATGTTTTGCTTAAATCTTTTTGTTCTTTGTTATTTTACTTCAGTTAGTTTGTGTTTGTGACTTTTTATGAAAGAGTTAAATAAAAATATGTTTATGATCTAAGCTCTGCAGATTTTTATTTCAATTTATTAATTCTCCTTAGTTTGGCAATCATCATGAGATAAGCTGTATAGTTTATGAAGACTTGCATGCAGAGTAACCATGCAGAGTAACCTCTTCCTATAAATGTTTTGGATAAATTTGATATATACTTGATCAAAGCCAGGCCAACACAATGACAGTGAGGAAAAGAACCAACGTGTTTTGGTGGAATAATTACTGTATATTGTAAACTGTCATAATGTATGATGAAGTTCTAGAAGTTTTTAAACTTTTGTTTTAAACAGAAACTGGCTTTTCAACTGCTCTTTTTTTACTTTCACTGTTCAAGGTACTCTTTAGATAAAGGATGCTTCTTGTATTGTATCTCCCTGATTGTGTGTCTATTCTATTTTAAAAGATAAGGCAACTAATTATATGTGGATAATTAGTAAATGCCTCACCAAAGAGACTATCCTCTATATTTGGTGCCTTGTCTATGCTACAGGTACACAAAGAGTTATTGAAAAACATATCTACAAAATCAAGTCATTAAATGTGTTGGTTTGTTTATAGTCTGAGGGAATGCTACACTTCTATGGAAACTGCTACAGTCATGTAATACCCAGTATCTATGGATGAGTGAAAAGGATCTAGGAGAGTTCACTCCGTAAAGATTCAAGGGCACACACTTTCAATAATAAGGAATATAAATGTGAGGTAAAATTTTCTTCATTTCTTACCAGAATCGAATTCTTATGAATTCTGGCTATAATCAGACCTTCTTCATTTGGGTGTTGATCTACAGTGGGCAATTTCAGCTGATGTAAGTGTGATTCATTCAAAAGAGACATGCCATCTTGGGTAACTCAAAAAATGTTGTTTCCACTCTCTTCTCAATGAACTTAATAAGATGTTTAATAATAGAAGTAGAAATTGATTTTATTGAACGGTAAAACAACTCTTTCAAATCAATGTTGTTGGTTATGCTGACTCACTTAATCCAGGGAAGGAAGGGAAAAGGACTGGAACTAATTTGGGGCACTTCTATTTCTCTCTGCAAATTCCTGAAGATGCAGTGGAATTATTAAGTAATATAAAGTAGTAAAGTCTTCCAAGAAATTAAACAGGATGTGCATGGTTATCAGGTCACTTTTTTAGGTGGAAGAGAAAATCTGTCACTAAAACCAGAAGATCTGATTCAAAATATCCCAAATTTGAATAACAAATCTCCAGGATATTAAAGAGATGGTCTCAGAGAGCCTATCAAAATGACAGTAACTTAACTTTAATTCAAAACGAATCATTTATTGTCACAGAACGCACTCTAGAAAGTCCTTAAAATTCATATTGCATCACAAGTACTGTAACTGTAGTTACATGTAAAAATATAGCGTAAGAAATGCCACGTAGCCTATTATAATATGCTACTAGAAATTAAAATGTATTTATTCATTTTTTGTATTATTCATTATTTTAATAGAAACAAGTAACAACTTCAGTGAGAGACTACAAACAGCAAAAACCCATGGATCCATAGGAATAATAGTTTAACATATTAGTATTTTAATACTGGCAAACACATTTCATTAAGAGAAGGACAGGTTGGATGGGGCTTTGAGCAACCTGGTCTAGTGGAAGGTGTCCCTGCCCATGGCAGGAGGTTTGGAACTAGATGATCTTTAAGGTCCCTCCCAACTCAAACCTTTCTATGATACACTGAATTACCTTAAAATGTCTGCTTAGAAGGAGTAACTTAAGTTACAGCAGTTTGCTTACAAAAATAGTTCTCTACCTTCTACAGATTAGGATAATTGAAATATAGAGGCAGTGTGAGTAGGTTTGACTTGGTATCACAGCAGGTAAGTGTTTTTATTTCAGTCTTTAATGCACTTCAGTTTCGGCATTATAATAAAACCAAATTATTGATTACTTACATTAGATTCCACATTTTCCTAAAAATTGTGGATTTACTATTACACATAGTCCAAAGTCTAAATCAATAAAGTCTAGAACAACCCAGTCTAAGAACTTTTAACTTGGTCTTCTATACTGGTGATATGAAGCAACATATTTGGAAATAAGAAGCGACATCTAGGTCCAGCTAGACCAAATTAAATCAGAGTGGAAGACTTCTTTATAGCTGTTGTCATGGATTTATGCATGCATTCATGCATTGTCAGGAATTTATGCATTGTCAATGCTAAAAATAGAATTTTTGTGTAGTTTCTGCATTCAATGTATTGACTCACAAAGTCCTATTCATATTTTTCATTATAAATCTCATTACATTGACAGGTAACATCACATAGTATGTGCTTTCTTCAAAATTCAGGCATTCCATAATAGTATATTCTTATTCTGTGCTTTATTGTTTATGTGAAACCATCTGTCAAGGCAATATTCTTTGTTATTATTGATCTGTTATCTTCTTTGTGTTTTATTCAGGGATATTTTTACTGGTAAAATTTTAAAAAGGTTTTGCAAAATATATGTTGAAAATTTTGCACTATGTCATTACCTAAGAAATTTCTAAAACAGATTTTTTTGATAAATTGCAAGTAATGACATGGTGTCTTGGATTTCGACTAGCAGCTAATGCTAATGCACAGGAAAAAATGTCTTGTTAAAATATTCATCTAAAAGAAAAACACTCAAATACCTTAATAAAGCTTCAGTAGAAGTTACAGAAAGCGTCTTCATATTGACAACTTTAATATAGGCAAAATAAGATTAATTTAACAGTGAGTTGAAGATAATATTAGAACAAGGAAAGAAAGAGAAGATAACGATTAAACACCCAAAGCCAGGTCATTTGCACAAACCGAGTATAATCTCATTAACTTCATTGGAATTATTTTTTTTTTTTTAATTTAAGCTGAACTTCATTTAAATTTTTGAGAAATGTTGTTTCCAACAGAAGATCTTGTGTATATTTTAATTTAATTTAATAAGGAGAAAAAAAAAAGAGAGAGAGAGTAAAGAACTGAATAGACATTTCTCCTACCACTCACAAATGACTGGACAACTGTGGACAACTTCACTATGACTTTTTTTCTCTATCAATTGAAGCTAATAATGAGCTCAGACATTGCCAAAACACTAAATCTCCTAAGAAACTGAACTGTGAAAACATGACGTTTAAGATTCTAGTGTTGTCTCCCCATAAGGTCTAAAACAATAATTCATTTTTACATAGAGAGTCATCAGTCAGTTCCCTGAAGTGTAGTTTGTAGTAGTTCACCAACTCCTAGGGGATTTTCAAAGACGTTTTGCATTGTGCATGATGACTCCCATATTTCTAGTTCAACAAATTGAATCAATCCATCACAAAATCTAGAATGGCACTATACTAAATATTGCACATTAATCTCATACCCTGAAAAATCAGCTTCTTGTTTCTTATGTTCTCATTTTCTGTGCTGTTATGCAGATATTTGTACTGTCTGTGTAGCATCAAAACAGTATTTGTAAGCTACAAAAGAATTTCTTTAGAAAGAATATCTTTCTAATCATAATGTTCCTTTATCCATATTTGGATAAATTCCTCATTTATCTGCTTACTCATGCCCTCAGCTTTCCTGTACTAGAAGCCATGAAGAAATGCTTTTCCTCTTAACTTTGCCTTAAGACAAAGGTTTCAACAGCCTTTCCTGTCATGTTTGGAGCTCTTAGATATTACTAGCAGATTGATAGCTGGTGGTTTAGTGGCAGAATTTTCTGTTTGTTCTTGATTGCAAGCTTTATGGTTCTGAGTGAGCTTGCAAGTTTGGGGAAGCAAATTACACAGGCTTTCTTGACAGCATTCAAACTGTTGTGAAAAGCTCATTGTGAGAGTAGTTATATGAAATTTACAGAGATCTTCTGGGTATAACTTATAATTTATGAGGCCACATTTTCTCAGATGAAGGTAAGGCAGCAAAAAGAATTACAAAAGTTAGAATATTAAACAGCAATTCTTTGGAATTGCCATTGTGAACAGGTTAGCATTTATTGTGATTCTGAGCTGAATGAGATAAATAAGGGTATGGAGGGCTTGAAAACCAGATAATGGTTTCACATAAATCATTTAGTTTCTATGTCACAAAAATGTGATGACTGTCAACATGGTGATTCATTTCCTGAGCTGCTGCTAATGATGTAAAATATTTCAAAATCTATGGTTTAACATACAATATCTGGAAGACATTGATTCTACTCTAACCATTAGAAATAATCTTCCCCATGAAAATGTAATTTATGACCGTAAAATTTTAAGGTTTTGCAAGCCTTTGTGTACTCTAGGTAGAAAAGCAGAAAAGATAACTGAAATTTAAATTATATACAGTGCCAGTCTGTTTATAACTCATTACAAATAAACTATTGTAGTCTTGAGTAGGTCTGATAATAGCTTTAAATTTGAGTTTCATAGACCCATTCTAAATTTCAGATAGGTTTCAGATTAGGTTATAAAGGATGAAAAGCAAATTACTTTTGGGATCACTTATCTCATTAGGTTGATATCTGATAAAAAAAAAAAAAAAAAAAAAAAAAAAAAAAAAAAAAAAAAGAACAAGTATTTCCAGATATGAAACGCTATACATTGCTGATATTTGGGAGCTACACGTGCACTGGCCAAACTCAGTTGCTAATTTTCTCTCCAAATGCTGCCAGGCAGAATTCCTGAAGACTGAATTCAGCATTTACTTGCTTTTACTCAGCACTAATTTTCAAAAAGATTTCAGAAACTTAATCGTCTCTGATACTCTTAGCTTTTCATCAAATTTCCTTGAAATTGGCAAGTGGCTTAAAGTGGTCTTGCAGGGGCACACTCAGACAGCTCATGATCACAGAAGATCCTCTTCCCTTGGAGGGCAAAAAAGAGGGGAAAAAAAAAAAAACACAACTAAGCTAACTGCTATTAAATATGTGTAAATATTAATATAAATATATATATATTTAATTGGAGATATTCCTATAGAAAAAATTTAATGTAGATATCAGAGATCTGGTGACAGACAGTGAAGATACATTCTGATGCATACTTTAACCAAAACAAGCTACATAAAATTTCCTTTTGCAACAGATATCCTAGGACATGCCTTAATTGAGGAAAAAAAAACAGGTTTCATGTCACATCTGAAGTTACAGAATAGAATTCATTACACTTTTACCCTAATAAATGCTTTTATTTGAAGAAAAGATCAAGCTCAATAGTTCATAGTGAAGTTATTTATTAGTATTACCATTTACATCCTCATCGTATTTTGAAGACCTTGAAATAGCTTAATAGAAATCACAGAGAGATTACAAGAAATAGATCAATGTGGAAAACACTCTAGAAACTAAGCAGATGGTCCTCACCAAGGACAAGAGCCTGACAACACTGCAACAGAATAATATTAATCCTGTACTGTAGGCACACTGTCAGCATTTGACAATGATTGTTAAGAAACATAGGGATCATAGGCAACACAGATTATAACATAAATGTTTAGTTTTGTAGAAAGATTGAAAAGACAAAGTTTAACTGACTTTGTAAAAAATAGTGTGAGGCTCTTCCAAAGCATAGGAATCAATACAAAAATGTTTCTTTGAAAATTCATCAAACACAATAAAGAAAAGTAACATAGTTAACACAGTTAATACAGTTACTTTTCGTAATTAATTTTCATAAGTAATTTGGAACACAGCTATGCCAACTTAGCCCTGTCTGAAATCAGGGTTGTGGTACTAGATATGACAAAGATATAAAAATAATTGTTAGCTTGTAAAATCACAATATCTTTTACTTTCTATCCAAGGAGGTCCTGGTTGATTTTGTTTTTAAATACAATTCTTACATTCAAAAACATTTAAGTCTTCTTTAACCATTCTCTACCTCTTGTAGACCTTAATAATATGAGACACAAATGTAGAAGTCATAATTTCTGTTATTAAAACTGTTATTTAGGAAAGCAATATAATTATTTGACTTTTTTTTTTTTCCTAGAAGTGACTCATTTACTATCAAAATAATAGAGTAAATCCTGCTTCTATTTACATGCCAAAAAGATCAGCTTCAGGAGAATAAGTGAGGACAGATTTTTGCCTTTTGATGATAAGGAATTGAAATGAGCAGCATGAAACTCTTAAGTTTCTTGATATTGGTTGTATGTTCCAACCCTGTCTGTGAATTTTTCTTGCTGCAGAGATTTTCCTTTCCACTTGGAAACCACAAATCATTTGCCTTCATTTCTTTGACATTTCATTCATTATATTTTGTACTTCAAAAGTTGCATGTTCTGTATTAGTAAATAAACTCTCAGGAAATGAACAAAGGCCCAAGAAAAATGAAATGAAAATGTATTATTCGAGAGTCACATGCAATACAACCAATTAATAACTAAAGTTGATTTTCCTGCCTAAGGAAAAGGAAAAAAACAAGGAACTTATCTTTCCTTTTCTCCTCACTGCTCACCCAAATAGTAAGAGAGAAAAAGAGTGAGAGAGAGAAAGGCTGAGGAAAATTAAGTAAATGAGAACTCGGTTGTTTAAAATCATAAAATTCAGCATTGGAAAGTATTTATTGCAGATGTATAACCAATGAAGCTTTACTTCATTCATAATGAAAATATTTCAAAAATATGAAGAACTATCCATTATCTGTGACTAACACTTGATTACATCAAGGTATAAAAGTATGCAGTAAATCTGCATAGAGAGGTCTGCTTAACAATAGAAAAAGTTTACACATACTATGTTTTCATCTTGGACAGCAAGGCAGAGCCAAAACTTACATAGCATCAAATATCAACATGTTGCAAACTGAGGTAACAAGGAGTTCAGTAAACCAGGAAAGATCTGGGCCATGATTTTCATTCCACACTTCTTTTCCTCTGGTACGAACGCGCTTGTTGTCTTTTTTTCCCTTAGTGAAAGATTAAAGACTATGATTTTTTTTTCATTCTTTTCCAATTTGCAGACTCTCATTTGCAGGCAATTTTCAAGTACACTTTCAGACTGTAATACAGATAATATAATTCTGCTTACAACAAGCTTGCTTTTCTTAGGTACCTTTTTGGTAGCTTTTAGAAGCAGTTCATTTATTGTAGTTAAAAGCCCCTGAATTATGGGACTCTAACTAGTTTTTGTTCCAAAACAAACAAATGGATAGTTAGTGACTGTTTAAGTCACAGTTGCTCTGGAAAAGAATAGATTTACAGAAAGGACAATGAACCACAAAGGTCTATTTTTTATCACGTAACTTTTTGACATGAAAAATCATACAATTAATATGTCTGTGTATGTCCTGCAGTATTCCTCTATGATAGTCTTTAAAGTCAGGCCATAAAGGATTACAATAAGAAGATACCATGACAGAATATCAGGTTTCATATCTTAAATACATCAGTCATTTAGCTTTATAACAAATTAAACTGACAGTGTCTCAGATACAGCTCACCCCTTTGTAGTCCCCACAGATATTGTTATAGTTAATTATGAACTTTTGTTCACAGTTAGTGATGGAAAACTGACAAATGTTGACTGACAGATACGTGATGCATGTTAAAAAAAAAAAAAAGATATAAAGCTATTCATTAATCATATCACATCTTTTCAGCTAGGGAAAGTGTATGTCAAAAGCAAAAGGTTTCAAAACATACTGAAAAACATAATGTCAAAGCTACCAAATGAGATTGTCTTTCTATTATAACAGAGCTGTAATGAAGGTTAAGTCAGCACTACAGATCTAAACTCTTCTTTCCAAGGCAGTTGTCATTCAACATTGTAAAACAGAAGTCAAAGATGGGTTAAAGCATGTCATTGTACCTTTCAGTTTAATAAGCAATTTTACCCACTGCTTTTTTTAACTCTCTTTAGCTCTTTGAATTGAATTTGTAGTTCAGATCCTAAAAAGTTAGCAGTTTTCATTTCTCATGTATATTTGTATTTAACACTTTGGCTTTCCAAAATATTTTTATTTTGAAAGTACTTATGGGAAACTCTCTTGCTGCTCAAAAGATATAAATAAGGATAATAGCTAGTGAACTTTCTCCTCCACCCCACCCCCATTTATTTTAATTGCTTTTGGTAAGGATGCAAGTTTAGCATGACCAAGCTATCTGTCATTTCTCTGTGCAGTAAATGTAATGTTCTAATGCCAACTCAATTATATGTATGCCTCGTTAAAAGGAGGATTAAATGGAGTATATGATAGTTCTCATTTCCATAGAATTCCCACTTGAATATTGGATTTCCTGGGTATTTACAATCTGCAGGCAAGAGAGAATGTGGAAATAAGAAACCAAGCCTGTTGGTCATTCCCTGCTGGTCATCCCAAAGCTCATTACTACTTCCCAAACCAGACATAGTGTAAGGAATAGTTTTCTAGCTTAGCCCTGTGATTATGGATACTCTCCTTCAATTTTCTTTTCCCATTGTTAAATACTGTGAAGAGAAGACCTGCTTGCCCAGGTTCCTATTTAACAAGGCCACAAATAGCAGAAAGGAGAGGAGTGGTACAAATAACATTAGACTTCAGGCAAGGATTTAGTGCTGAATACAGAAAGGATGGGGAAAGAGGGAATCATGATCAGACAGTCAGTATTTGAATTTAGGCATTCCCAGATTACCTGACTATATATTTTGTTCTAGCAATAGTTGCTGATCGTACCACTTCCCAGGTAGCATGTAGTTACTGTCACACATACGAGGAGAGGAAATATTGTACAGAACCTAGCCACTGCCTGGAGAATTGAATAGAGATACATATGCAATGCCCACTACATTTGTTTGTCAGAGCAGAGGTATGTGAGCACACAAACTTTGTCCAGAATTACAAAATGGGCAGAAAGGGAGTCTAGCTGTGCAGGAGTATTAAGGAAATGATTTAATATACTGCACATCCCCATAGCCCAAAGGCATGAGCTAGAACATGAGATTAATTTATGCTGATGTAGTTTTTTAATAGTATCTTCTGTCAAGCACTAAAAACCCAGGAAGAAAATATCATTAAGTAGTATACTGTGATGAGAAGCATGATGTATGAGAAAGATAAAAACAACAACAAAGCAAAAAAAATAAAATCTGCAGGCAATATGCAACAGGAGCTTCTCAGGCAATCATAAAAGATTTTGCTTTTTTACGATGAAGGTTAGCATACACAGGTGTTTTAAACACTAGTAATCTATCTGCACAAGCTTCTGCATTATAATCAGAAGGATGGGTTATCTTCAAATGCCCCTTTCCATGTTAGCTGTCTAAAAAGTTTAACAAAACCAAACTAAGGTCAAAGAAAAAGACACCCCGTATTTTACAACATAATATTAGCAGCAGGACTTTGTTAAATTGAAGGTCAACATCAGGTTGCTAGGAATCATACTGGTTCAGCTTTAGGAGGAAAATGACCTTTGAACTTCAGATTTCCAGATGTTACTATTTGCTGTGTAATGGTCAAAATAGGTCAATAACCATAACCCACATTGAGAGCTGGCAGGCATCCATAATCAAGCATATCATATTATTTTTAACTATATCATCACAGCCAGGGTGTGTCATAGATACGGAGAGAGTTTTTCATAAATTCTTACAGTACAATAGTCTCCAAAGGAATCTGTGAGAAATTAAATTAATTTTCTTGAGATAGTGTGCTTATTTTTTATTTATTTTGGCTAGAGTCCTGATTAAAAAAAAAAAAAAATCTCTTAGAGATTTAGGAAACAAAACAATAAGCAAAGTGAGATTTAGTGTTATATTGGTTTATTTGTATGAATTTAAAATCTTCGTCTATCCTGTGCTTCAATGCCTTACTTTTACATGAAAATGCACAAGAAAAAAATATATACCATAAAGTTAAATCATAACTGCCCCAAATTCATTCTGTTTTCTCTTCCAGAACTTAGAGAAAATTCAGTGTGCCCTGAAGATCTGGTCTCTGGAAAGCCTTTTGGGTGGTAAAGAAGACAGTGGCAGAGTTCAGGCCTCTTCTCAGAGGAAGACACAGCAACTACCTCATTTATAAAGAGAAAAATATGCCTATATTCCTTCTACTGATCTCAGCTGCCTATGCAAAAATGCTTTCCTTACAAATAAGCAAGTAGTATGCTTAAAGGTAAATTTGTGGTGGAATGAAAAGCAAGATATACATTATTACAAACAGAACTCAGAGGATGTGAGGGTGAAACCAACCATCTGTCCTATTGTTACCTGGAAAGTATATGAAAAAATAATGATACTTTTTTGTGGGGTCTCACAAAAACAAAACCTACTTCTTTAATCCATCCAAAGCATAGTACCTCAGGTTGCTTTATTCATAGAATCATAGAATATCCCAAGTTGGAATGGACCCACAAGGATCATTTAGTCCAACTCCTGGCTCCACACAGGACCACCCAAAAATCAGACCATCTGTCTGAGAGCATTGTCCAAACGTTTCTTGAACTCCGTCAGGCTCAGTGCCATGACCACTTCCCTGGGGAGCCTGTTCCAGTGCCCAACCACCCTCTCAGTGAAGAACCTTTTCCTAACATCCAGCCTGAACCTCCCCTGTCGCAGCTCCACACCGTTCCCTCGGCTCCTGTCGCTGTCACCAGAGAGCAGAGATCAGTGCCTGCCCCTCCGCTCCCCTCGTGAGGAAGCTGCAGGCTGCCATGAGGCCTTCCCTCAGTCTGCTCTTCTCTGGGCTGAACAAACCAAGTGACCTCAGCCGGTATTCAGTGACTAAGCCTCTAGTGCTTCATGCAATTCTGCAGCGAGTTAAAAGCAAGAATGGAAGGGAGATGGAAGCTACGGTAATCATCTGACAACCTAGGCAATGTTCCATAATCCTGTATTTAATGTCATTAGTATACATCCTTTTCCATTATTGTAATTTATTGTTTATTTTTTCAATAGCATGTGGCAACCTGAAGACAATAATTCTATTGTGGCAGTCCTTAAGCAAACAAAGGATAAAATTCATGACCTGTCTCCAAATTATTTATAATCTTATTATAAAATAAGGATAAAAGATAAATGTAGGATGCGAGAGTAGACAGATGCATTGTGATCTTACTAGCCTAACCATGTAGGAAACATCTGTTGGCATCCCAGCTACGGAGATTTGCAAAAACAATGAAGTCTTTCTGGAGATATTTCTAGGAATTTTTTTCTCAAATATGAAGGATGATTTTGAACTTCTGTTTCTATCTCAGCTGTATGTGGCAAAAAGAACATTTATATTAACAATAGGCTTAGAGATTATTGTAAAACTAAAGAGCCATTCAAGGTTGGTAGAACAAATAGCCACTTCCCCAAACTTCTCTCATGACTGTCTGCAAAGTTTATGCAATTCTTAATCCATTTTTTTTTTTGTTTTTTTCTCACTTTTAAAGTCATATTTGTTTGTTTGTTTGTTCGTTTATTTTAAGACCGATGCTGGCAGGACAAGTAAGATTCTAAAAGAATAAATCAGACGATACTCGCATTGAATGCATACATTTTGATAAGAAAGTATTTCAACTTCATGCCTATATGAGGTTAAAAATCAGAGTACGAAACTGGTATTTGAAAAAAAATTTGAGTACTTTTGAGGTACTAGCAATGCAGTCTGTTCAATTTTCATTATTAGAATTTTTTCTTCCGTATTTTTATCAGACCTGTGTGATACAGAGAGATGTAACACAACTCATAGTAGCTCATGTAAGGTAAGATAGACTCATGGGCAATCTTATGTGTTCAGGCTCGCCCCAAGCAACAGAGCGTATCGAACCCACTTTATGGAAACCCTGAATACAGTTTGTGTAATTTTTGTTTTTAATTGGAGGACTGAGCTATGAAAAAGAGCCATTGTTCAGTGAAATTATACATATAATATCAGAAATATTGAAGAAGAGTCTCCATTTATAAGATTGACATAAGAAAATCAAAATGCTGCTTCTTGCAAATGTAGGTTTGGACTGGGAAATGAAGCATCCCCTATGTCTCATGTTTCAAATTACTAAAAATGTCTTCACTTCTTGATTATGTTTGGAAAAAGAGACAAATACATCATCAATGTAAACATTACCTGCCATAACTTTGTGCTGCCATTATGATCTGGAGACTTTTAAAGGAAACATGTTTATATACTCTCTATAATGTATATAATGCATTATATATAGCATGTGTTATATATAACATATGAAATACATATGTATGTTACCTGAAGTTTGTTACCTAAAGTATTGCCCCCAGTGCTGAAAAAGGAATCTTTCCCTAAATGGAAGAAAGATGGTTGTTTGGTGTCCACACTTGTAAAGAATCTTTCTGTTGTTGTTTTTGACATTTACTGAGATCTTTGTGCATGTGGATCTGGTTGTATCTGAAACTGCCTAGAAACAGTTTTCTAGTTTGGTTTGAGTTAACTCTCCTTTGCATCCATTCATTTCACTTACTGTAAAGTTCCCTTGGATGTATACAAAAATGTAATAGAAGAGTAAATTAAAGAAAGAAATCTTCCTTATATGAGCATTCATAAGTTTTATGGAAAAAATCTACCATGAAGAACAGACTAATTACTTCCACAGTTCTGGCTTGCAGTATATATTGAGAAGAAGTGCTTGAAGTGCTTGTTTGCGTGGCAATACCAAGAACACCCTTCAAACCCATAGCTACACCCNCAGAGTCCCCCCCCCCCCCCCCCCCCCAAAAAAAAAAAAAAAAAAAAGTTCTTTTTTATTTATTTAAATAGTGGTGAGCTATGTGATACATTTTCTAGAATTTACACATACCTCATTTTGCATAACTATTGTATTTTCTTCTTAAGCTAAACTACTCCCTTAACAACTGTCAAGGACCAATTTTTTTTCTTCAGCCTGTGTTTGGGTCACTGTGAATGTCACACTGTTAATCAGGATGAAAAGTACTCGAGATGTTTGGTTAATACACAGAAATAAAATATGTCACCAACAGGATGCATAAGACATTATTCCAGAATGCTGCAGCTTAATTCTAATCCCTCCAGTCATTTAATTTGATTGCAGTTAGCATCCTCTTTGATGACTTCAATCTTTTCAGCTGCTATAAAAACTATAAACTTCTCCAAATGATATACTCTGATCCAAGTGGCATTTGAATTTAAACTTCAAGAAGCAGCTAATTAGGTAATCCGTGACATAACTGATCCTCTCGTAGGAGGGAATTCAATGAGTATCTTTCTAAAACATTTGTTTAGACACACAATATAACTGAGACACATATTATACAACAGAAGCAACTTCAGTCAGTCTTCATCCCCAAAATTATTGCTTTCATTTTCCAAAAGATAAAGAAATACAGATTAGAACTTAATTTCTTCAATCACTTTGTTCCATTTCAGTAAATAGGCTGAAATGGCAGGAAAACCCTAGCTGTAACTCTGCAGTACACTCCTTTTTTCTTCCTTTTGTCTGTATCACCACCGACCTTGCAGTTTAAATGTAGTCAGTAGCCAATCATGTTGCATATATTTTGTAGTGCTCCTGATTTATCTTCTTGCCCTTTAGGGGATTCATACTGTTCTTCAGTCATCTGACAAGTACTCAGCAGCTATGTTGTCCTGAGAGTCTGACTCTGATGCATGTGCCCATTTCAGGAATCTTTACAATGAGATTTCTTTCAGATGCCAGTTAAAAGGTCTAATTCTTGCTCTTTAAATGAAGCTTGGGGTCTTTGTAGAGATTATATCCTCTTTTGTTAATATGTATCACCACAGCTTTCATTCACAATTTCTCTAAGTATCCAATTTCCTTGAGTTATATGGAAAAACTTGGATTAAATTAAAAAAAAAAAAGATAAAAAATAGTATAGAAAAAAAATCAGAAAATCTTACATTGAAAAAAAAAAGATGTTTTTCTCACTTTTCAAAATCAAACCATTTAAAGCAAAATAAAATTTGCAATGGACTGGTAACATTCATATTTTACAAGTTTGATTCGGCTGCACTGCTATAGACAAGTTCATTTGTTAATGATACATGAGAAAAACGTCATGAATTTAGTAATCCAATCTAAATATTTAAATACTATTTAAAAGAAAGTACTTTTTCTTTCTGTCTTAGATGTTTTGCTAGCATAACACTGTAGCCAGTTAAAGCTAGAAAACTGGTGTTTTAGCCAAATACTTTCCTTACAGTTAGAAGTTGTCTCCAACTCCCTCCCCCCAAAAAAGAGGCTAATCAGGAAAACAGAATTATTACAGATATTATTAAGATATTACATTAGCTAAGTAAGGGATATGTAGCCTTCTGCTTTTGTTAAAACCCTGACGCTTTTTGTAGATATGTATTTTTGGTGAAAGAATAGTACGTTATTTTCTACATGCTAAATGTTGAAAATAAATGAAAATGGAGCTTTGAAGGATGGTCCACATGAAATTCGATGATCTTAAACAGGGTTTTCTGGTTGCTGAGATAGAGCAATTTGAAGGAAAGAAAGGAAAGGAAAATGCTGAAAAAATATCAGGATAGTTTCTTTAACTTCATGTCCTTTCTGAGCTCAGAAAGAGTGGATTGGTGGCCTTCTATGTCTGCATGCAGACCCTTTCCAGATACGCACATATCCTGGCGCTGGCTGAGCCAGCTTAAGGACTGGATCAGAACAGCACTGGAACAAACCTGACATAGTATACCCTAGACTTAATCATTTGACCTGTGCTCAAGACTTTCTGGTTGTGCCTGCAAGTAAACACAGCTGCTTCTCAAAAAAATTTTTAAAAATGCTTGTCAAATGTATTCCAGTCAAATTTGACTATATGGAGGATGTGTCCCCATTTCCTAGCTGCAACTTCTTCTTACATGCCTTACGATATAGCTGAGCAAGTATTTCACACAACATGACATCAAGGGATAACATGAGTGTTTTTCCTTCAGTCCATGACTTAATATTGGAGGAAGAAAGAATTGAAAGCTTTTTCAGTGTACAATGAATGTCTTTTTCATCACCCTTTAAATACCTGAAACGTATATTTTGTTCTTATTTCTTTTTCACTGTTCATTCACTGATAATTTCTACCCCTTAAAAAAGGAAGCAGAATTCAAATTTTTGAAAATCCCCCAAAAACACAACAAGCAAGGCAAAAAAAAAAAGAAAAAAGAAAGAAAAAAATATTTTCCAAATTCTTTTCCAATCCTGTTTCTTTAGATTTAGTGTTTCAATTAAACATTATTATGCTTATAATCTGAATAGACTGGTTTCTCCATTAAAGGTAAAGAGCCTGGACAGTCTGAGGAGTCTAATCATTTGGAGGAGGGGACTTTTTAAGGCCCAGAATGAATCTTTGCCTACAGGTTTTTGTTTGCATGGGTATTCAGGAGGAGGGAGTGCCGTTTGATGGTTTTGTCAAGAGTAATTTTTTCCAATGAAGGTAGTTAATACATGGCAGACCACCATGGAATGACTATTCTGATCTGTACTCTCTGACTAATGTACAATGGCTGCTAGCCAGAGTACAGGAATTTCCATACTAGAGATAGCTATTTGGGAATCTGATATCCATACCAGGAGTTCATGGGACACAAAACAGGGAAGCACATAAGAACAAAGTCCATGTAGATTTCAGGATGACTACTTGCAGCAGGGAGTAGTCATCATGATTCTGTTAAAGAATAGAGCTATTTTGAAAAAAAAAAGCCTCTGCCGAGTCCGTGCCTCATTAATTACACTCACACAATGGAGAATAGACACTGGTAGACAGTATTCATTTCACAAACCTTAAACACCTATAATATTGAGATCTATAACTGAAGTTTGCTATATTTTTACCCTCAGTGCATAGCCATGCCTCTTTAGAGGGCCATTTATTTCATCTTAAGATAAACGTCTATAATGAGTGTCACGAGGCGAAAAAGAACACCAGACAACATCTATGGGGCCCGATGGGATTCATCATAGGGTACTCAGATTAAGGGGGGCAACTACATGAGGTCATGCTGTGCTCAGCGTGTCCCTAATTCTCTTTAGTTGTGTAGAAATTGAGATACCAGTGGAAACTACTGTCCTGCAGCTGAAATAGAGTTAATTTTCTTCATGGTGGCTGGTATTATGCCATGTTTTGGATTTAGGATGAGAATAATGCTGATAACACACGGATGTTTTAGTTGCTGCAGAGCAGTGCTTACACTTAAAGGACTTTTCAGCTTCTCGTGCTGCCCTGCCAGCAAGGAGGCTGGGGGTGCACAAGAAGCTGGGAGGGGACACAATCAGGACAGCTGACCCAGACTGGCCAAAGGAATGTTCCATACCATGTGGTGTCATGCTGAACAGAAAGAGTTGACCAGAGGGGCAGCTGCTGCTCAGGGACTGGCTGGGTGTCGGTTGGCGGATGGTGAGCAATTGCATTGTGCATCACTTGTTTTGTTTCTTCTTATTCTTATTCTTCCTGTTACTATTATTATCATCCCTTCCTTTTCTGTCCTATTGAACTGTCTTTATCTCAACCCACGAGTTTTACCTTTTTCAGATTCTCTCCCTCATCTCACTGCAGAAGAGTGAGCAAATGGCTGTGTCGCTTAGCTGTCTGCCAAGTTAAACCACAACTACTACTCACTTCTCAAGCAACAGTCTTAAAGGATGCTGGGAAACATTCTGCCAGATACATAAATCCCAGCAAATAAAGCCCACATTTTGGTTACTGCCATTTTAATAAGAAGCTTATTTTATGATATTGGCATTAACAACCATGTCAACCATGGAAAACCAATTCCATTCACAGTTTACTTCTTATTTGCTTCTTACTTAATAGCCAAAGAAATAGAGATTTAAAAGGTTAATGCTTTAAGTAGTTTAACGGGCAAATAAAAATGAAGAAACAGCAAACAGTTTTCTTTTTCTGACCTCTTTCTCTCACACTACCAGTGTCACAAATAATGCCAGCTGCTACCTAAATTAAATGGAAACATTACACTAGATTTTAATTAAAACTGTTTTGCAATGCATGTTGTACTTTGTACATGGCAAGAAAGTCAGCTTGTGAAACTTCCAGGATAGAGCTTTGAAAGCCTTGAGACATGAAAAGGAGTTAACACGAACCACTCCCTCAGGAAGAAAGGCTATTTAAGAACAATAAGGTGAAGGAGTCAAAGTTGCTAGGAAAAGCTCACTGCAGCATTTTGAGGAAGTTAAACCCTTTTTCATTGCTGTGTTAAGCTGTGCAGAACAGGACATCTGATAGTCCACCTTGCCGCCCCCAGGGCTGTATTGGCAGGTGCAAGTGGACTGCATAATATCTTTTGGACAGTCAACAAAATCATGAAGAGATGAAGTAAGCATTTTCAAGGTTATAGTACTATGTTCTTGCCCAAGGGTATCCTCCTCAGGGAAAGAGAGGTCATTTAATATGATCTGATATATTTATTCCAAACCCCCCTCTAATATTATTATTATTTCAGCTGAAATAAGTTTTCCCAGGCTAAGATAAGAGTGGTGTGAACTCCACTGTGGAATGCAAATACCTGCCTCACATTGAACTTTAATGCATGTGAATAGTCTTGTCTCACCTCTGTATGTTAGTCATGTATTTTATTGTCTCATTTGTATTTACTCAGCAGATTTCTAAGAGACATCAGCTCTCTCCTGCTGATTTCTTTCTGGCATATTTTTCCCTCTTTCATTTTCCATCTCCATCTCACTTTCACTGTTTTTGTCTACTTATTGCCTCATTTCTTCTAGTGTCTTTTGGTGAATGTCCTTTGTTGGAGATGGAATGAAAGGGATAGAAGGAAAAAAAAAAATGCTCCATACATATATTGTCTGTATCTTCTTCATCCTTATGAAGAAGGAAGAAAGAATTAGTTTAATAGTTACAATAACATGACAAAGCCCAGTTAAGATTGGAGGCTCAAATATCAGAAATGCATTTGAATGTTCATAACAAAGACTATATCATGGCTCCCATGAGGCTAAAACATGGAGAATTGAACCAGATTGAATTGAAACAGAACTAGACTATAGCTATACTGGAACCTACTCCTTCCCTGGGAACTAAAGAACACCCTTGTCTACCCAAAAACTCTGTCTTCAGAGGTTGCAGGTCCCACCTCAGTAAGGTACACATTTAGGGCAGAATTCAGCATACCTACAAGTTAGAAGCATGTAGTACAAGCAGATGGTTTTGGAGCCCCTTTTGATCAATGGATAGAAAGGTGAAGATACCTGCTAGAGGTGATGATATTAACTAAATGTTACACTTTTAAATGAGATTATTCTTGTTCTTACAACTCTAGACAGGCAAAGGACTTCAAAGAAAACAGGTCCTGAGAAGGGGATTCCAATGTTACACTGCATGGAAAGAGGGGTCAAAAAAGAAGCAATCTAGTACCCTGTTTGCTTCTCTCTTCCCACCACATCAATATTTGTTCGTTTGTTTGCTTACAAAGTGTGTATAAGTCAGTCAACACTGGAAAAAAATTGCAAAATCACAGATGACTGAGTTTAAACCTAGCTCACACAGCAGAGCAGACTGTTTATAGGATCGCTGTGTATCACCACTTCACTCGCTAAATGAAAAACAAAGAACTTTGTCCAGATGATTTTCCATTCTGAGGCAACAATTACAGAAAATACTTTTTTTCTTATACACTTTGGGAAAAAAAAAAAAAGGAAAAGAAATAACTGAAGCCAAATTACTTGGTCATGCTTGGATAGAATAGCTTAAAAAACAAAACCCAATAAACTTTTCCTCTGAATTTCTCCCAGTATTTCATAGTCTTTGAAAAGTTTCAAAATACACTATTTCTCTGTCTTGTCACATTTCAGAATGAAAGTATTATTTGCAAAGAACAATTCCTTAGAAGTACAAGGACTAGACATATTCTCAGAAAGTCACACTCAATAAACATAAGTGTTGGGAGCAATGGATTAATAGCACAAGATTGGCGAGGAGGATGGGATGAGAATGGAAGACTGGAGAGGAGGATTGTAAATATGCTCAAGTGACCTTGCAGCTGGGAATACGTAAAGTCTGGGGAGTAGTAATGTGGAAGAGCACATAAATTGTACTCATTGCTGTTTTTGCCCTGTGTGTTGAGCAAGTAGCACATATGTGCACAGATAACACAGGTGTTTGGTAGACTCAGAGGTACCCTATCGGACGTGCTTGAGCTCCCGGCCTTGGTACAAAGAAGATCAAAGAAGCACAGTGAGGATCGAAGCATGGTGGTGAAAACTGCGCCTGCGTGAACTCTTGATAGAAACAGGTGTAAACAGCAGGCCGGTGATCTCCTAGCATGGACCCTGCTTGGCAGTTCCTGCGTCCCTGCTTGCGCGCCTTCGTTTGCGTGCCTTTTCCTTTGTGCCTCTGCTCGTGTGCCTCTGCTCAGGTGTTGCTTCGGGGATCCCCCAGTTAGAGAGGTAATGAGAATAAATCTACTCTTTGCATTTTAGCCATGAGTCCGTGGTTGTTCCTGCTGCCTGCCTTTGTCAACTCACACAGTAAGTATACTATTACAGTAACTCTAAATTATGTCAAATATTTTCACAGTCAAAGCTCTTACTTACAGATATTGAAGAAAACAGAAACACGGTGATGAGTGGAGGCTCTTAACTCTGACTCATCCTAGTTTGAAAAAGTTGGGTCAGAACATCTCATGGATTTCAGATACTCTCCTTTTAAATAAGCCTTCTTTACAATGGCAAGGAATGAAATTAAAGACATTTATAGCTTATGAGAATAATTAGGAAAGGTATTTTTAGAAAACTGTCTAATGTATCTTACCACACCACAAAAGTCTGCTGAAACTATAAAGTCTTTATAATATCTGAGGTCTTGCTACTGTTCCTTTTAAGGCTAGTGAAAATTTTCCACTGAGATAAATGGATGCAGTATTTTGTACTAAACTACATTGTTGGCTCTTTTACCTGCCATCAGTGAAGTATTTTATTTTGGAAATCTCTGTAAAATGAAATTGAAAAAAAAAAAGAAAAAACACTTTTAAAGTGTTCTTAAAAAATGGTTTATTTGTTGTTTCCTCCAAAGTCCTTGTATTTAAGCACATGTTCAATGCCATTCTTAGGAACACTGAAACAGCTACAGACAATCAAGTAAGTCATTTCTCAAGACTGTTCTCTCATTCTTGAAGTATTGCCTCCTCTGTAGCAGGATTACTAGGTGCTAAGATATTTCCTAGCACCATTTTATTTCATTATTCTAACTCTCTAATTTTTATTTTTTTTTTAACACAAATATATCATCACAGCTTGGAAAACATTTCTTGAAATGATATGCTACACACAGAGATGTGAACTCTGGCCTTGCTGTAGCCTGAAAGCAACCATCAGATTGCCACAGGGAGGACTGCCACTCATGAGAATGTCCATGAGTCACAAGCCAAGATAGTCATGATACTACCCCTACCCAGGGAATGCCCTATATGTGGTTCACTGGAGGCTTAACTTCATGATCCACTGAGATTTAGGTTGGACTGTTGCTTAGATAGAAATTCCTTGAGGATAGCTCTTCCTAGTCCTATGTATCATAACGATGAAAAGCCAAGGTGCAATTAAAGCCATGCTTCTTGGTACAGTAGTTGTGACATCAGGCCCAATCTTATGCCCTGTCCAAATTCAGAGGTTGTCTTGGTGATATCTGGAAAAAGATGAGAAGGCTTGAGCTCTTTAATACAGGCCTATGTGTCCCTCCACTTGCCTTGGCCACCGCATCCCCCATATGCTTTCAGACAGAATGTAGTCAATTCCTTCCTGGCAGAGAAGCTGGCTTGGGCTCCTACTTAGAAGCTGTATCACATGCAGCAAGGAACTAGAAGATAGGAAAGACCATAGTAGCATACTCAACTTGGCAATATAGGGAAGAAAATATTGACACATGCTTTAGACCGCTTACCGGTTCATAGTCTAGAGTTATTATTTTACAGATGGAAGTACAAATTTTTAATTTTGGATAATGTCTGTGCCTGTGAAGAATGAATAAGTGCCTGAAGTGATTAGGAAATCAACTCTTTAGTCAAAGATGTAATCAAAAAATATCGAAAGGCTGTAAGACAACTAGGCGAATTTTGACTGGGAAATAAAAGGTACCGTTTAGGTACTTATCTTGGAAGGGTAACTAGCTACAGAACCAGACATCCAAGAGATATGGTCTAGTCATTCATTTAAATTTTGTTCCTAATATGTTCTTTGTTCAGTGGAGAAGGTATGCAGAGTTATCTGTTCCTATGCCTCCACACTCTCCACAATTTGATGTGAAGGAGAAGCTAGACCATAGGCTCACTATTATCTTTTCTCTATTCCTGTATTTTTTTTAGATCAAGAAAGTGAACAGAGTCCGTAGTCACTACATACAGAAATCACAGCAACCACCATTCCAGAAGAAGCTGTAAGAGATAAAATAATTGTTGGTAAAGTGCAGGAATAGCCCTCCCATCACCAATAGCTCTTGGAGTTAAAACTCCACTGTTTGAAAAACTCTGTTATGTATGGATTAAAGAGCTTGCAGAGGCTATCTTCAGTGCATCTTACCTGGGCAAAGAAAAAGAACACTAAGGTCTGAGCTAATGTGTTTCCAAATCTAAGGCCTGAGGAATGTGTTAATCCACCGGTAAGCCTGGGTCTATGATAGTCCCTGGAAGAAACCTGCCTGCTTTCAGTTTAGAGTCTAACAAGCCCTTGAGAGAATTAAAAAACAAGAGAATAGTTGCAGCTTGGGACAGGACTAGAGTTAGTTTTGCCTACTGCTCAGTTAAAAGATAACAATATAAAAAGACAAACTATCCATTGCTATAACTGCATACTAATTGGTCTGGTGTTTATTGTTTTATCTCCAGTAATTATGACTCCATTAATAGCTCTGGACATAGTCCTGAGCATGGTCCTGGGCAACTTACTGTAGATGGCCCTACTTGAGAAGGGAGGTTGGACCAGATGACCTCCAGAGGTCCTTTCCAATCTACACCATTCTGTGATTCAGTGATTCTGATTCTCTGTAGGTGTTATAAAGGCCTAGCCATTCAGTGGTATTGAAAAACATATTTTTTTCCTGATCCCTAATCCAAAATAAAGACTTCTGTCATTTGATGCATAAGGCACTCTTGCTGTCAGTTAGAGGTTTCCTTGTATGATCACTGTATGATCAAACTTTATGGTGTGAAGCCTAAAGCACCACCAGATAAAATAGTCTTTGATTACATCTGTCCACCTCTTACTCACCAGATTAATCCAGTATGAGCTGGAAAAAAAAAAAAAAAAGCAATAACAAACTTATGTAACTGTTACTCAGTTCACATACTTGCAGTACACTGGGGGCAGGAGACCAAAGGGTGATAAAAGTCCCAGTGGCAACCACTAATTGGCCTTAAGCCTAAAAAAAAAAAANNNAAAAAAAAAAAAAGGGAAAGAAATTGGCCACCAAGCTACATAACCGATGCAGCCACTGGCAGTTTATGCCCATAGTACAATTCAGAAAGCAACAGACAGCTAAAGTGGTAGCCCCTTAGGGATGGAAACACATATATGAACAAATGTTGGACACAGTGCAGAAGACTGAGTCCAAAGTGGAACTGCTACGTGCGGGGTCCAAGCTGGCAGCCAGGACCCAATTCGTCCCACATTCAGGGTGAATATCTTCTTCCCATCAGTCTGTGGAGCACCCCAGCTTTAACCAGACCATAGGTTTGATTAGTGCGAGTGTGTACTAAGTGCATGTTGTAGAACAGAAATACTGGGATGGAAGTCCCACTATCCACCTGTCACAACCATCTTGCTCAATAAATAAATTCTAGATTATATGTCAGAAGGTAGTATAGTTCTCATCTTGTGGCTACCCTATTATAATTCCCCACATGACCTCTGTATAAAACTATGATGAAAGTAGATTTAATTAGTAATAAATGGTTCATCTTGTTAACTGTAGGTTGTAGGTTTCTAGATTCACAGCAGGTTAACCACAGAATAAAGGGATTTTCCTCAATTCCAGACCCTATGCCAATATTTTATGTACTTGGTGTGAAATGCAAAGCCCAGTTTCTTATTGCAGAGACTAAAATTCCCTGTAATTCCAGGAGGGTGCAGTATTCACCATTACAAATTTAAGATGCTATTTCAAAGTGCAAAAATTCCAAGGACAAACCAAAACCACTCACTCCAATGCTGCTTAGATAAGATACTGGGCAGATAGGCATGCAGCTTCCTTACTGCCTTTTGTCCTTCTGCCTTGTGGGACAGCAACAGCATGGTGGCCTTCATGGTGTGGTTGTCAGGCAGCAGCAGGATGGCAAGCTGAGGGTGGCAACAAACCAGGTGGGCAGTGATCACTCTAACCAGGGCACAGCCCCACAGTGGCAAAGCCGGATGAGCAGAGCCAGGCAGTGACAGCAATGAGTCCTATTAACAGGCCAGTAAACACTGGGCAAAAGGAAGATAACAAGTCATGTCCAATGTGAATACAGGAAGTCCAAACCATTCTGGAACAGGCCTGGAGCATCTATCATAGTTCAGGTTTGGATGGAGGACCAAGGCAAGGCTCATCAGAACCATTATGGCTTATTAGTGCTCCCCCAGTGATGATTGTGATTTGGAACTGTGAATCTTGATAGATAGTCACCTCATTTTTGGAGTTCACAAATTTACTTTTCTCAGCTTTTTTATGGGGGGATTGAGATGATTCTTGCTCATGCTGGCTGACTTCTATATACGTCTTTTTTTGATTTACGTCCTGTGGAAAATATAGGAATTTCCATTACACAGGAGCATGCATCAGTGAGCTTTGCTGTGTGTGGGTAGATGCAGGCTGAGGTACACATATTTCTGCCTGAGACCCCTAAAAGAGCCACCTACACTCTAAGACTGCCTGAGCTACTTGGCACCCTGTGCCAAGGCGTGGGCCTTGTAGGACCTCAAACAAGTAAGGCTTTACCAGCACTGGGTCTAGACTCTGATCGAGGAAGTGATCTGAAAACAGATTTCCATTTCTGCATAGCTGCATAACAGAGCAGCCTGGCTTCCTTACATGGGATTCTGCTTGATAATCCACTTGATATCACGGGCCAAATAGGAGATAGAGACCCATTTTCAAATATCTCGATTGCCCAGCTGGGAAAAGCAGCATGAATATGAATCTCCCACATCCTAGCTGTGTGGGTTAACATTGTCCTTGTTTTCCAGAGCCAGTAATTGGACTAAGATGAAGTGGATTAAATAAAGATGCTAATATTTATTTGGACAAAATATTTGATAAACATTATGTTATGCTTACAGAAATTACGACTGGGTCATGAATAATTCAGAAGAACACACACAAAAAAAAAAATCTTGGATAATTTGACAAAAAATAATTCAGCTAACTGAAAATCAAATAAATATCAAGTAAAATCCACATCTGTTTGCCCTGGAAACATTTGATATAGGAATAGATATTACCAGAAAGAAAGCTCCCATCACTGTCAACTGTTACATGGCCTCATGTGTGTTTGAAACAAATGTATATATTGTTTAAAACATAAATCAATATGGATATTTAATTACAACAAAACAATAGTGAGAAAAATTTGCAAAGAAAAGAGAAGACTTGAAAGCAGAAAATTAAATTTAGTTAAGTAAAACTAGATATTAAGCCCTTTAAAAAATGAAAAGTTCTTTGTTTCACTTAATGTTTTTTTTTAATAATACATTTTTACTAAGTAAAGCAAAGGAAAATGGTGAATGGCATAAATGACATTACAAAAGCTGAGTAATGTTGCACCTACACTGTCAAGCTGGTCTTGCAGGGGCTAGAAAACATACATGGTTTAAAATCTTTTAAATACAAACGGCAATGTAGTGTTTTGTACACTTGTAAAACCTCAATGTGTCACTGCCAGAATGTAAACTCCAGGCTAGTACAGTTCACATTCTCTTGCAGTAGGTTTGACTTGTTTTTCAGGATTGCTTTATACAGCACATTGTCTTGATTTGATAGAAATGTCATTTCACTTCATTTCCTATATCCAGACATGGGAAATTTATTGAATTCAGGTTCTCAAATACAGTATTCATTTTGTTTAGATTTAGCTAGAGTTATTGCATGAGAAGTGAACAATTGCAAGCAGACTATTTCTGGACCTTATTATAAATTTACCTAAAATAGTGTATGCATACCAGTGATTTTTATGCTCAGTAGAATTATGCTGAGAATGCCTTATCAGTAAAGCAAAATCAAATTAAATTACTGACTTTTTAAATGCATTATATGTATGTACTTCTTAAGCATCTGTATGTATGTGTGTGTATACATTCACATTGTAAGAGCTTGATCCTGCAAGATGCTGACTATTATGCATATGACCCATCAAATAACCTAAATGCACATCTAATTTCTCTGAAACTTCAAAAGTACTATTTCTGTTTAAAGTTATGTACAACCTTAAGTGCTCCAGTGGATCAGAGCCAGAGTATTCACCACCTTGCAGGATCAACCCCTAATCACTGAACTTCAGAATGTACATTTCAATAGACTTTTAAATGGATTTGAGACTAAATGAAAAACTCAGATCTGAATACCCATGGCTTTGTGAAAGCTCTGAAAGGATTTGCATATTGAAACAAAATCCTATCACAAACAGAGTTATGAGATGAAAAAATAAGACATTAGCTAATTCAGAGGTTCAAAAGGAACATGCTGTTGGTTTTATGTTGAAGGCTTTCAGGTATTATGGCAGTGAACAGCACAGCTTCTCTAGAAAATTTCATGTGTTGAGGGCATGCTCTTGCAATGTGCCATGACAGCACTCTCAAGAGCAGACTGCTGAACACTACTGCAGTTCCCCTCCTGTTCCAGGGGTCACTGTCTCTTGAAACTGTATTATCCAATTTAGCCATTTAATGGACTACTTGGAAAAAAACAAACTTTATTCTCCATTGCTGCTATCTTCTCATCATGTCCCTGGTGGTCTTAGCAGATGAAATTCAGCCTGAAAGTTGAGCCTCAGGTTAAAAAGTGGCCATTTAAAAACTAGGCAGAAACACTTCTTTGACTTATTTCAGAAACCAATTATCTGAGCCTGGCTTGTGGCTTCGAAGCAGCTAAGGTACTGAACACAAAGTGCCTTTGAGATTTTAGCATGCAAGTTTACAGCAATTCTGAAAGGACTAGGAATTAAGAATAAACGGGCAGGTAGATTAAGCTCTCCTAGCTTTCTTCATGGATCAGTAACTGACCATAAACACGAGGAGCAGCATAAAACCCTGTTAAACTATAAGGATGAAAAAAAAAAAAAAAGAAAAAAAGAAAAAAACAATGCATATTTTGCAAGCAAAATCGGCACATAAAATCTAACTGTAAAGCTGATGCTGCAGTGGTCATCTCTCTCCCTTTCTAAGGAAGAAAAAAGTAGTGCAAACCAGATACCTTCCTATGATTTTTTTTTTATTTTATTTTGTACAGACAAATTGAATTCTCAAATACAATTTTAACTAAATTATCAGGTGCAAGAGCAGCTATAAATCTGAGGGATTTTGCAGTGTGCCAATCCAATATCTAGGGTGAAAATTTGGTGAATATATTTGGCATTGTTGTAATAGTAAAAACAGAAAGTCATAGCACAGATTCACAGAACAGAAGGCATTTTAAGAACATAGCTGCTAATTTTGAATTACTATTCAGTGATATTTTAAAATTATTCTGGATTTCTGGGACAGATGATCATTTTGATTAGTTTACAATATATGAAAAAAAATTATGTATTAGAGTTTCACAGATCTGGTGATACTGATATCACATGAATTGAGTATTCTTCACAGTAACTACAGAATTATTGTTAATGCATAATGTTTCCAAATCCTCCTGATGTTATTCATAGAAAACAGAAAGATAGCAATCGGGCTGTTATTTTTTTGTAAAGTTAGCTATAGAAATAAATAACTGACATTATGCCTAGAAAAAAAAAAAAGTAACAGTGTGGACATCAGTTAAGAATGACAGAATGATGGTGCAGGAAAAGAGAAATTGAGAAGAATGAGTATATTACATCTTCATTCTTCAAGAAGAGAAGGTAGGACTTGCTCATCATCACCTGCAAAGTCAGTGACAGAACCAAAAATAGAGCTCGAAAGTGGTTTCCACTGTAGGCCTGCAATCCTAAGGACAGGCACGCTGCATCTCACTTACACGTTGTCCTTCCTAAGCAGTATTTACTCAGGCCAGGTTGAAACTAGGTAGATATTTTAAGCAAGTTATAGCAGAACTCACCAGGGAAGACCACAAATTGTCTTTTTCACCTAATGTTATCATGCAAGGACAGTAGGAACACATGTACAAACTATTGGGACTCACTGTTATCACAAGAGAATGCCCTAGATGCACAGGAAAGTTACCCCAGGGCCTGCCATGTGTATGGTTCTCAGAAAGTAAAGTGAACAGAAGACTGACTATTCTGATGTCAAGCCTACCTGTCACTGAACAAATCCATGTGTAAACAAGTAGTCCCTGTACAATTTCTTAATATTTTCATTGATGGTCTTGGAGAAAAATTGTTTCTGTTTTTTTAAGAGCATATTACTATGTACTTATTTTATCAGACTCTCTAATGAAATCAAAATCAAGTACACTGAGTTTCCATGTCATAATCCATGATGCAAAATGGACAGGAAATATTTTCTATCTTCCTGTTTTATTTTACAATTTTTACTATGAAAGATGTTTGTGGTCCATCAATTTCATTTCAGAATTAAGACTGGGTGTCTGTATAGATAAATATATAATTGTGATGATTTACTTCTTGAAAGTCCAAGGCCAAGCTCTAAATGCCTTGTTTAAGCATTTGTACAATATCTCCCCTATTATCTATTCACCAGAAATATTCCAGCATAGGTCTACTAAATATATATTTTATGAAAGGATGGTTTATACTGTAACCTTAAACTCCAATGTGAAAAAAATTCCTGCTGACACTCTATGCCTTTGATTCTTAAAGGNTTAATTTAAGGTCTGCATTATTATAATCTGACTCCTTTGGCTTTTTTTTTCCTACCTTTTTTTAATCGCAATTCTTTTATTCATTTTTTCATATACAACTTTTGTTCATTTTTTCTCTATTACCTACAGTAAGAGAGGAATACTGCCTGCTTGCCTACACAAAACAGCTCAATGCTTGCTATTTGCAGAAGTTTGGAGTTGCAGGTCTTGGTCTCAGAAAGCTTGCTCTACATGCCAGAAGAAATGGTTCAGCTGTTTCCTGAGGTCATATATGAGGTGGACTGAGAAAACATGCAAAAGAATAAAGAGGTCAATAAAAAATATTTTTTATGCAGCAAGGTTCTCCGAATCACTATTTGATACTAGGTAGGCTGACAGTGAAATACTGCTATGTTCTTCCTGTGTCTCTAGGAGGTCTGGGAGGTACCAGATAGCCACCAAGCACAGTCTGTTTTCCACTAATTAATGAAAGAGAAGAAAGATATATTTTCCTTCATGTTTTTCATTCAGTTCAACTTCTTGTTCCCATGATCGGTACATCTCATGTGCTGCTTAATGCCTACTGTCAGATATGTGGCATGATATTCTTGCTTTCTCATCAGTATGGAAGACTCATCCTCCTAATTTTATGAGTCTTCATGAAGTCTTCATGAACTGCAAACTTCAGCAGCCCTGTCAAAGCTTTTCATTCAACTCCAGGGTCATTTGTTTTCTTTTCACTTTTCCCAGTTGCCTGATACGTACAAGGAATGTTTAAGAGTTCATTCACCTGGAAATTATGAGTATATCTAATGACAGCCATAACAGAAGGAAGGGTGTAACAGATCTAGGTGCTATACACCTGAAACTACAGCAGATGCTGAGGTTTTAACTTGAGTATATAGCCGTGCTATAACACTGCTCATTGAGGGCTCTTCATATCATGAAATTTCAGAAATGAAGCTTGGATATGCACTGCTTGCCCTGTCCTGTCTAAACACTTACGCAGCTTTGGTTAGAAGTACCAAAATCTTGTCCCCACATCAAATGGTGAAAACCTGGAATAAGATTATTAAAGTCAGACTATTATATCTAATTTTAGATGCCTGTACATATTGTATCCTAACTTTGATAAGAAGATCCAAGGTCCTTCCTTATCAAGACACAATGACATTGACCAGTTTCAGATAATTTCAAGAGGATTAAATTAATTGTACCATACAGATGCCTCTTTTCCACCTTTGAATAAAAACGACATCAAGAACAGTAGCTCAGGAGTAGATATGGACAAATTTCACTTGCTGTCTCTGTTGCTTACAAAATCTTATTCTTGTATTCTATTGACATACTGAGCTAACAGGTAATCAGTCTAACAGGACATTTGGGAAAGAAGTATTTAGATTTCCTACTGGTAGTGTTATGGTGAAGATGAATGACAAGAGGGGAATGAGATTTGTAGGGAACTGTAATTTTTTAGATATGACCCATTGATTTGTTTTGTTTTGTTTTATTAAGGACAGACCTTTGGGAATAATACCCCCTTGGTTGCATGCATGTTTCCTTTTCGCTGGAATTGAGTTTGGAGTTAGACCCAATTTCCTCCAGAGAGGAAGATATCTGGCTCATTCACTATTTAAGCCAAAATACTGATATTTGGGATCAAACTCAATGCAGGTAGCCAAATAGGTATAGCAATTTAAGCATTAGGTTTGGTACATGATGAACATACCTCCAAGTTTGTCAAGCAGTATCAGCAGGAGAAACTTCCTATTTTTTTCAAACTTTACTTCTCTTACATTTCCTCTCATCATCAAAGGGGATGAAAACAAAGGAGAAGCCAAAGCCTAAGTCCAATATATTAAAGCTAAAGATATAATTTGGAACAGATTAACATATCTATTTATTTTTTGAACAGTTTTCCACCTTTTTGTCTGCTAAAATCCCTCTTTCAAATCCTTCCATAAGACATAGATCTTTCACGGAGGTCAGCTAGAGAAGGCTTCCTCATCTTTTATCTTTCCTTGTTTGCCTCATCACATTCACATTTGTGTGAATTTGATTATGGGCTCCTTTAGGCAAGGAATAAAGGGTAAAAAGTTGTTCTTAATTACTCTGAAGTAAGTCTGAAAAAACTTTTTTAAAATCTATAGAAATCCTTCAGATGCTCACAAGTGTAACCGCTCTAAACATTTTCTTGTGCCTTTGAAGGGTATATAAAGCCTTGTGGATGTGGATGTTCATCATGTTAACAAATAGCAATCTTCATAGTGAATTAAAGTCTAACACAACAAAAGTTCAATATTGCTCTTGATTATTGATGATTTTCTTAGCACTTTGGGTCCCTGAATTTTGGGTTCACATTGTGAAGAAGCCTGGGAGTGTACAAACTGGCTATCTTTTGGATGAAACTAAATTGAAAGATTTTAGGAGTTTACATAATACATAAAAATAATAGGCACCACTAATGGGCAACCTGATGAAGGGGCAGTAAAACACAAGATCACAATCCTGTCAAATTAGCCAGAGTGAATACTCTGGAGCTTACTAATTTTTGCTTGTTTGTTATTTTGTTTGTTTTTGTTGGCCACAGAATAACAGACGAGATAACTTGGCATAGAGTATCCTGGTCATATAGTACTTGATCCAGCATAAAAATGTCTTAGGTAAAGTTAACTGATGAAATTATTTGAAGAGAAGATTTGAACAAACAAAATGAGTTTATACTGGAACACCACTTTGTGTCTTGTGATGTAACGGTTTTCATCTAGTGCAGAGAGCCCTATAGCTAGATTTTTTTGTACCATCAAACCAATGCATGAGCCAGAAATGAGAAATAATAAGTTCACTCCACCATCAGTATAATGAAGTTTCCCACTCCCCAGGATGGCTACCCCATCATATAAAGTGAAGTTCTGCATCTGGCCTGTCACTCCACATACATCCTTTGCACCTATTCTGGTCTTCAGTGTTACCAACCATAGAGACATAGTCTAACCTTGCAGGAAAATGGTTAAATTGAATATTCTTCTTCAATATTAACTCTCTGCATTAGCTTATTATGCCGCCAGCTGGTGCAACACTGAATCAATAGCATAGTTCGCAGCAGAGTAGAAAAAGACTTATCCTACTCACAGCATCTTCCTGGAGAAATTGTCCAACTGTGAAATAAACAGGTTCATGCTACACTGGGTGATGAACTAGCTCAATGGTAGAGCTCAAAGGATTGTAGTGTATGGGCCACCATCTGGCTGGTGGCCAGTCACTAGTGGTGTTCCTCAGGGCTCAATTCTAGGGCCAGTTCTGCTCAACATTTTTAACAATCATCTGGATGCAGGAGTTGAATGCATCCTTAGCAAGTTTGCTGATACTACACTGGGATGTGCTGTTGACTCTCTGAAGGGACCAGAGGCCTTGCAGAGAGATCTAGATAGATTGGAGCATGGGGCAATCATCAAGGACATGAAATTCAACAAAGGCAAATAACAGGTTCTGTACCTGGGACAGAGTAATGACGGACAGAGGCACAGACTGGGCAATGAGTGACTGGAGAGAAACTCAGAAGAAAGACATCTGGGGGTGTTGGTCGACAGCAGGCTCAACTTTAGACAGCAGTGTGCTGTGGCAGCCAAGAGGGCAAACCACATTTTGGGGTGCATTAAACACAGCATAGCCAGCTGGTCAAAAGAGGTGATTCTCCTGCTATATTTATCATTGGTGCAGCCTCAGCTTGAATATTGTATGTAGTTCTGGGCTCCACAGTATAAAACAGATGGTAAGGTACCTGAAAGCGTCCAGAGGAGGGCAACAAAGCTGGTAAAAGGGCTGGAAGGCTGTCCTATGAGGAGAGGCTGAGGACACTCGGGTTGTTCTCTAGTCAGGAGAAAAGAAGGCTAAGAAGCCCCCAGCTTCTCTCCCCAGGCAGCACCCCAGCTTCATTGCTCTCTACAACTTCCTGAGATGAAGTGAAGAGGGAGGTGCCATTCTCTTCTCTCTGGTAACCGATCATAGAACACAAGGGAAAGTCACAAAGCTGCGCCAGGGGAGGTTCAGACAGGATATTAGGAAAAATTTCTTTACCATGAGAGTGGTCAAAACACTGGAAAAGGCTTCCTAGAGGGAATGGGGTTGATTCCCCATGCCTGTCTGTGTTCAAGAGGTAATTGGATAATTCCCTCAATAATATGTTTTAACTTTTGCTTAGCCCTGAGGAGGTCAGGCAGTTGGACTAGATGATCTTTGTAGGTCCCTTCCAACTGAACTACTCTATTCTATTTGGGGGCAGTTAGCCTTCATGTTGTCTCATTTTTAATCTAAAATCTCACCTCGCACCTTTGAGAGGAAGGACAAATAGTTATCACTATGTTATATTAATGTTGAAATAAACAGACACCCAAATATCTGACAAAGGATCTGACAAAAAAATAAACAAACAAAACCAACCAACCAACAAACAAACAAACAAAAAACAATACCAACAACAATTGAAACCATCCCTGATCTTTTTACTTTTGAAAAGTCATGTATAAATGAAAAATAGAGACATACCTATAAAATGGTCTGTCAATGTACAAATAAATAAATAAATAAAATTGTCATAAAAATATTATGAAGAACAGAAATTTCCAAAAAAAGTCAATAGGCTTCAAAGACATTTTATTTTCTAAACAAGACCATTTTTCAATTATGAAAAGTATTTGCAAAACATCTACCAGTTCAATGCTTTAATGTATACAAGAGTTATTTCCATTTTGATGATGAAGAGAATGAGTAAAAAAAAAAAGTGTTGACCCAACAGAGAAAACCTCTGAACATTAAATCCAAATCACAGGACTGCTTTCATATTAGGATATTAGCCCCGTATGAGCCCCATGCTTTTTGTAAGAGTTCTGTCTGTCTCTGTTCTGACTGTCTGGTGCCCCAGACTGAGCAGGCAGGTGGGAAGGATGCTTTCATTCAGGTTAACCTACTACACAGTATCCAGGCCACTCTCCTGTGAACTGGGAGAGTTCACAGAACCTGGAGGTGGCAGATAGCCAGGACCTAGGTTTCTCCCCTCCTGAAGGAGAGAGAGTTCTCATCTAAAATTCGATGGGAAAATGAGGAGCAGGAGCACATTGTTTTGAGCTGAACATTGTGTGATCAGCGAGTGTTAGTTTTAAAAGAGGCTTAGATAAGTCTTTGAGTTTATAACTGTCTCTAAATTCTGGAAAACCTGAGGAAGAAAAATTGTCACCTGAATATTCAGCACACACACACACACAAACAAAAAGAGGCAGGAACACTTGCTCAATGCTCAGTGAACAACTTCTGACATCTAACTTAAATCTAAGCATTTAGAATACCTGAGGTGCCTAAGTGTGCTTTCTGGCTTTGTCTGCTAAGAATATATACTGACATTGTTGTTTATGAATTTGAGTTTTCTTGGATCTTAGCTTAAGTGACTTACCTGGTACCATAGAAGAGCCATGAATAAAATCCAGCTCCCTTTCCGAGTTTCTTCATCAGAAGAGAATTCTTTCTTTCTAAAGACTGCACATGTTATCTAAAAAAATAAAAATAAAAAAAAAATAGTTGATGGAAATTCAGAAATATAAGAAATGGATGGCAGAATATTCCATGGAAGGTTTTATAAAGAACAAACAAAACAGTTTTCTTAAATGCCTGACTAAAAGAAATGAAAAAAAGAATGTGATAAATGCAGCCTAAAATTCATATTCTCACTAGAAAGAAAACCCTTCAAGGCCTTTTTCACTTTTTTCTGTTGCTGTTGCTTGCTGAACTTAAGGAGAATATTGGCCTGAAGCCTGAACCAAGAAACAATTTTGATGCTTGCCAGGAACTTACAAAGATTTGCAAATGCCTTTGACTGCCGGTGAGGAGGCCAATAGAACTACATATAGGAAGAGAAGGCTGAATTGCATCATGCTGTGTTGTGAAATCACTTCATAGCATATCTCAGGCTCTTGTTTTCATAAAGACGATAAAGGTGAATATAAAGAAGTCAGAATGAGTATCAAGCAGATGGGTAGATTTACAGATAAAAAAAAAAAAAAAAAAAAAGCTGTAAAACTTTTTGTCAGTAAAATCTTTCCTGGCATTTACTTCAGTCCAATAACTCACATAGTGCCAGACAGCAAGAATATGGATGATATTATTTCCTACTTACTGATGAAGAAATAACAATTGTAATATCTTTCATAAAATACAAGCAAAGTCATTATTTACTCTTCCTGCATTAAGTTAATTATTTGAAGTTATTTGCTTGACACAATGTGCAGAAACCCCAATTCAGCCCTAACTCTGGAGCTTCCATACTATCTGAAGATCTCTGATCCATCTCTGAAGATCCTTACTTTGAACACACCCAAAACAACACATATTTTAAGAATTTTGGTAGGATTCACCTATCTGTTGAGTGTCTTTGTAGGTAAGGCATATTCTTTCCTCCAGTCTTGGTCTCTTTCTGCTGGCTTTCTGGAATACAGTATTGCTCCTTACATACCTAGAAAAAGCTTCTTTCTTTCCACTACCTTTTTTTTTTTT